>CM032063.1:39326169-39926169 GCA_018831715.1 Matsumurasca onukii | reverse complement strand
ATCCACAATGTAGCTTTCTTCACGTAGCTATCCATTCATTGTTAAGAAACGAACCTGCTTTCATCACTTAACAGTTGTTGTGTACACAAAATCGGCGATTAGCAAATATGTCCTTAAGGAGGAGCTTTTCATTTCTTTCGCCACATGGACGCAACATCGTAGAAAAAACGAAAAAGGAGAAGCAGTTCGAGCTTCCTAACACTTATTGAGTCAAATAGCAACACTTCATATATAAAACGTAACTATATTCAAGTTAAATTCCGTGGTCAAAGCTATTGAGGTAATTTTCTATGTGAACTATGATCACGCTAGAACGCGCTCACATCGTTTTTAATATTATTTGATTTAATAATTATTACACTTATAGGTTCATGGAATGCAATCAAGTTCTTTGTTAAGTTTGAACTATTTTTGGACATTATTCACTATAATAATAATAGTAAATTTTCTTGAACATTACAGTTTAATTTTAGTTTGTTTGTTACTAATTTGTATTTTATTAATTTTCAAGTGCAAGTTTAACTGATTGAAGAACAAGTAACTGTTGAGTAAACCGTTCAAAAACAGTATTAATGTACTAAATTTCATAAAACTTAAAGAAAAACATGTAAAAACAAAAACAAGAGACACACAAGTGTTAAACACTTCAGCAGACCCTGTGGCTTATCGTGGGCCAGAAGTAAGGACACTCAACACAAGGCAAGGACCCTCGAGCCTTTACACAACAGTAATAAAGTCCATGAAGAACCTAACCTGCACTCTGCACACTCACAAGCCATTCATACTCAAGTCCTACACATCAAGCCCTACACACTCACAAGCACACTAGAGTCCTACTCACTCCAGCCCTACCCACTCAAGCCCTACACACTTAAGCCACACATAATCAAGCCCTACTCACTTTAGCTCTGAACACTCAAGCCCTACACATCCAATCCCTACACTCTCAAAAACAATACATACTTAAGCCCTACTCACTCAAGCCCAACACTCTCACAAGCCATACATACTCAAACGCCACTCACCCTAGCTCTACACGCTCATGCCCTCTACACGCTCATGAGTGTACTCTTAAGCCCTAAACACCAAGCCCTACTCACTTAAGCTCTACTCACTCAAAAGCCCTCTCACAAGCGTTACACATTCAAGGCCTACACTATCTAGCTCTACACCCACACTCAAGCCCTGCCCATTTCAAGCCCTAGACACTTAAGCCCCACACTTTAAGTACTACGTACTCTAGCTCTACACATTCAAGCTCTACACATTCAAGCCCTACACACTCAAGCCCTACACTCTCACAAGCCATACATACTCAAGCCCTACACACTCAAGCCCTACACACTCAAGCCCTACACACTCAAGCCCTACACACTCAAGCGCTTCCCACTCAAGCCCTACACTATAACAAGCCATGCATACTCAAGCCCTACAACTCACAAGCGTTACACATTCAAGCCCTACACACTCAAGCCCTACACCATAACAAGCCATATATACTCAAGCCCTACACACTCAAGCCCTACAACTCACAAGCCCTACACTCTCACATTCAAGGTCTACACAATCTAACTGTACGTACGTCACTCAAGACCTACCCTACACACCCAGGGCTTTGTGCAGGCTTCCCTGTCTGCACCCGGAGTTTAGAAACCACGTCTGTAGTGTCCGGCAATTTATATTTCCCTGTTCTGAGTGTAATTAGAAAACGCTTTAGCACGCAGATGGCCGCCAATCCAGATGCCGACGATTTTCATTAAAAGTCTTGACGCTAACTTATGTGATAGTAAAGGAATTTTATATCTGCCAGTTTACAGCTGAAAATTACGCTTTAAGCTAGTGTGCTTTTTTTGTAACGAGGAAAGATTTATAGAAATCTACCATACAATAATTTTAATCCACTTGTCTTTTAGAAAGTGCGTTATGTTTAACTTAAAGTTTTATTAATGTAATCAGTGACCGAATGGTAAATTTTGTCCCTTATTATTCCTAGTTTTTATAACACTGAGCTCGATTGGCAATCCTGTATCAATCTATCTTTTTATCTTGTCTTTCTTCAGGGACTAAACATAGTTTCAAGCTACTTCCTTGGCGTTAAACCTTTAGTCTTTAATGCAAGCTAACCTGACTAAAGAAATGAGACATTTCAAATCAGCCTCAGAAGAATTAACTTTTGAAAATTCGAACTAGTTCAATTTCTAATTTCTTACAAGTTATTTCCCCGCATTAACATTTCAAACAACTAACAACAAAACTTCCAGAGGCTCACGCAAAGTAAAAAGTTGTGTACAAGCGCAGAATTCCATTCGCAGGTTTTTACATCTCACAAACGATCAGTTATAAAAACCTCAACACATTGGAACACTTAAAAGCCCAATTTATCGTAGACGTGATGGCGTGTAAAACGGCAGTATTGTGTTCCTAGACAATAGTGGTGATAATAAAGATAGCGATCTCCGTACTGAGGCAATATACCACACTCACACTCCCACACGCGCACCCGCGTACAGCGCGCGCGGGCACCGAGCCAACCCTTGTCTCTTATCCGCGCCCTGCCCCGTGTCTGAGTGTCGTTATCACGTTCCAAGGGTCACTTTACTTTACATAAGACTGATAACGGGGCGTATTTACATTGCTGACCTTACATCCTGGTTGGTGACCGTTTTCACGCCTTGGAAACGAGTTTGTTCTTTATGTTTTAAGACCTTTCTTCGATAAATGGAAGATGCATTTTGATTAGATTAGAGACAAGTTTGCGTGAATTATGTATTTTTTGTGATAAATTTATTCATTACTGCAACTATTTAGCTGGCCAATACTTTGATTCTTAGAGACACAAGGCGATTTCTAATGTAGATAATTTGTGTTAAGCAATTATGAACAACGGTCGTGTGTAAGAGAGTATCGCGTAAATTACTACCTTATACCCGATGCGTTCCAAATGCTAGATTTACTCAAAAGAGTGCCTGGCGGTCATTTTGTTTTTTTGTCCCGTAAGAAAAATGTAAAATAAGAATTTTCTTGAGACACTTTCATTTTAAAAATCCGATGAAAACTGTAAGCGTGAGGTGTCCCAAGAAAATGCATGTTTTAACATTTTTCTTATGGGACGAAATTCAAGGTCACAGACACCACTGCATAGTGCACAGCGCACTCTTAACGTAGGCTTGCTTACAAATATGGGATTCGGTTTGCAGAATTGGGAAATTCGATAAATGAGAGTAAAAAATGACTGATGAGACTGGTCCACAGCCAATTGTCATATTTCACGTAGTTTGGGCTTGATGCCTGTAGAGGCGTTGATGTTTAGTTTGTGTTTGACAGCTGGTAATATTATAAAATACGTTTCCTTTATTTACCAAATCTTCAAAACTTCCGGAGTTGTCGCTGAATGGGTGAAAATTTAGCGAAACAGAGTCATATTTCAGTCAAATCTATAAAGTATATTCTCAAAGACACAACACTTTTACTAACAATAAAATGGCTTAACTGACACAAATCAGACTGTTGTTTAGTATTGTTGACTATTAAACCTCTAAAAGAGATAAAGCTTTTACGGAATGAGTTGGATAAAATGTGTTAGAGCAAAGTAAGCAGAACATAAATAAGGTTTTATGAGCCGTAATCTTTTATCTGGTAAATTAGATTCCTAACTACTCCTCGGTACAGAGTCTTGGAGCACAATAGCTTTCAGTGTCTGAACGTTACTGTGATTTCACATCAAATTATTATGTTAATATGGACAACAGCTCGGTGAACAGATTATTGGCATTTTTAATCTCGGGGTTTCTCTTTGTTTTTTTCCGAAACCTATTGTTATTATTGGCCCGATAGCGAGTCAACTCGACTGGGCTTTCGGGGGTTTAATGAAAAGCTCATCCAAACCAGCTTGCTGATTGGTTGAAATATGTGATGCCAGTTACAAACTGGACACCATTGGTGCATTTTCACAGGCGTAGTTTGCCAAATCGCCAGTGGCTTGCGGAAGTCAAGTCCTCTCGTCATTGGGAGTGGTTCGCCTTCCGTCAATGTATAAAATAAAATGCAGCGGTCTACATATTTTGAAGGTGATTAACTTAGGCCTACGATATAACACTTAAGTAACATTCAAACGTACAAAATAAATCCACTGAGAAAGTAAAAAAACTCTATTAGTGAACGATTCAAAATGTGACTATTAAAAGCATTGCCATATAAAAAATTTTAAAACACACGTTTTAACCGTTTTAAATGGCGTTAGACACAAAAAGCTACGAAGCTTTTAACGAAGATTTTTATGAACGGCTCATAAAACGCAACAGCATGTGTTGTTAGTTAAGTAAAAAGTTGGGCATTTTGACAGCGCCTTCCCATGTTTGATGCAGCACAGTATTACTTTATGTAGCGTAACTGCAGTTTCTTTTCATCAGGCGCTGTTTGTATGGCGACCTGTAGAGTTGTCACAAACTATATATAGTATATGTATAAAATTAAAGTTAAAAAATAATGCAGAGATATTTTCCAAATTAACACCCCCATTGTATAGTTTTGCAAGTTGACTCAGGAGGCGTGGGGAAGATCAAAACTGCTTTCTCTTGTGTACGTTTTGTTTTCTTCAACCAATCAGTGGCGAAGATGGTACTCCACACCGGGACCGAAATATTTCAAGCTAATTGTAATGATGTTTTGACGCAGTGTGAACAGGAAGGACTAGATTATAGTTGTGACTCCGGCCGCGAGTTAAGTTGTTCGACGTTGTTCATAGAACTTGGTCTCCACTTCCTATGGGGAATTTACTTAAAATGTCAGTAATAAAGTTTAAAAAGGTAACGTTTGTCTTGTTTAACGAGGCGAAGTTAGTACTAAAAAGTCCTCTCTACCACTCAACGTCGACCTTTACCTAGCGTTACCGTATTATTCACATTACAAATTATTGTAAGTGGTGACTGCGGGGATCGAGCCCGCGCCACCAGAGTGATGAGCTCCGGATTCGCGCGTGATACCAATCCGCCACGGATCCGCTAATAATAATAATAATAATAATAATAATAATAATAATAATAATAATAAATAATCATTGTATAAAATTGCAGCTAACACAAGATGGCAGCGAAGTTTCAAGTGTTTTGTTGTAACTCTTGAGCAAAATAAACTCTATTCTCAGCAAGAACAAGGTTGCTGGGTGGAGTTCACATTTTCCTTATTCTATTTTCCAACCTTGCTTTCCTCAACCCTTTCAACTCAGTTTGTATTTACTCCCTGCGCTTTGTAGTGTTTTGATGCAGTTATCAAAGTAAACTGTATATTACAAAGAAACTTCATTATTTTGTTGCAATATTCGGTTTAAATTGAAAATGTCCATGATTGTCTGGTTTTCTTTCACTAAGTCATTCGCAAAGAATCAACCAGGCTGACACGCAGCTAAGCGCTAAAGCGCCGCTGGCGTGAGTGAAGCGAATTTCCCCTCTGTTATCAGCTGATTGTAACTCTAGTTCGCTACGCTCTCTGCCTGGTTTAGAACTTCAGTCTCAGTTTTCGTGCTCTTTAACCCTAGGGTCTTAGATTTACGTGATCTTTTGCTGCAAGTTTTCATAAAGAACAAAATGCATTTTAAATTTCTTTAACATAGAACTACTTTTTCCGGAAAACTCTTTGTTGATGGCCATTTTGAATCGACTGAACGGATTTTATTAGTTTTTATTACACTGATAGGTAACATCAAAATTCATGTTTATTTTGAATTTCATTGTTTTAGATCACTAAATCACTATTTGAGATGCCGACCACTCTCATGAGGGTATTTTAAGGCAAATATGTGGTGAAGGATGAGTGTGATGAGTGGTAGTAATGAGTTATGAGGTGTAGTCTTGTTACAAACTAAGGCCGACTCTTCCTTAGAATGGGTCATTAATTAATAGCCCAATGACCAATGGAAATACAAGGACCAACGGCTTAACGTGACTTCCGAACCACGCAGGTGGTGGTCTGATATGTCTAAACGATTATGGGAGTTGATGCGGTATCATCAGATGATCACTGAGACTATCTGAGCCGCTTTAGACCTATATCATCCCCAAAACCTGACCTCCATGAAGCTGGATTACAGGACCACGCCACTAGTCCTAGATAGTTAAAACTATACCTAAAAGGGGACTTCCGGTACCTCGATTTGTCTGGCTAACGAGCAATACCGGGATATTTACAAAAGGGTAATTTGTACCCAGTTTTATGAAAATAAGACACGAAAAGTGACTTTATAGTCACTTATGTACTCACATATTATTACTTACTCATATGACTGACCTGGGTTCTTACCATGCTGACGGCATGATTATCTCATCCAAAGAAAACTCACCAACAATGTCAACAACAGAGTGAAAACCTTGAAACTACTTGTGGATCGAGATTTGACAATGTGTTCTACAGGTTTGGTTCCCACACAGTTTGGCTAAAGTGTAGCAATGCATATAAAGTACCTCACTGAATGGCCAGGTGGGTGTGAAGAGCTACCAAATTGTATCAAGGTAGGAAGGGCGTCAATGGGCTTGTGTGAAGGCGTTCTTATAGACTCCCCAAAATAGCTTTGCTTTGTCGTCCTTTTCCCGTATTCAATGGATTGTTTATCTTGAAGCCTACGTTTTAGTTTCAATGTTGTTGAAAAAGCCTCTTTTTCGTTATGAAGCGTTTAATATTTTAATATTATTTGGAAATAGAAATGAACAGCTCTAATTTCTATAGAAGTTCGTTAACAAAGAAATAGTTTTGCGAAATGTCAGATATAGTTAAATTTGACCTAACTTAATGAGCGGATGAGACGTCTGCCTGGGTGTTTGTTCATCTGCGTTACTCAAAATCACAGAGATAACAAGTTGTATAACTATAATAAAGTCATTATTTTCTTTAATGAAAGTACTACAGCAATTTCATATCGTATCAAATCGAATTTGTGATGTCATACTCTCGCTAGGAGTTCAATTCTCAATGGTAATACCAATATGCATTGCTGGGGCAACATTGCATGAACTAGTTTGATTTGTTGGTATCTCATCAAACTCCACGAAACAATCGAAGTAAAGAATGCAGGCGCTTGCCATTTATTTAAAAATATTTGAATAAGCAATTTTACGGGGTGAAGCGATAGGAGCAGGCAGAAACCATGATTGGTTTAGTGGTCAAGCATAGGCAAGGTAGCTGGGAGCAGGTAATGGTTGCCAAACTAGGTAGAAGGAACAGACTGTCTACTGTGCTATTTTGATTTTTGATACTTTGATTTGAGACACTGATCACTCCTAGAGGGTATTTTAAGGTGAATATGGGATGAATGGTGAGTGTGATGAGTCTTTTTGATGGATGATGAGGTGTAATCCTTTTTCAAACTAGGGCCGACTGTTCCCCAGATTGGGTCATTAATTAATAGCCCAAAGACCAATGGAATGGAGCGACGGCTTAACGTGACTTCCAAACCACGGGGAGTGGCCATCGTAAAAAGCTATCACTGCGCCCGGGAATCGAATCCGGGCTGATTTGGTGTGGATAGAGCTACCGATTTTATCAATCTTGCCAGCCTATCGTCAACGGACAAACCTACTTTAAAACCTCTACAAGGGCCTAGTAAGCTTATCAAGTGCGTGAACCAAAGCTACTTTGAATCCTCTACAACAGTCCAGTATGCTTATCAGGTGCGTGGATTAGGTTTGGGTGGTTGACCTTGGGTTTGGCAGAAGCCCAGGATCTGCTGCCTACACTTCCAGCAGACAGCCTGGTACAGTAACTGGTTCTGACTGACTTGTCACTTCACTTTCTATACTTAGCAGTCAGAGTCAGTCCGTGTGTCAGCAGCTAGTTAGTCATGAAGTGCAGTGACGCGTGTGAGGGTGTGAGGTGCTCGTGTGATTGTGTTCCCAGTGCTGGCTAGAGGATAGGTTGTAAGCTTTTGGTGAGTAGGAACATTTTGAAAATCATTGAATTTACTTATAGAGGTCCAACTGAATGCTGTTAAATGTTCGCAGCAGACTCAGTCGGGGATTTATGCCTATAGAGGCGTAACTGTTTATTTTTGACAGATGATGATAATATTAGACTATGTTTTGATTTGAAATAGATTTCAAAGGTTTCTCAGGTTGATATCGACAGTGTGAACCAAACTCGGAGAATAAGAGTCCCATTTGAGTTGGGCTTCAATGAATAAATCAATGGTTCTTAAATTAAAATGCCCTTTTAACACTTTTGATCCATTAATAAAAAGATGTTTGACGATCCCAACACAACTTAGATGAATGGACTGCTATAATTATTTTACGTCGAATAACAAAATTCAACAAAAAGGCATTAATTTTATTGCATCGGATAAAGTTAAATTTGAAGACAAAATACTACAGACATGTGTTTTCTTCTGTCGCTATTTAACAATTCAACAAACCTGTTTAAATATTGGTAAACTTTTCATAGGAAGAGTGATATTTGACATTTGAATTATTTCTATTATTTTAAATTGATCTCAGTGGAATTCCTTTTAGACTTGGAAAAGCAAAAAGAGTGCAATACAGGAATAATTATAAATAAATGACAAATGTACTGAAGTTCCAACAAAAAAGTTTTAAAATATTGAAACATAAATTACCAAGTTTATGTTGAAGTTACAGAAAGTGCAAAACTAAAGTTTGACTTTGATGCTAAGTGAAAAGTATGATTTTCATTTGTAATTTTACAATCCCACTTAGTCTAGTTACCTGACAAGCAAAGTTTTCCAATTTAAAGCAGGTGTTAACTTGTTCAAGTTTATTAGACTGTCAAAACAATCAAGCCTTTAAATCACCTTTCATTTAATTTCCAGCTCACTGGAGGCAAATTGTAGTTATTTCCATTTAATTGAAAACATTACGAACTGTGTTAAATGCAATTTGTTATAATTGCCTTTCAAATCTCATTTGATATTCTTTTCAACTTTTTCCTTTACATATTGATTTAGTTGAAAATGTTTGGTTAAAATTTGTTGAATTGTACATTGATAACAGACCATCTTATATGCCACTCGGCAAATTTTTAAGAGTAAACCGGACATGTTTTGCATAAAACGTGAATCTTCAACTGATATATTTGATGTATATAATCTACGAGTTAACTTGTTTCTTTCCCGACATGATATAAAATTGTAACGTAGTGTAAAGGACTTCATCTAACCATTGCGCATTGCCACTTCGAACATCTTCAAAACTGCAGTACCACATCATAATTAATATCGTTTCCTGATCATATTGCCTATTCATGGACTATTGGGTAGTTTAAAATGACTACACAGTGTCAGTCTCTACTCAGATGATTACTGTCGATTAAAATTGTGTGAAATCGTCAGTAATTGTAATTAAGTTGTAGTCCTTCCTTTGGGTTCGTATGAGAAAACATTTCTAGTCCATCTAATCTTGTTCTTAGACTAAGAGATGTGCTCCACTGCACTCAATGTTAAAAAAAACTCGGATTAGTTAGGAAAGATAAATATTTTTCTTAAAAGGATGGAATTTGGTTCTAAAGATCGGATTAGATTTTATGAAGATATATTAGCTCTGTTTCAATTGTGTTTAACGGTGATGTGTTTGTGTTGCAGAAGTGCGGCAGGAGGCTGTGCAGCAAGCACTGGCGGCAATGCAGAACAGACCCAAGCCCTCGCTGCCGATGCCGTCCAAGCGCACCTCAGTCATGGCCAAGAGTCCGGACAGGGACCGACACGATTCCGGTGAGTGGTAAACTCTGGCGGTGCAACAGTAGCAAGCCGGGGGTGTGGGGATATCAAATACCATTTAGAACCTGTAGGGTATGGGAGTAACAAATACCCTCCGGACAAGTCGGGCCTCTGGGAGTTCAGAATACCCCTTAGGAAAAGAGGGTGTCCATAGACAGAAGATCAAGTAGGAGATGAAAATTAATTAAATTAGAATTAATTTAATTAGAA
Source organism: Matsumurasca onukii (assembly GCA_018831715.1). Classification (NCBI taxonomy): domain Eukaryota; kingdom Metazoa; phylum Arthropoda; class Insecta; order Hemiptera; family Cicadellidae; genus Matsumurasca; species Matsumurasca onukii. Next base: position 39,916,244 of record CM032063.1, on the reverse strand, counting down.
AACCGAGCTTTTCCGGCCATTTTAGAAAGAAACTACTCCCTACGTTTCAGGCAGTTGGGAAATTTCTTCCTGAAATGGCTGGAAAATTCCATTTTTCTAATTAAATTGATCTCCGCCACTATTATGAATTTTAAATCTAGCAACATTTTTATATTCAATAAAAGATTTACAGGAGAAACCCTGTTTAATTTTTCAAACTGTGCAGTTTGAGCAATTAAAACAGATTTTTATGTAAATTAAATTGAGGTTTTTGTCAGCTGGATCTTCATAAGCTTAGTTAATATAGTTAATGTTCCAGAACTTGAGGACCCTTTTTTATGTAATTTAAATGTATAGACTTTTCATGCACGACTTCAAACACAATGTCTGAATATAAATAACTCAATTTTTTAAGGCATTAGCCAGGTGGTTGTCAGACAGACAAATGTCACCAAACTCCATGGGAGGATATTTTTAAGAGAGGTCTAAAGATTAAACTGGCTTACATGATTGGTTGCATGTCATCTAACATTACCTCTGTTTGTCCTAAAAATAAGTTAGGTCATTAAACCCTAAATAGTCAGGCACTGACCAAACTGTCACATCAAAAGCAAGGCCAACAAGCGCTGAGGTTCAAAATCAGAGTATTTGTCCTCTTTTGTAACCCCATCAATCTTCTTGGCAATCCCAAAGCAGTTTAGTAAAACTATGCAGATTAGTTTGAAGTTTCTATTAACAGACTTAAAGAACATTTTATAATCGAAAGAATGTCAACCTTACAGCATAATTTTCAGGTAGAGATATTTTTACAGTAGATGAGCTGGTCATAGATGAGCTGTCTGGCTTGGAATACAACAAGATCAGAAACACAATGATTCAGTAGACAAATCTCATCACCTCTGTGGTTACGGTCACCCACGTGTGGTCACATAAATACTCGTCTGGCCTCATGTGATGAGTAATATGAACCTTTTAGTAACTTGACTAGTCGTGAGAAGGCTACAATTTTCAAGGCTACTTCTTCCCTGTCTTAGGGAATAGTTACAGCAAGCTCTATGATCAATAATGTCAAATGTGCAAAATGCTGTTTAGTTTTCTTAGGTCAGAAGTATATTAAATCACAAACCTAAGCCAGAATGATAATTTTATCAAACCTTGGTCGTTTTTTGAATAAGCTTAATTTGGTGACTGACTCTAATAATATTAAGGTAACTTTTGTACTTATGGGCCCCTTATCTGTCTTCTTTGAATTTTGTATGTTCCACTCCTGACACACAATGGTTCAACTATTTTTCACTCATAGAATAATTTTAAATTAATGACAAAAAATCATTTACTCTGTGAATTTACCTGACCAATTACTTTATTCGACCCTCTGTTGGTGCAAACCGGTTCCCAACAAATGAACTCTCAACTCATCCTTTGGGCTCAAAGACTTGTCATCGTTGCAGTTCCTTCTCTGGATCGGAAGTGTTGACAATGTCAGGACAGTGTGTCAATAGCAGAGCTCTAGTCAACAGTTTTTGTCAGTTTGTTGAGAGTTTTTCTAAGTCAGTTTGACAAACTCTTGTCGCTTCTCGTTTGTACCTTGTTGAAGACACCTGTCCAAACCATCTTGTCCGTCTTTCACTTATACGAGAATAGTTTCTTTTAAACCTTAGTTTCACAGTAAATTGCGCCTAACTTGATTGGAGATAAAAGCTGTAGCATTTGCACAAATTGAATGTTTCAATGTTTAGCTTAAAATGTTATTTGGGAAATACAAAGAAATAAAAATGCAACAGCAGTTCAGATAGTTATTTCCGTTTAGCACATAAGAATGCCCAATAATAATTGTAAAAACTAAATATTATATTAATATTAAAAACGTTCTTTAAACTATATTTTGACCTTGCACGGGTTCTATCCCCGCAGTCACCAATTCCCATTTATAAATTGACTTTAAGGTAACGCTAGTTAAAGGTCGAGGTTGATTGGTAGAGGAGACTTTGTAGTCCTAACTTTGTCCCGCACAAGACAAACTTAACGCAACATTTTTTTTGACAAAAGTTAAAACATTTATCAAACCAAAACATAAGTACATTTGCACTTTGTGTAAAATTCAGCCGATTGTAAAAAATTACAGATGCAACTGGTTCTTTCCATTGTTTTTTGACAAAACAAACAAATTTTTTTGACAAAACATACTAACTTTTGGCTTAGGGTTCTAGAACAAATTCGATGTTAAAAATTGTTTTAAATCATTACATAAATTAATTTAAGCAGCGACAGTGATGGCTACAGCAGCTATTTTAATTTGATTTTCAGAGTGCAAAAAACAACAGGTCATAATTTTGAGTATACATTCACAATGAACTAAGTTATCCAGCTTCCCTAAGGTTTCTCTCTGCTACGATCCATACAGCCACCAAACGTTCTTTCTGGACAACCCTAGTGCATAACTTTAAGAACCTCAATACAGATTTTCCTCCGTTACATTAAAAATAAAACCATTTAAACACTACATCCAGGAGAGCTGCTTACTGGATTTTTATTTTTTAAGTTGATGAAAACACAAATGATTCAATTAATAAAAACTTTACAGTTTGTAAGGTGTTTTAGAAACATTGTTAAACCTTTTGGGTGAAACATTTAAAAGGCAATTAGTAACTCTCCGCACATTGAACAATACCAATACCATTTTCATGAACTTGTTAGATTACCGCCAGGATGAAACATGCTTAGGCAGCTCACAGCTGCATTACGAAACATAACAAGCTCTGGTTTCAGAATCAGATTGTTAAAGATCAAAGTGTTGTGAAAGCCAGACAATTGCTCGAGGTTTTATTCAAAGCTGTGTAAGCACTAAGCAGGAGGTTTCATCTCAGTCAGACTTAGATTGTGCTGTTCCTTTAGCTTTGACGTCTGCTTCCAACAAATCATACTTTCCATCTGCAGTAATGTGAAAGTGCTGTACAAAACTTCATCATCTGAGAATCTAAAATATTTCATTAGAATGTTTGCTTGTTTAGTGTCTACCCTTTTTTGGAATTGTCTCATTACTTTAATTGATGGTCAAGGATGGAAAAACTGGTTTCTTTAGTATTTTTTGTTAGGAGCCCTTGGGAAGGTTGCTGCCTCTTGTGCTGAGGGTGTCGAGTTCGATTCCTTAAGCAGGTACATGGGTTTGGACCAGCTTCCCAAAAAGCACTTTTCTGTTCCCACAAATCTAGATTACGACAGATTCAAATGCCTCTGGTGTGGACAGTAAAAGTCATAATTATACAGTCAAATCTTTCCCTCTTCGGCTCTGTTATTATGTAACGAGGAAAAAGTATGTCAATATATCCTATTTGCAACAAAGCATAAACTGCTGACAAATATACACTTGTCTGAAAGCTTCCCTAATTTAGAGATTTTTAATTTTCATTACCATTTTGGACTTGATTTGAAAATTCCTAGAAAACCATGGTTGACTTAATCATGAACTAAACAAGAATTAAAAAACTTGTTAGCTAACAAATACCGTCAGAACGACCAGCTTTAACAGCTTGTAAAAAACACAATTGTATTTCTCAACAAAAAAATTACTAGTTACAGATGTAACAGATGCTTGAGGAATTGCTCCGTTAAACGTTGCAGAGCAAAATGCTGTTGATGTATAAAATAAAGCCATATGGAAGAGGCGAGGTTACAACGTACTGAACGTAATGTAGGTTTGAGTGTGGTGTGGTTTAATCCCCTGTATCTAGTGGGAGTGAATATATGGTCTGCAGTGAACTGATACAACCACTGCCCACTGCACACTGTATTAACCCATCAGCTGTGCCAACATCACATCTCTGTTGTTGATTTATAAAATAAAGCCATGTGGAAGAGGCGAGGTTACAACATACTGAACGTAATGTAGGTTTGAGTGTGGTGTGGTTTAATCCCCTGTATCTAGTGGGAGTGAATATATGGTCTGCAGTGAACTGATACAACCACTGCCCACTGCACACTGTATTAACCCATCAGCTGAGCCAACATCACATCTCTGTTGTTGATTTATAAAATAAAGCCATGTGGAAGAGGCGAGGTTACAACGTACTGAACGTAATGTAGGTTTGAGTGTGGTGTGGTTTAATCCCCTGTATCTAGTGGGAGTGAATATATGGTCTGCAGTGAACTGATACAACCACTGCCCACTGCACACTGTATTAACCCATCAGCTGAGCCAACATCACATCTCTGTTGTTGATTTATAAAATAAAGCCATGTGGAAGAGGTTTAGCGTACTGAAGCGTAATGTAGGTTTGAGTGTGGTGTGGTTTAATCCCCTGTATCTAGTGGGAGTGAATATATGGTCTGCAGTGAACTGATACAACCACTGCCCACTGCACTGTATTAACCCATCAGCAGTGCCATCACATCTCTGTTGTTGATTTATAAAATAAAGCCATGTGGAAGGCGAGGTTACAACGTACTAAACGTAATGTAGGTTTGAGTGTGGTGTGGTTTAATCCCTGTATCTAGTGGGAGTGAATATATGGTCTGCAGTGAACTGATACAACCACTGCCCACTGCACACTGTATTAACCCATCAGCTGAGCCAACATCACATCTCTGTTGTTGATTTATAAAATAAAGCCATGTGGAAGAGGTTACAGCATTACTGAATAATGTAGGTTTGAGTGTGGTTTGAAGTGGGGACTAATAATTCCCCACTTATAACATTAATATTAATTTTTAACATTAATTGATGGGAGCTATTTAATTTATAACATTTCCAAAATCTTGAATGTGGTCTAGAATTAAGATTTAGAATATTTGGCGGTTCTTTTAAACACACAAAAATATTCATAAGTCATAAATAAAATGTACAGCTGTCGTGCAACTAAAATCGCACAGGAAGATTTTTGTCTATTAATAACAAATCTATTAATAAATTGTAATGTGTTACAAAATGCTTTGAGACTTGTTTATTGGTGAAAAAGATATTATTCTATGAGGCATACAAATAAAAATGATATGTAAAGTTTTTGATTATTAATGTTAGTTTGACTTGGCAGTTGGCGCTTTCATAATTACTGGTACAGTCATTATAATGGTTGCTGGGTTAAATTGCTCAGTTAAGGTTCTTTTGCAAAATAGAGTGGTTAACTTTTCTCTAAAATGTTACTACTATTCAAACATAAGCTTCACAAAAATGTTCAAAAACCTATTCGAATAAAATTCCATGGTAATTCATTTAAACGTCCAAAACATTATATTAACAATGTTAGTTACATCCAATATTATATTACTTCTGCACAGTTTATTTTAAACAATCTTAAAACTTCTATTATATTAGTCTACATAAACATAAAACATGTTCGGTTATATCGTAAACAGTAAAGGGCTGAGAATCTGAGTACATACTATAAATACAGACTCGAGCTTTACGTAGCCATAAAGTAGCAATCTTTCCTTTACTCACTTACTTTACTCTGAACAAAGGAGCGACTTTATGATATCGCTACTCAATATCGCTTCTCATTATCCTCAAAATATCTTTTGCTCTAAAAGGAAATCTGTGTTATTTGCATTCTTGAGTTGAAAGGGCGCCTTTTCAAAGCTTGTCATTGTGATTTTTCGCTCGATATCGGAGAGTATTATTAAAGCGTAGAATGGAAATTGTTCAGCTGTGAATGCGAGATAGAGGAGATTAAGCCGAGTGTGTTTGTGTAAATATGAAGTTAGTTACAAAGCTAGTGTTTGCTGTTGTAATGAGTGAAGACGTGTGCTATTTACTCAACTTTATTAACCAATTTTCTTCAACTGGAAAGAAGACAACTTTGTTTCAAACATTTGTCTTTTTGCAGAATATTTTAGATGATTTTAAAACTTACTGTTTGATTACACTCACCCTATGGGTATGCTCTTTTTTGAGCATGGCTTTACAGAATTAACAAAGAAAAGTAGAAGTTACATTCAGTACATCATCTTTCTCACACAAGCGTAAAATTGCTTTAAAAACATAGAACGCATGCAGATTGTTAAATTTAGGATTCTACTTGAGGTTTCAAGTCTATTGCCTTGCAGGAGTGGTTATTCGTGGTTATTACCTTCTTTTGTTGTAAAATCATGGGGACTAAGACTGTTCACTTTTGCTCCGTTTACACTTCAATCTTCAGCCTTGTGGGTTTGGGACATTTACTATATTGTAAAATTGTAGGACTATGGCAGTTCTGCTGCTCATGGTAACGCTTTGTTACACAGAGTAATAACAGACCGAATTGAGCATATAATAAATACATGTTGAAGAACACAGAGTATAGGTCATTTTCAGTAATAGTTTTAAAATATCCTCAAATTTTCTGTTAAGGCTGCCTCTTTCTCTGTTTTAACATTGTTGAGCTGTTTTTTGACCTTGCATTTCAGGAATTCATCAACACTATCAATTTCCAGCTTTAAAAGCTTGCAAGTACACAGATGTGTGTTCAACTGGCACGTATGTGTGTTTCAGCGTCCAGCTCGGATGACGAGAGTGGGAGGTGGTGACCAGGGCAGTACGCCGGAGCGAGAGAGGATGAGTAACCGAGGAGTTCAGCCTCTGCCTCCTCAGTCCGACACGAGCAGTACAGGCTCGGCACGGGAAACTCCTCCGAAGCAGCGCCAGATCCACAGGCACACCAGGTAACGATTGTGCATTTTGTAGTTTAATTTTCAAGCTTTAAATAGTGGAGAAATGCTTCTTCCAAAAGGCTAGTTCATAGATAGACCTGGTAGATATTGCTTTTACTTTACACACAAACAAGGAAGCACTACCAGAACTTAACTAGAGTAGTGTCTGAAGAGTTAATCTGCTATCAAAAAACCTGAGAGATAATTCAACTTCAACTGGAGCTGCCCCATTCAGTATCCACGTGCAGCCACAACCGTGAAACAATAATGCCTCATGTGTTGTAGCTCTGAAGGACAGAGATCTTTTCAGTTCATTAAACTTTAAATTTTCCCAAGATGGTTTTCATCTAGTGTTTCTGCTCTTGGCTCATGATCTTATCTTCGACCTAATCTTAGTTTCATCGGTGAAAAATCAAAATATTTTGCCTATTCCTTCGATAAAGTTTCTTTTCATTCTTTCAGGAAGTCATTTTGGACAACACTTCACATATCAGCACTAACAAGTACTGTTACTAAGATGGTTTATAAATTAAGGCAACACAAACAGGCTCTGCTATTAATTTTAAAGGTTGTAACTAACTGATTCACTTAACTGATTTCAGTTACCAAATGGTGGCAGTGGACAGACTGTCTGGGAGGAGCACAGAGAAGAGCACAAGAGAAACAAACACCCGGCAGAGATCACGGATCTGGCGGACGTCATGCACAACATGAGGCCTTGTGAGTACCTGAGTAAACATATTTTATATGTATACAACTGTCAGGTAGTAACACCATCAATCCTGATGTTTCTTGTAAAATAATAAGAAAGCGTTTGACTACATCTGATATACCTGTAATTGTGATAAAGCACAAAAATAGACAATCAAGACTATGTTTTCATTAAGTATCAAATGTGTTGCAGATTCTCAGCCTCCGATGTGACGCACAACACGGCTCAATCTCGGCGGATAACTCCCGCTGACAGAGTGAACCGATACAACCAGTCTCGGCAGTCTTCAGACGACGGCATGGGTAAGTACTACTAATGTCAGTATATTGAGCAGCACTTTCCAAAGTCAAAGAATGTAAATTTTTAGTTCAGAAGCAACAGGTTTCAGAAGCGGAAATAAGTATAGTTACAAATATATTTGACAAAGGTTTATAAGAAAGTTTCACCTGAGTTATGTAGTTTTTCTCATCTTCTAACGCTTGTTACAGGCACACTTACCGGCACTGGGAGATGGAAGGTGTCTGCAAAGATACAACAGCTCCTCAACACCCTCAAGAGGCCCAAGGGAAGACCACTGCCGGAGTTCTATGAAGACGATGATATCGAGTTAGAGATCGCGGCGAACCCCAAGGATCCCAACGCTCCCAAGCCTGAGGGAGGCACCATGACCCCTGCCATCGGTGACCAGCTTGTGGTTAGTATGTTTGGAACTCAGTAGAGGAGCTATGTGGTTAAGTATTATAGAACATTAGTTAAGATTTGGTTCTACTTTGAAATTTTGCCTAGTTTCTGCCAGTGCTTCAGGTTGTCAATGAGCGTGACAAATAGAAAGATAAAAGATAATACCTATAAACTATTATTAATACAACAATATTATTACAATCATGGTTTCTCAACTGTTGCAACTAGATTTTGCTTGAACCACTGTTGCAAATTGTGCACATTTATTTCAAAATATTATTAAAATTTAAACTTGATATATGTGTCTAAATCATTTCATACAACTTCTAAATATATCTTCTTTGCTAAAATTAAAGATAAACCCTTTGGTTTTGACAGACATTTCAAAAATTTGACCAGAAGCTTAACAAAGATTTGAGCCTCATAAATAAACAAGATAACAACCTACAAGATCTGACCTAAATAATCCAAATTATATGTCAATCTTACACAAGAAAAATATTTTTTGTAAACCCCCTACTTTTGTCAGCTAATAAAGTTTCAAACTAATGGTAAACAAGTACCATCATCATCTGTTATTTCCCATAGGATTCCAGTCATGCGCTTTGTTATTGTGCATCATACGTGTCCTTGGACTTGTTAAATATTCCCTTGGTCCTTTGTTTGTAATTATCCACCTCAACATCTATTTCCCACTCCCACTATTTGTCTTATGTCATCACATCATCACTAATGTGTTTCCTTGAGTAGTGTTGAGTAGTGCATTTCTCGACAACCATTCAAACAATACTGTACCTATGTTTCCAAGATTATAAGTATCTTATGATGTGAAAAGTGAGGTTTAATTGTCGTTATAATGGGTTCAAAGCTTGAGAGAAGTATTTTTTATGTAAGTAGTTGCTTAAAAATGAGCTATAGTGAAATAATTAATAGAAAAACTAGAAAAGCTAATCCCGATTCACAATATTTATTCATAATTATTTAGCTATTTCAGGTGGATTTTCTACTTTTCAAAGCTGATTTCTCTGTGATGTTTGTTGTTAAATATTTACGTTGGTGTTTCAGGTTCCGTCGGGACTGCCGAGGAATCTAGAGGCTGCGATACAGAGGTACGGCTCGGCCACGTACAAGGCTCCCATCGCCACTGTTCTTGATCCTAACGGCAAACTCACCATCACCCTTACCTATGGTAAGTGATCATTTATTTAGAATTTACCCAACCAATTTTAATTTGTTTATGTCTTCAGTTAACTAAAAGCACAATATATTTTATGGGAAGTGTTCCTACAAAACGTGTGCTTTAGTTTAATTTTTTTTTATATAATTTTATTTTGTCTATCTAAAAAAGCCTTTTTTTTTTTAAAAAGAAGTCAATTATTTATCAGTTTTGAAGCTCATGATTTAGCCACTCTTCTAAGTAGCTTTAACAGTTGCAAAGCTCATGTACCCCCTGGAAAATTTAGAAGTTTATAGTTTGTCCTGAAAACAACAAGAATTCCTGCATTCTTTTAAACTATTTTTAACCGCAAATATAAAACCCAGGTTTTATCCAAGTCTTGTTGCATTTTCTTGGTCTGATATTAAAAAGGACGTTCCAAAATGGGTTCTTGTTTGGTTAAGTAAAATTGAAGAAATTGAGGTTATAATAGCAGGTGCCAAAATAAAATTCTAATAATCACTTTGGTTTCACTTTAATGAAAAGTTGGATTTGCGTCATGTATACAAATCTATTTTGCCCACAACTATAGTATAACTTCTCTTAACCAAAGTAAAGAAGAATATAGGAAGGTAATTTTAGATAACCAAAATTTCAAAGGGCCAGGAACTTTAAAAAGGTTTTCAGGCAATTTTTAAGTCTTTTAAGGCCTTTTATTTATTTTTTGTATTTCTAAGCTTATTGATGGTTTGCAGGCAAGTTACTGAGTAGATCGCAGAAGTTCGCCTACACACTTCTCAACAAGTCATTCAAGAGTGGAGAAGCATCGCTCAAGTGTGGGGACCGGATAGCTCTCGTCTACCCCAACAATGACCCGATCAACTTCATCTGTGCGTTCTACGGCTGTATGCTGGCAGGACTGGTGCCTTACCTATCGAGGTCCCACTTACCAGGAGGGTGAGTTGTCTTGTCCTTGCAAGATTTAACCTTTTCTTTTTTTTGTAGTATAGAATGTGTTTCAATGCATGTTTACTGTCGCAAAACTGTATTTTCACTCTTCACTGTTGAACAATGCAAACACACGATGAATAATTCATGAACTTAATTCATGGATGAAACCACATGTGGCCTCTCTTTCCACATTCAGCTGAGGTTATGCAGTTTGTGTTTATGTTTTTCGGTGACAAGATACAAAGATTCTTTTGTCAAAACTAAAAGGAGCATTTTAAAACTATATAAATGAGCAGTTTTAAGGTCAATTTTAGGTTATAAAATGAGATTTCAATTCTCTGAAGTCTTTGAAGATATGTAAAATTGTTTACCTTGTGATTTTGTTTTTATCGGCAACTTTAAAATATGTGTAGTGTCAGCAACAAGTTTTTTCTACATGGCCTAAGAAATCAAATGTTGGTTGTTCTTCTGATTGTTTATAATAATTAATGTTTGAATTAAAATTTTAATGAATCCATATGTTTTCCAAATAAATTATTAATTTCTCACACACTGCAATTTTTAAATTAAATAAAATGAATTATCTTTACCTGCATCTGTAGCTCTGTGAGAGAGTAGCAGCCTCCGATACGACGGTCACAAGCTCAATTCCCGGGTCACATACAGGGCTTTGACTGCATTCTACAAATGTGTTTGTGTCCCACAAATCATAGATCAAATCCCAATACAAATGCTTTTGCTGTTTGTTTTGTTTATAAATTCTAAACATGATTGTTGTGTGCGCAGGACGCAGGGTCGCAGCAGATAGGGTTCCTGCTGGGCAGCTGTGGTATCCAGGTGGCGCTCACCTCTGAGGCTTGTCTCAAGGGTCTGCCGAAGACAGCAGCCGGCGACGTTGTAGCGTTCAAGGGCTGGCCTCGGCTGCACTGGTTCGTCACCGAACACCTCGCCAAGACACCCAAGGACTGGTCACCCACCCCTCGCCTTACTGATGACACCCCTGCTTATATCGAGGTACGTGCTGCTAATTCTTGTTAAGGTAAACATGATTACAAAATTGAATAGTAACACATTATGTTAACCCCCTTTGAGACATAACTTTATATTTTGACTTTTAAATTGAAAACTTAAACAACAAGGTGCAAATATTGTCAACAATCAACTAGAGTCTTCACCAACAAAAATCCAACTTACGATTTACCTCCGTTTCAGTACTCGACAGACAAGGACGGCTCAGTGATGGGTGTGACAGTGACCAGAGCGGCCATGTTGTCCCACTGCCGTATGCTCACACAAGCGTGCAACTACACAGAGGGTGAAAACATGGTGTGCGTGCTGGACTTCAAGCGTGAGACCGGCCTGTGGCACAGTGTGCTCACTAGCGTGCTGAACGGCATGCACGTCATCTTCATACCTTACGCACTCATGAAGGTCAACCCTGCCTCGTGGATGCAGATGATTACCAAATACAGAGGTTAGTGGACATTTGGTTTTAGGCTCTTTTAATTTTTGTTGTTGTCTATTTAAAGAAATAAATTCATTAATAAATAAGACATTTTTAAACTTTTCACTGGATTTTAATTGAAAGAGCTAGCTTTCGCCGGCTAAGGCATGTTCAGTTTAATAACAAAAGACACATCAATACCATCCACTTTTCACCAAGTATACACAGAAGAAAAATAAATTCATGATATGCAATATAAAGTAATAGTCTTTTTTGATAAATCATAGAGATAAGTTAAGGCAACTACTGGGCTAAGTTAAGGTGCCTTAAGGGCTTTCATAAAAATACTTGACGTCTCAACTCTTATGCCCGGTTGCAGCTCTGGAGCCAGCCCAATTTCTGACCAATCATGTGGGCCTAACTCCAATGTTAATTATTTCTCCAGTGAATAATTAACAACTAAAATGTCTTTTGCATGTTACAGCGAGTGTGGCAGTGGTCAAGTCCAGAGACCTGCACTGGGGTCTGCTGGCTACCAAGGATCACAAGGACATCAGTCTGAGCTCCCTACGTCTGCTGCTGGTCGGGGACGGAGCCAACCCCTGGTCCTTGTCCTCCTGTGATCAGTTCCTCAGTGTGTTCCAGGCCAAGGGTCTCAGACCAGACGCGGTGTGTCCCTGCGCCAGCTCCAGCGAGTGTCTTACCGTCTCCGTCAGGAGAGTGAGTAAGGTTTCTGGTAGTATCTGAAGAGATAGTGTCAAATACTGAGATTTTAACACCAATATTAGTAAATTTTTGTGAGGAAACAAGGTTCTAGTATAGTTTTCTTCAACAATTCGCCTGAGTCTGTGGCTCAGTGGGTAGAGTCAAGTGGGCTTGCAAAACACAAGGTTGCAGGTTCGATTCCCAGTGAAGGAACATAGGTTTGGACAACTTTCCCAAAAACACATTTTGTGATGCCTTTAAACTCTAGGTTAATTAGCTAATTAAAAATGCTACTGGGGTAAAAGTAATAAAACAACTTTATTCATGTAGGCAATTATTTTTCATTTTACTCATATTTCTCTCATTTGAAAACATTTATTCTTTTACTAAAACACTAAATCACTATTTGAGATGCCGACCACTATCATGAGGGTATTTTAAGGCAAATATGAGGTGAAGGATGAGTGGTAGTAATGAGTAATGAGGTGTAGTCTTGTTACAAACTAAGGCCGACTCTTGTTACAAAAGAACTCTGTTGTTTAAACTAGGTAGTTACCTTAGACAGCCTAATCATTCCAAAAGAAATTCACCTCTTACTCCTAGTTATGCTAGGCTAATGAACTTGAAGCGTATTCTGTCACTGTAACCTTATCCACAAGTTGTGTTTACAGACCTGGCAGAGCGGGAGTGAACGCGACGGGGAGAGGAGTGTTGTCCATGTCTGGTCTCAGCTTCGGTGTCGTGCGAGGACCAGGAGAACTCACTCACGTCCCTCACTCTACAAGACTGCGGACAAGTCATGCCCGGATGTAAGTTGTGCTTTTTCAAACAAAACCGGTTATTTTGCTTTTCATTCTTCAGTTTTAATTTTTAGTGTGGTTAGATAAAAGTTCTTGATTTTTAAATCAGGTTTCTAATGGAGTGCTTCTAAAACTGGCAAGACAGAAGTAAAAAATCACATAAGTTTTATTGCAGTGCACTGACTAGCAAAATGGAAAATTAGACTAAATTATTGAGATACTAACCCAATTCATTACTGCATCATGGTTTTAATCATTGTAGAAGTAATTTCAATCCAGATTTATTATTTCAATGTTTGTTTTTGCACCATTTAAGGATCAAACCATTACTAATATATAAATGAAGAGAATTTATTAAAATGAAAGAGAATAAATAGGTTCCCTAGAAGAAGTAATTGGAGAAGTCAATGAAGTCACTCTATACAGAAACATAAGACTGCTTAGCATCACAATTGTTGTTGATCATTTGCTCTCATTTAGTGCTTTTGTTGAGCTAGCTTATTTTTTATTTTTACCCTAGTTTTAATATTGCCATTTTTAGTTTTCCAATTCAATGATAGTTTAAACCACAGCAAATAACAATTATATTTTTTATTTTAAAATGTCATGTTTGCAGGATCAAGACTTTTACTCACAAAACTTGTTTATACTGGTACATATATTTAGCTCTAGACTGCAAATACACGACAGGCCATCTTCGCAAGCTGGTGAACAATTTTGAATAAATTTTAATAACAGATCTAACGAAAAAAAATAAACTCGGTCATCAACATCTTACTGTCTTTGGCTCATTACTCTTTGGTATACAGGTGTGATAGTGGTGGTGAAGATGGAGGGGCCAGCGTACGTGTGCAAGACTGACGAGGTGGGGGAGATCTGTGTGAGCAGCGAGGCTACCGGCAGTCAGTACTGGGGCTTGGCCGGTCTCACCAACTCTACGTTCAAGGTGCAAGCGCTGCTGGCTGACGGCAAGCCTCTCAGCGACGCTCTCTACACCCGCTCCGGCCTGCTCGGCTTCCTCGGACCGGTGAGTACTCCGAGCATCCATGTTTATTGTGTGTCTGAGAAACTTTGAAGTTAGGTTAGAAGAAGTTGTCTTTTGCTAGTACTGACTTAAAAATTAATTGATAGGTTTGATCTTGGTCATGGACGATGGAAAGCACTAATTAATGGTTAGAGATAGTTATAGGATCAATCTGTGGCCATAGAATTAACAGAAACAAACTTGGCGGAACAAGGGAAACTTGTGCTGGCAGGCTGACCAGTTTTTACTGGTGAACTGAAATGCTAATAGCACCAAGATTTCAACCTGACCCATCAGTTTTTATATTTTAGTTGGAGCAAATATGACGTTCATAAGGAGTCCATTTGAACTTGAGCTTGAAACTGAGAATAAATTGCAAGTTATTCTCAATCGTCAAGCTATTTGCACAGGCGAATGCCAATTCTGGTTTTCTTTCTTTATACAATAAAAGCACAAAACAAGTGTACAGAGCTCCCATGTCATTCACTACTTTTAAGCAGTAGGTTAGCTTCTCACTGAATCGAGCTACAATTTAGTGACCTTCTGAAAGACAATTGCGTCTTGCTATAAGAATCTAACCTGTAGTAGCAAACTATAGGTGTAACTCTTTTTAAACCCTTATGTATGAGAAATTTTCAAATATCAATTCATACATCAGTCGAAAGGCTATATGTAGAAAATTCTAAGTAATTATTTTTTAAAGCACATCTCACATTTTCTTCTTATTTAGGATAAATCTTTTTAATCTCACCAACTACATCACATAATTGACAACATCGTTGTTGCTTCCAGGGGTGGTCTAGTCTTTGTGTGTGGGTCGAGAGATGGACTGATGACAGTGACTGGACGCAAGCACAACGCAGACGACATCATCGCCACAGTGCTCGCTGTGGAGCCGATGAAGTTCATCTACCGAGGGCGTATCGCCGTCTTCAGCATCCGCGTGTTGAGAGACGAGAGAATATGCGTTATCGCTGAACAACGGCCCGACTGCAGCGAGGAGGAGGTTTGTACTTACTTTTGTTGATACCTTGTTATTACATTAGCTGAAAGACTGACTGATAACCATACATCTGTAATGCCATCCATCAACTCATGGAAGTGCACAGTGCTCTTATCTGGTGGCTCAATGGCTGGTGGAAGGGAGGGGGGAGGATTGAGAGGAATAGAGAATTGAAGTGTAAGAGAGAGAGAGAAAGCTGACAGTCAGTTGAGCATTGCTGACTCACTGTATTCTTCACCTCTCTCTCTTTCTTCTGTTTACTGGAAAAACTGGTTTAAACGGGTCAAATATATAACTTTTGATTATTTTATTCTTTGTTTGTGTAAGATTTTTAAAAATGTGTTGTAACTATAAAAGAATTCCTGCTACTACAAAGAGGTAAAAATTAAATGAAGTCCATGAATTCTCAAAAAGAATCCCATAGTTTCAAATATACAAAGAGAATCTACAGTCAGTATTCTAGATGTTTAAATTAAGGCAGAACTCTCTACATTTCAATCTTGACATTATTCCAATAGCATATTTTGATTTTTTTAGTTGTGGCAGAGTTTCAACTTTTCAGCTGATTTATCCCAATTTATTCAAAGTCATTTTCAAAACTGCTTAAAAGTGTTTAAAATAGTTTAATGTCATTGTTTAAATACATCCCAAAGTCTAATCATTATTCCGTTAACAGAGTTTCCAGTGGATGTCGCGAGTGCTGCAGGCTGTAGACTCTATCCACCAGGTCGGTCTGTACTGCTTGGCTCTGGTGCCGCCGAACTACCTGCCCAAGACGCCTCTGGGTGCATTCACTTGAGCGAGTGCAAGAGACGCTTCCTCGAGGGAACGCTACATCCTGCCAACGTTCTGCTGTGTCCGCACACCTGCGTCACCAACCTGCCTAAACCCCGGGAGGTCCATTCAGGTACTAGAACTTCAGAGGTGTTGGTTACTATTGTGTCAAGCGTGCAGATTTTAATTTTGTTCCTAACTTACAATGTATGGTTCAAGAGAATTGAGGCTTGAATCTAATAGTTTTAGTTAAAACCAACCATCGTTCACTAAAGCCATCTCAACTATACTTAGGCTGAGGTTAGAAATAAACTTAATATTTTCAAATAATATCCCCAACAATGTTACAATTAGAATACATTTACTATGAATAGTGTTCATTATTTACACTCATCCTTGGTTCTCTTTTGGCTACTTCTAGAAACCACCTTCAACCATAAGATGCATGACTATTCTGTCAGCTAAAAAACTACTTTATCGACAGTAAAATATTTTGTGTAAAAATATAAAACCTTTGCTTTGGTTGTAGCTTTGTACAATGTTAAGTGTTTAAATAATGTTTGCCTTGACCTGAAGGGGAAAAAATTACTCATTTGTGAAAAGTCATGAGCAGGAAGAGTCTATTGCAGCAGGTTTTTTTTCATTAAAAAACCCTTTAGGTGAGGTGAGGTAGGAGGGGGATTAGTCTTAGTGAAGGTAAGGAGGAGGAGTTTGTCATTTGTGTTTGTTTCTCGTTTCTGTGTTGGTAACGATCATTAAAATGTAATCAACCATCTAACTCTACATGAAATGTTTGATTTGATGCTAGAGACAGTAAATTTCCCATTAATCTATCCACCAATCCCCGTTAATAGATAAAAAAGTTGGAAAACTTCTATTCCTAAATAGTTTGTCTATGTCCTAACACCGAAACAACAGCCGAACGTAGCGTCTCGTAGCGTAGCGTGTAGGTGTAGAGTGTAGAGCGTGTTGAGTGGCTGGCTGTAACACTGGCTGGGTGGTGGCTGGGGTCTCTAGCTGCACACTGTGTTCCAGACGTGGGTCCGGCGTCGGTGATGGTGGGCAACATCGTGCAAGGCAACCGGCTGGCGAGTGCGCAGGGCCGAGACATGGGCATCGTCGACGAGGAGTCCGACTCTGCGAGGAAGGTGAGTACAAATGATGTGGTTCGTGTGATGCATAGAATTGTAAGATGTCTGGAATCAATGTTTATCTTAACATTCCCGTCTTGAGTGACTTAGGAAATATTGTACAGTCTCTCTAGTCAACACATCTAGTAGTCCGGCACTCTGATGACCTTCGTGAGTTTGATTTCTGTCCATGGATCTTCTTGAATATTGTGGGGATGAGATTTTTCTGTAGGATTTTGTGTGTTCTTTATTTTTATTTGTTGTGGACTTGTCGTGTCAATAATACTTTTTCAATCAGGTGCACACAAGTTTTTTATGACAGACATTAAAAATTTGTTTTAGGTATTACTATGAGGAGAATATCATTAGAGAACATTTCATTGGTGGAGAATGCAACAATTTTTTCTTGCCAGATATTTACATTTTTCTGGGTATAAAGTACTTAATACAGAACATAGAGCTTGAAATTTTAAAATAAATATCTTATTCTACAAAAGGTAACTTTTTTGATTTTTTACATTTTTGATTAAATATGCTGCAGCATCAATGGATGTATGCTTCCAGTTCAAAACTGTCTACATTTCATTAAATTTTCCTCATGTTAAAATCTTTCTCTGTCAAAACACCTCCTGAGTCCAATCCAACCATTTCTTTAGTTGATTTTGCAATCTCAACCCTACTTTCAACTAACTCTTACACCCGATTGTCATCACAGTACCAGTTTATCTCGGAGATCCTGCGGTGGCGAGCGGTCAGTACGTCTGAGCATGTTATCTTCACCCTGCTCAACTCCAAGGGAGGAGTCGCTCAGCTACTCACATGCTCACAGCTACACAAGCGAGCTGAGCGAGTCGGCTCTCTACTGCTCGAGCGAGCCAAGGTCAACACCGGGGACCACGTCGCCCTCATCTTCCCACCAGGCATTGATCTCATTTGCGCCTTCTACGGTTGTCTGTATGTCGGTAAGTGCTGATGATCCTTCTCACCTGCTTGTTTGTAAACGTAAAGTTATAATTGTTGAAATCGTTGTAAAGGCAAACATTATGTAGACTGTATAATTTCTTCAATAATCAAAAATGTAAGTTTTGTGGTTTTAGATATGACACACAAAAAATACAAAAAGAGCAATATATGTGATGTTTATTCACTGGCGCTTTTAACAAAGACGCTGTCGTCTTGAGGCTTGCCTGTTGAAAGAGTTTGTGAAAAATGTCATATATTGGCCTTTACGATGTTTTGTTTTCAAAGTAAACTATTTGCCAATATTCTCCTCTTCAAGAATGTTTTGGTGTTTTTATTTTTGTGGAACAGTAGAGTTTTGGTAGTCCTTAACCAAATCTAATAGAAGTCTGGTGAACTCAAACGGCAGGCTCAAAAACTTCAATAGTTGCCTCAGTGTTTTACTTCCCACTGTAATCCTCCACACACAAGCGTTGCTCATTAGCTGGGGTGATTGCGGCTTTCAAAATAGTATTTAGATTTAATGAAAAACTTCTAGAAAACCACCAAAAAAGGCTTAATTAAAATCATAGTTTGTGGTTTGCCTCACAAGGTTTTATTCATTCACTGTATCACCACCTAAGTTTAAAGTCTTAAAAGCATTTAAACTTGGTTTCCACAGTATACTAGTGATTGTCTGGTCTATAAGAATTTTTAGTAATCATAACAGTTACCATCCCAACTAGTCTAGATAAACGAGTCTATTGTAACTTCTTTTCCTTCCTTGTATCTCTTAAAAATCAGCCATTTGTCAAGTGCTACACAAATATTTATTTGATATATATTGCTGAGGAAAAACTATTGTGGGATACAGATCAACTAATGTGATGAAATTTTACAGATAAGTGTTGTATCAAATGTTGTGGTTTTCAGGTGCTGTGCCTGTAACGATCCGACCTCCCCAACCCCAGAACCTGCAGACGACATTACCCACTGTGCGCACGATTGTTGACGTTAGCAAATCCGTTCTAGTCCTTTCCAACCAGAATGTCATCAAACTGCTCAAATCTAAGGTACTTATTACTGTACAAATCAGCAACAAAATTGAGTTACAATTCAATTAAGCTAGATTAAAAATCATAAGTAATTTGTTGTAAAACTGACAGTAAAACACATGTACGATTACAGGAAGCAAGTAACGTGGTGGATATCAAGTCTTGGCCAGTCACCCTGGACACAGACGATATGCCCAAGAAGAAGTTGGCCGCCATGTACAGGGCTCCCACGGCCGAGATGCTCGCCTACCTTGACTTCAGGTATGTAACACGATTTGAAAATACTTTGATTGAGCCATGGGTGGAAAAATTTCAAGCTTTTCTGAGATGCTAAATGGTCTGGATAATCAACAACATTTGGGGAAGCCAGAAACTAATCTACGTATTCTAGGGATACATAATTAATAAGAAAGATCTATATGAGATTCTTGTATAGTCGAAACTTTCTTAAAGGAATCTTTTTAGTTTGTATGTAATATTTTTTTCTTATTGTCAGGGCTTATGTACCTGTGCAGTGTGACTTTGCAAAGGATTACCTATCGATCCTCAGCTCAGGCAATACCTTAGACAGTAATCTGTGGACTCCCATGTCTTGAGCTCGAATGAGCCAACCACGGACATGAGTCTCCCAGTTTCACATCTTCCTTGTTTCTACACCTGAAAGCTAAGTCATGTGTGTGTTTGTGTACAGTGTATCCACGACCGGTATGCTGGCTGGTATCAAGATGTCTCACGCTGCCGTCACGTCACTATGTCGCTCGATGAAGCTCGCCTGTGAACTCTACCCCTCTCGACACATAGCTCTCTGTCTCGACCCGTACTGCGGTCTCGGCTTCGCCCTCTGGTGTCTAAGCAGGTACTTGCTCCGTTCCGCTTGTATTGTACTTGTTAAAAAACTAAGTTTGAAACCTGCTTTTATTTTTCTGTATTTAAGTGTTAAAAGATCAACTCATAGTTGAAGGGTTTTAAGAACAGTAATACTGCTAGCAATCTAGTGTCAAGTTTAAAATAATTTGCTCATTTGGCTCTACTATCAAAATACAGCTTCAAAATAAGTGCTTACTGCTCGGTTTGTATGCTTCTTTGTTCACCATTGCTTAATTACTTATACATTTAGTAAATGTTTTATTGATTTTGAAAGTTTATCTTTAAAAATTAATTTGTATAATTATTCAGATGAAACTTCTAATTTTATTATTCTTGTTTCAGTGTATATTCTGGTCATCATTCCATCCTCATTCCTCCTTCAGAAGTAGAAGTGAATCCAGCGCTTTGGTTATCAGCTGTTAGTCAATACCGAGTCAGAGACACTTTCTGTTCCTACGGTTAGTATAATCTACCATATTTCTTAGACAATGTAGGAATCTGTAAACCTGCTGTTCCAATAAAAAATAATTACAAAACGAATGTTTTTGAAACTGTTGGCTTTTTTACACTTACTCAGTTTTAGGTAAACGTTGCTAAAGTGTGTCCGCGTGTTTACAGGAGTGATGGAGCTGTGTACCAAAGGGCTAGGCTCGTCTGTGCAGCAGCTCAAGTCCCGAGGCGTGTCGCTAGGCGTGTGTACGCACGTGTGTCGTAGTGGCCGAGGAGAGACCAAGAATCAACCTCTCCACCAGCTTCTCCAAACTGTTCTCAGCGTTGGAGCTCAGTCCTCGCGCAGTCTCCACTAGCTTCGGCTGCCGCCAACGTCGCCATTTGTCTACAGGTGCTCCTGCTGCAGTAATATGGTTGCTTGGTTTGATTTTGTAAATAAGCAATTTAGTGGGATTCCCAACCAGCTAAGAAATAAACACTGTTTAAAAACTGAAGGAAAGTGGTTGACATTAGACATTACTCAATTTGAATTTACAAGAAAATTTGTCCTACACAGAATAAAACTAGCTCTCTTATTTCTGAAGTTTGTGCATTACAGATTAGTATTTTACTTTGACCAGATTCTTAATGTGATGAAACATTTCCCAAGACTGTACTATCAAGGAAATTTTTTGCGAGATGGGTGTTCCAATTTCAGGGGTGCTCTCCGGGCACCACTGTACACATTTCTAACAAAACTAAATAATTTTGACTCATGTTTTTCCCTGAAAAGTGTTTGAAAACCACAGGAGAAGACTTTTTACTTCACCGCCTATTAAAGCACCTCCATCTTTAGTGTACCTAACCAAAAATCCAGCACTGTATGCTTAGCATCAGAAAACTGTCAACCTTGACGAATGATTTACTCTTCACAAACGTACAAAACAAGCACAGAGTTGAGCAGCGTAATGACTCTTACAATGTCTACAGGGTGCTTCCAGTCCCGAGCCGTCGTGTGTGTACGTGGACCTGCGCGCGCTGCGCAACGACCGAGTCTCACTGGTGGAGAGAGGGAGTCCTCACTCTGTGTCTGCTGGAGTCTGGCAAGCTGCTGCCCGGTGTCAAAGTCATCATCGCCAACCCCGACACCAAGGGACAGTGTGGAGACTCACACCTCGGAGAGGTAGGTTATGGGAACTGTCTGAAATTTGTCTATCGAGACCAACTAAAATTAATCTTCCTACTTTCAGATTAGATCAGCTTGATAATTAAGACACTTTCAATGTTTTATTGAATTAAACCATTTGCTGTTTTCTTGTTTACATTTACCGAGCACTAGACAAACCTATATATGTTGTAATTTAAAAACTTTTCTTGAACATATCACTTGATCAAAACAAAACATCTTCACTTAAAACAGTATGGAACAAATTACCTAAGATTGAGTAAAAGTATGTAACATTATGTTGAGGTAATCTTTGTGCAGCTTTTTTAGTAAATAGAAACTGTCAGGTGTTTTGTCTGACAATACACATTTTCTAATTTCTATTACCTTCTTTATTGTTGGTATCGCCTAAAAAACTAACTTTTGAACCATATCATAGCTATAGCTTAGTTAAAATCACTGTTACTTTTTGCACTACCATTTGCAGTAAGTTTTTAACCAGAGTTAAATTTAACATCATCAATAATTAAGTTCTCTCAGCTCTATCATCATCATCTCCTTGTTTGCAAAGCCACGAGTAGCCTACATTGCTAATGCATTATGTTGCCGACAGATCTGGGTGCAGTGTCCGCACAACGCCAGTGGTTACTTCTCTATCTACGGTGAGGAGAGTGAGTACGGTGAACACTTCAATGCTCGCCTGGTCACAGGCAGCACGGGGGAGGTGTATGCGTGCACAGGCTACCTCGGCTTCCTGAGACGCACCGAGGCTGTGCCTAACCAAGGTGTTCCCGGCATTGCTAGCGAGTCCACGGACATCTCTGACCTCTCTGCTTTAGCCATCAACGCTCCTCCTACTGACACTTCAGGTGAGTAGATTGCGGTTGTTGCTTTTTTCTTTGTTAGTGTGGATCCTTCAGAGAATAAGACATTTACAGTATTGTCTCATTAATCAGGGCATTCACCTAGCCAACCTGTCTATTTCTCAGGAACTTGTGCATCAGCACATGTTTTCATTTGTTGTAAATCTATATTTTCATGTTATGCGAAAAGAGAGTTTTTGTAACTATCTTTTTTTAAGTGATACTACCGTTTTGCAAGAGAACCGTTTATTTTCAAGAACTTTAAGGCTATAATTATTTTTAGTTTTAAGTTATTTAAAGTTGTGAAATTATTCCCTGTGTCCTGGCATTTTCATTTTTCTATGATCTCTTTTTAGTTATTTAGATTAATAAGGTCCTACCTTAGGTATATGATGAGAAGGACTTCAAGATTTGTATTTCAATAAGGTTGTGATGTTGAAATTTTATCTCATAATTTCAAAGATAAATATTGATTGATGCTCTATTACTTTTTCAAAAGTTAGGTACTTCATTGCAATCATAATCATAATTTGCTCAAAACATAATTTGAACCTTCCATGTTGTTGTTGAACCTAAAGCTAGTAGAAAAGTCAACTATCACGGTACTTCTCACTTCTCTCTTGTCAGATATGTTATTAACGTGTTCTCTGTGTGTGTTTCAGAGCTACACGACGCAGTGTTTGTGGTCGGAGCCCTGGACGAGACGGTGATGTTGAGGGGAATGCGTTACCACCCGATCGACATTGAGAACAGCGTCATGCGCTGCCACAAGAAGATAGCTGAGTGGTGAGTCTGGTTCCCTCACTAAATATAACCATTGTCACTGTGCTAGTCAAGCAAACTACAGTGTTGATTTATTGAACAATTACAGTCAAGTCTTTTAGTTGTAGTTAAGTTTGTTGTAAATAGTTCATAAGTATACCAAGAGGTATTAAAAACAAAAGTCTGATAAAAGTACGGACAAGTAAAAGGTTCAAATTGGGAAGGAAGTCTGCTATTGTGAAAGTTTAACAACAGGCTTAAGTAATTCATTTTTGCAAGTCAGCCTGTAAATCAAGTAAACTACTGATCTAAAAATAAATATGCATCTAAGACATGTGAACTGAGATAAATTTTTTTAGAGCTATGTATCCTAAACTACATATTCATTTTGTTTTTACAAAAAACCTATACTGTTGGAATATAGTATTTGTTTCATGCCTGGTTAAGTGCCTAATATTTTTTGAAGTATACAAACACAAATCAGAGTAAAAACAAGATCTCAAGAATAATTAGATTTTATCAGACTTTTTAGTTGTTTATATTAATTAGTTTTAAGTTTTAACTTAAATTATATCTGATTGTCTTATAGAGATGGCTTTTGATACAAAATAATTAATAACTTAATACGGTATCTGGTTGAATTTCTTTTAATTTGTGTACTGTTTGAATTGAATTATTAGAGTCAATATAATTGTAAGTTGTGCAATCAGTATAAACATGTGTTTTTCTCATGTGTGTGCAGCGCGGTGTTCACTTGGACCAACCTGCTGGTAGTGGTGGTGGAGCTGGACGGCAGTGAGAGTGAGGCGCTGGACCTGGTGCCCCTGGTGACCAACGCGGTGCTAGAAGAGCACCACCTGGTGGTGGGTGTGGCAGTCGTGGTGGACCCGGGCGTCGTGCCGATCAACAGTCGTGGCGAGAAGCAACGCATGCACTTGCGCGACGGCTTCCTGGCGGACCAACTCGACCCTATATACGTGGCGTACAACATGTGAAGTGTGCGCGCGCACCCACGCACCAGGAGTGTGGCATGAGTATCTGCTCCTAGTTGTGTACGTCAGCAGCTGAACGCTGACTGCGAGGAAATGTTTAGGTGGCGTTTTGATTTAAACAAATTTATTGGTAGTAATTTCATTTTTCTTTTTATCTAGTACTTGAACTGTGCTTTAAAATAAATGGGTTGAAAAATTTTTGTCACAGGGATTTTAAAGAACTTTGTACTGTTTGCATCAAAAGTTCTTGGTAACTTTTTATGGTACCGGATCGAACGCCAGACTTCCAGGTGCACTACCAGCTGCTGACTAGCAGATCATTTAGGGCTTTCAGATACTCATGAAACCCTCAGTATATCATATAAGGCTGTTATTTATCTTAACTTTTGATTATTGTCCTTTATCGGACTTAAAAGTTTTTTAATGTACAGATAGATGTAGCGAAACAACCAGTAACCGTACGATGGTTGTTTTCATCAAAGCGATCTTGTAGTAGTCTAGATTATTAGGTTGTATATGTTTTGTATTCTATCATCACAGATTTGTTATTTTATGTTATTTACTTTAAAGTATAAATTATTGATGTCTGTGTTTAGCTTGCTTTATTGTTTTATTTTTGTTGATTTGTTTGTATCTTCATTCAGCCTCTACCCCAAGGTTTGAGAATCGGCTGTGTTAAGCTTAGATTTAAAGACATGTAATGTTCAAATCAGATGGATTGTATCGATACTTTTTTGTAAATTTTAAAACGTCCTAGTTTAAGTTTTGAGTTCTTAGTACTGCCACTTTGATTCTTGGCTCTCACTATGGTTTTCAGATGATAAAATACAATCAAACGGGAAATCTGTCTCACGTCTCATAAAAGCACTGCCATATCCTAGCGAAAGCGAAGGACGCGTGATGATGGAATATTCACAATCTGGTGGACTCGTAGATCGCAACACAAGTGGACCCAACATAGGCTAGTCATGTCCCTTGTAAATACCCCGACCCCGACAAACATCCCTTGTATATTTTGACCGATATCAAAATTTCTCTCGATATCCAAGGTGATGGTTGGAAGTAGATCATTGTAAATTGTAAAGTGTCGTAGTTCTGATCGGTCACTGTTATCGTTACGTTATTGTAAAAATGTGATTTTCCCGTTTGTAACTGTGTTTTAGTTAAATTGTGAATCGAGCAGTTTTATACAACATGCCATACCCTTTGTACTAACGATGTAAATAAATGTAAAGCAAATCGCGAGCTCGGCTCAAAGTCACTTTTGTCACGTAGCTCAGTTAGAACCACTTTCAGGTTGTAAAACTGTATTCAGTTGTCAAGTCGTAGAATCAGCGTTGTAGACAGTTTTCAGCCGCTGGTTTCTTGGACAAAACAAATGTCTATAACTTGTTTTCATTACTAGAACAAATAGTAGTAACACGAACAATAAACAATAATTTTAAACAAATAAGAATGAACGTTGAAAACTACTTTATGGTACACTCAATTAAATTTTAATTTGGTGGTTTTTAAACCAAATAGTTCTCTCGCCAAATCAAATTAAGTCTGATCGTACGTTTTATACAAGTCCAAAATTACCAATTATTTGTGAATTTTCTTTTGTAAGTGACATTTTAATACACTTTTTAATGTTTAGGACTTTGGAAGTCACGGGGTGGTAACGCATGAGAAAAAAAAGCCGGGTTTTGAAAAAAAAACTGTTTAGTAAAAGAAAGGCTGCTTGGATGGTTAAGTGCAATATTAAGTCATCAAAGTTGAATCTGAAAAATAAAAAAAATGAATATCAATTATAACTATGTCTGAACAAATGTGTTTCTAGATATTTTTACAAAGTAACCGCCAACAAAACTGTGTTTACGTTGGTTTAAGAGTTAGTTAAGGTATAAAGGAACCAATAGTGTAAATGTAGCAGATCACAAATCAGTTGTTAGCTAGTCTCTCAGTTGTGCCAATGCCAGGTTGTATCCTGTTCACCTTTGTAATATTGTTTAGTATTTATTTTTGATCTTTTATTGTCCGTGATCACAAATTATTTTGAATAAACACTTTATTGAGCATGCAACTCGACTTTGTGTTTCTATGTAAGGTTTCATGTTTAATATTAATTAATTCCTGTATAGATTATTGATAATATAACATATTTGTATTATTTGCCACCATGTCAGGCTTTGAGAAATAAACTGTTAATGACATTAAAATCAAATAAAGTTGAAACATTTGTATATTAAACTGTGCTTTTATTGAGCCCTACTCATAAAATTTGTAACTACCTACATTAAAGTACGGTACCGTAAGTCTGAACAAGGGCCGGCCTAACGGGTGTGTGAGCTATGCAATCATGAGCCTTTTAGAGGGGCATAAAATTAACCAATATTAGTATAAAATAAATTTGGCAAATCTGTAGTAATTGATTTACATGTTCGGCAGAAATATTATAACAAGAAGGGACTTTGCCTCAAAACTATTTTAGTTTAATTTCAAGGTGAACCGAACATCTACCCCCTATGAGTTCTGAAATACAGTAGTCTAATGCCCAATAGCATCTGTCCATGTAGCTTTGTTTTTTCTATTGCCATTGCTAAATAATATGAACATATATTTTATCTTTGATAGTTTTTAGTTTCAAAAAGTGTTCCATGGCCAAAACCATTAAAAACTTAAATTTCCTACTACCGGTAGTTCAAATGTTAGGTATTATAGGTTCTAAAGTGCATAGTGCCTTTAAAATGCCTAATCATAACCCCACTACTGTGTTCTTACAAAGTATTTAAGTTTTAAGACACAAATGTCCCCCAAAACGCCTCAAACTCATGACTATGCGTCAAAATTATCCAAATTTTCAGGAGGCTCCCTAAGGCTCAAACAACAGTACTATCAGATTATTAAAATATTTTGGTTTTAGGAATAAAATGTTACCCAAAACACCTCATACAATTTCAATGGAAACCTCACCATTTTGCATAAAAATCTATCAAATTTTCAGGGAGAACCCCTCACTCCCTTTTGCTGGTGAGGTACTACATACCCCAATTTACCCTGTAGGGAGCTAGTCGCTTTGCACACTTGTAGTTTTCACCTTTGGCTGGGCCTGGTATAAACTTCAATAATCTGTAAATATGGTCATTCGAACTAGCTATACGCAAATATCTTCATTTTGAACGTGTTTTTAAGATTTGAATCATAAAACTCAAATCACTCACTGGTACAAATTACACAGGTATTCATACAAAAATACATGGGAGAAAACATACAATATAAAATGTTGAAATCAATTTGAATTCAAACACTAAAATGAACCGCAGAACTCTACAGTAGCGTAATACAACTTATTGTACATTAGAGACTGAGTAATCGAGTTCAGTGTTTGACTGGATACACTATCGACTTGTATAATAAGTGTGACAATGCCTATTCAAATGTGAAAATAAATTGTCAATGGCCATAAAGTTCTTGATACAAAATTTAGGCTTAAGTTATACAAGCGGCATGGCGCCGGCGGGCACAATCATTTTAGCATCGCTGTTGAGTCTTGTACAACTCCAGGATCGAACCCGCGACCTTGCGCTTTGCAAGCCGTTACTCTACCCACTGAGCCACGGACGCAGGCCTTGTTTCTTTGTGTTATAGGATGGCGTTTAAAAGTGTTTAAGCAATTCGGTTTTAAGCGTTAAATCGCTAGTTATTCTCGTATAAATTATTAAAGTTATAAGAACACCTTACGTAAATATATATACGAACAGATCAAATACAGTTAAAGGAATATATAACTGGAAATATAACACAAGGCAAGCAGAAAATCCCCACGTACAAGGTGTAAAGTCCACACTGGTTAAAAAAGGCGTCCAACATTCAAGTATAACAATCTATAATAAATTAACAGAAGAAATTAAAGATGAAGACAACATAGAAATATTCAGAAGAAAACTTAAATCCAAATTGGCTGATAAAACATACTATACAATAAAGGAATTTATGGAAGATCCTATCTGAAACAAAACAAAATGACGACTGCGACGACTGGTGTTTCTAGCAGGATATCTTCAAGTATTCAAGTATTAAAGTAAGAATGTTTGAAAGCCAAAGTCTCGTAGTTTTGTACTACCGATACAGTGCTATCGTCTTTGATGTCAGCTGAATGCGTAATCTGTGGAGCGCTTTTAGAAAAACAATATTACAACAATGGCGGCCAATTTCAATATTTCTTGCCGAGTGAAGTTATTACTTATTTATGTGAGCCGTTCATTCCGTTATACAATGTTTGTGTATACAGACGTAAGTTTCATAACCTTTTTACTCTCTGGATACAAGAATGACGACACAAAGGTTTACCAGTCATTTTAAAGATAACGTAAGCAATATTTACCTCTTTTATCCGGGCTATTTTGAACACTTGAATTATTTATATTACAAACTAATATTATTTGTTTTAACTTTTAGGCACCAACTACTAAGGATATTACTCGAATTAACGCAGCCGTCTCAGGACAGGATAACGAGTTCCCTCTGCGCATGCGCAAGCCTTCACAAGTGTCACCACAGAGTACCTAAATATATATGTAATTCTGTATCAGTGAAATTAGTAATAATAATAAGACCAACCAAACAGACTGTCCTTGATCTTTGTTTAATGTGTTCAATCATGTGTAAAATGAATGTAAAACAGAAAACTTATGAATAAAGACACTTTTTTCTGTCTTTCTACTGTATCAGTAACTGGTACCCTGTTATTTCAAACTGAGTCAATCAACGTTCCATAATGTATTGTTATTAGTTACATAATTATCCCTTTTCGTAATAACCGAACTACCTACTTGACCTTGTACCGTACAGTCGTCTGCAATTAAATTGAAGTCCGAATCACCTCAATTTTCAGCAAGAAAAACTGAAATATCTCTTAATTATTTTTTTTCTGGAACGGTCTTCACCAGAACAAATTTAGGATTTCGAAACGTATCGAAAGCTGCTTAAGCATGTGTACATACCTAATGTTGTTTTCTGTTCTTTCACGATATTTTACAAGTCATGCTTATAATTACTACTAACTCTAACCGTGGAGATAAATATATTATTTTAGCTCCTTAGATACAATAGGCTATAAGCTAATCTAGCGCTAATAACTACAACTTATTCAAAGGCCTAGCCCAGGTCAAATGGAACACACGTTGCAGTAACACAACACTGCAATTTAATTTTTAATTATTAATGTAAAAAATAGGGCGATTAATATGTGTACTATTCGTAGGCTATGCCCGCGTGTTACCCGTACTAAAATTCAAATATAACATGCCACCTTTCACAGAATACTGTAGCCTGTAGGCAGTAATCATTAGCTCATTCTTGGTTGAGATCTGAGAAACGATAGTAATACAACTAATATAGTTGATGTATCATCATAATTATTCATCAACATTTAAACAGTGAAAAATCACATGATTATAAGTTACAGCCGCATAGTATAACGTATTCTCGACGTTATATTGCAATAGTTGTAATAACCGTTTCCATTTACTGATGCTGCTAGTCACGGCTTGCCCATGCGTGGAGCGACCTCTTAATCCTGTCTGAGACGGCTGCGTTCAAGCAGCTGTAGCAGACGATCACGAAAGTGAAGTGACAACTGTCAACTGATTGTCGACTGATCAGCTGGTCACTTTCCAGCTGTAGTGACGCAAGCGCAGTAGCTATCTCGCCACAGACCACAGGAAACTGCCGCTTAGTCGATAGAAACTGAGACCGAACGTCCACACTCGATTAAACATTGTGGTATTGTAACAGGTTTAACTAAGTGTTTCTTAAACTCAGGAAACCCCCGGGAAAAGTTTGGAATCTCTAGTTGTATCTATAGTATAATGAAGTCCTACGATAGCCTAAGAGTAAAAATTGATAGAAACCCGATGATTTAGGCCTACATACGATAAATAGAATGACTTTATTATAATTACCATTAGTCGTCAGCAATGGTTTTTAGCAAATGAAAGCAGTCAAAATGTGGCATTCAAAAGTCTATACCGTACGCATTGTATATGGAAGTATTAAAAGTTTATTGTTCGTACACATTTTAAAATTATTAGCGGAATCTGATACATTTCTACTAATAACACTGGGGGATATCTTAGAGTTCTGGAATCTGATTTATGGACTTACTTAGTTCTTTAAGATGCAATAAGATTCAGGTTGTTAGTTTAAGGGATTTCACTAACACTTTTAACAGTTTTCAAGCAATCTGACGCTAACTCCGGAGAATCGTTAAAGTCTCTAACTTAGATGTTGATGATTAAATACAAATTTATGTAGGATAGTTCCACCAAAACAAAAATTAAGAACACTTTGGCATTAGTGTACATTTGCTTCTGCTGACCCATAACCACGTGTTTTAAAACCAGCCACAATTTTTTTATAACACCGACATTAAAATTAAATTTTAACGATTATTTTGAAATTTCTGAGCTTTAAACCCTTCGAAAACTATTCTGAGGAATTATTCTAAGACCACCTCTGACTGCATCTTCAATGGACAACCACATTGAAACCGTAATTTAGTGGGTCCTCATAAGCTCCAGAGTAGCGCACGATTTCAATCCGCCACAGGTACGGTTTTTATTATTATGAAAATTAAATAGCCGGTTTACCTTTAAGGCTTCTAAGGGTTATTAAAAAAGAATGTCTTACTTTCAGACAACTCTACTTCATTAAGTATTACTTAGATAGAGGCTACATAAATTAAATACTTATAAAAAGAGCACTTGTCAAAGTTTGTCTCTTTTGGTACAGTTGTATAAATGCTCAATATGTCCTCCCTGACTGCTCGGCGAAAATCTAGCCAATAATCAAACTCTTCCCACACATCACGAAGCAAATATTGATTTATGGAATTGACTGCAGCTCTGATATGGCTGCGCAGGTCTACTAGATGTTTTTGGCAAAATGGGGGGTACGTACACTTTCTCCATAACATAACCCCACAAGAAAAATTCACAAATCTACGACGAAACTCTCGCTGAACTAAACTTACTGGCTTTTTGATAATTCAAGAAAAGCAAAATGTCTCGTGTTGAAGATAAATAACAGCTAGCATGAGCTCTCAATGAATCTAAACAGCACTTTGGAATTTCTTCTTTTCAACCACATTTAAATTATTCAGAAAAACTTATACTACTCTAAAAGTTCAGAATTATGAAACTAGGAAATTCTTTTTGAATAACCTCGTAGAGTAACTCCAATAAAGACCGAGATACACCTAGACTTGCTTATACAACTAAGGTAGAACCAAAGTAAAAATTACCAGGCCGATTATTAACACAAGATAAATGCAAGGTCGTTGACGCTTAGCTTATCAGGATAACCTCAGTAGCGATGTAGTTATGTATTAGAACTATTGTTCTGTAGAACGTTTCAACTCAATACGCAAAATCAGTCAAGAACACTAAATAATATTCAACACAATTGTAACTCACCAACACAGTCAGAAGCAACAAACTCGGTGTCATGGTCCAGCATACACTACGTCCTCGCACTCCAGGTTCTGGAGTATCTGTGATGGACAACTGCGTAGAAACCTCCACTTGTGATGGTCGGTGAAAGATCAACTCACACTACACAACTGACCGCATGTTCCTTCACGGTCGGAACAACATCTTCTCCGGGTCAGTTCTTCGGCCGACAAATCACATTTTCAGTTATACGTAATTTTTGGAAAGGTTGTCGGTGTCAAAATCAAAATTCTGTACGTTCGTTATACAGTTATTGCACGGAAAAACTTCACTATATAATGCCCCAGCACAAGTTATGAAAGAACATCTACGAAAATATGGTACTATCTTTGTTCTTGTTAGTAATTGCGGTGCGGTGAAATATTAGATTGTAATATTAAACTTGCAAAATAAAATTATAAAAGAGAAAGCGGTGTTGACTTGTAAAATGGACTGTAATAATAAATCAAAACATAAACATTGAATGGAATATTACAACAATACAAAACAGATGTTTTCAAAGTTCAAACATAAACAAACCAAATAACATGAACACTAAAACATATGTACTATAATAAATACATAACAATCTTATTCTTAACAATCTCTAAAACTGTAATATTCTTTGCCAATTAAAAACGCTTTCAATCTGCTTTTGAATGTTTATCATTCTGTAATACTTGTCATTGATTTTGACAGTTTGTTGAATGTTTTCTTTGCAAGAGAATGCACTAGTCTTTGGTATTCAACCACTAAAATCCACACCTCTTTCCGAGGCTCTTTGTCATAAATGGACAGACCAGGGAATCACCTAAAGCATTACTTTCTGGTATGTCAGCGATGAATTTTCACTTTCCGTTCATAATCATCCAGTTCTTATCCTCTTTATACATCATTCAGCTGACCTTTTTTGTCTTCATTGCTTCACGGAGATCGCCTTCTTCGCAATATTTCCTCTGTTTTGAGCATCTGGCCAGCAAAATTCTCTTCTGTAACGTCCACTCCGAGATGTTGGTCTAGCTCCTCCCCCTTCTGTATGTCGTCTTGCACCAGGAGAATGTATGGTAGACGTAATCTTCTTCCCCTCCGCAACCCTCACACCTACTGTTCTCAACTATGTGGAATCTGAAGAGATGACTTTTAAAGTTCCACGTCTAGTATGGGCCTGGGTAGAGTAGAAACCAAGTACTGCGTAAAACGTCCTCTAAGCAACTAGTCGAGCTTCTTGTTGTTTACTTACCTCATCCAACATCCCGTCAAACAAAACAGCCCAATTTACAACAACAAACTCCAACCAATCCACTAAACTAATCCAGCCATACTTGACAATAGACAACTGAAGGTTTTTGCAGCAACAAATGCTAGAAGGACTGGTGTTACATAGCGCGTCGGCGTTGCAGGGAAGTGCCGCGTGCAGGAAGTGTCTAGGAAGTGAATCATTTCCCTGCCCGCCACAAGAATAACCCTGCCAATAATTACTATTGAGAGAAAACTGTACCATTTTCGCTGTCAGTGGGGCAGAAAAACGCAGGGCAGTGAAGTAGTGGAGCGGCCACCAAAACCCGGTACTCTATAAAAGTAAGTGGCCCAGAGAGGTCGCTAGTGCAGTGCTTCTTGCTATGAGTGTCGGCCGTAGTGGGATTACCCTTCACACCGCCGTAAGTTATACAAATATTTTTATTATATTAATTTGTTTGTGGTAAATATTAGTTTTGTTGTGATCAAAATCTTGGATTTTAATGATGTGAAACGCATGTTTCGTACATTACTACGGTTATAAGTTTGAAAATATTTTTCCAGCTGCAGGTTGACAAGGTATTGATTATGAGGGGTATCTATACGATGATGCGGCTAATTTGTTTACGTTATAACGTTAAAGTTCAAGAGCTAACAACGTGCATTGCGTAAGCGGCAATCTTTACAACGGATTTAAAATCATAATGACGTTTAAGTTTTCTTTTACGGTGTGGTTTTCTAGTAGATAGTGAAACAGTTTAATACTATCTATCTACTTCTTTGACGGCATATCAATCCTTTAATTTCAACATCATCTGTTTTTAAAAACACAATCTTTTATTTGACTTGAAAAACGAAGCCGCAATTAGATGAATAAAAAAGAATGTTACAGCGGTTCATTGAATAGACACGTTATAGAATATGACTAAATGCTAAAACCTCTTTGCAACTAACATAGATTTTAACGTAGTTCGGCCTTGATGCCTGTACGTGCGCCTCCTTTTGTTTTGACTGCTGGTCATTACAGTGTATTAAGTTCTCCGTATATACCAAATATACAAACACTTCTAGGGTCAATACCGACAGAGGGAGGGCGAAACTCAGCGAACAAGATTACCATTTCAGTTGTCCTTCTAGCTTAACGAAATTCGAATACCTCTAGGCCTACTCACTGATTGACAAAATGTAAAAATTGGCGAAGATGTTATTAAAATATCTTATATTCCCACTTTTTACAAACAATTCTTACCTTTTGGTCAGGCCTTTGGATCCTACTCTAATTATTTAATTAAAACTCAACTTTAAAAAATTGAAAAAGAAAAAAGATTCATCAAGAATGTCTACGGACAGTGACAGCTGCCCACTGACCGGCCGCCAGACATAATCATTGGCTGGATTGGAGCAGCGGACGTCCAATCACTGCCGTGAATCAGACTGACCAATTGGAACAGAGAACACAAAACACCCAATTATGCTCAGCCAATGAAGAATAAATTCTTTAGAGTTTTGAAGAATAAACCAGGTTTTCTTAACAAAGGAATTAAAATGACTGAAAATCCATTAGAAAGCTCCTTGCACGGTGAATCATACCTATTTATGCACAACTAATGGAGAGGAAATTCCTACATTTTTGATAAATAAATCAGGTTTTACTAACAAAAGTGTTAAAAAGACTAACAATACTTTACAAAGTTGAACACCACGGTTAAAGTTACACGGCGAATCACGAAACCTGATTATAGGCTTAA
This sequence comes from Matsumurasca onukii, assembly GCA_018831715.1. Classification (NCBI taxonomy): domain Eukaryota; kingdom Metazoa; phylum Arthropoda; class Insecta; order Hemiptera; family Cicadellidae; genus Matsumurasca; species Matsumurasca onukii. Next base: position 39,881,733 of record CM032063.1, on the reverse strand, counting down.
GCTGAACATTAATTTTAGGCAACCAATACATGTGTAGGATTTTCAGAATAGGGCGTCTTACCCTAGTTAGGTTTTATGTAGCCTATTTCGAGTCCTTAATTATATGATATGTATGTGCTATTGCCTGCTGAAAGTTAGGACGAAAAGTATTATTATCCTTACGCTTGAGTTCATTTTTAATGAGAGGTGGCCAAAGAGGCTTTATTTAAATGGACGCTTGACTAATTGGACGGATTGCTAGTTTTATATACGAGGCCTCAATAATTTTTCTTTAAAAGGTGTCACCAACGATGTTTATGCTGGCCTCATCCCAGATCATAGCACGATTTTCGGACCAACAATGTTGAGACATTTTAGAATTATTTATGATACCCTTCTCTTTGCTCTTTGACTCTTACATTTAATGGGCTTTTTGTCTCACCTATTCTTATTACAACTATTATCTATCACAATGTCATTATTGTGGTGGTGGGTGACTGGACAGCTTGCGTTGTTTACTTTTAGGCTAGCTTAATTCCTAAAATTTTGTGTTGTGTTTTTGGTTACTTTTCACCTAAACACTGGATCATCTTCCAGATCCTGGAACGTCTTGTTCTTTTTGTTCTCTCAAAAACGATGAAAAACGCCCGTAATAATATTTGAACCTCATTTGAAGGCAGAAATATACATTATACCCTCGAAAGAATCAGAGCAGCACCGGAAAGAAAAAAACGTGCTTAAGAGTCGAAACCCCGTATCCACGCATTGTGTAAAACTTGTGTGAGTCAAAAAAGGATCTCATCATGTGACATGTTCTTGCAGCAGCAAGTACTAGGAGGAAAATTACAAGAATACATAGAAATCGTCTCATATATTTAAGAGTTGTAGCTACAAACTTTCTGTATTTTCAAACATACAGTTTTGCATTCGCTCTCTATCATTCATTCGATTTATTCCACCCTGAATTCTAGTCAGTCGGACGCCTAAAAGATCTCCCTATTGTGAGTCATGAACTCGTCTGAGACGAAGAATGCCTCTATGTATGCTAAGAAACGCAGACGTAGCCTAAACGAATTTAGGTGCAAGGACACTTTTGAGCGAGTTTAGTAGCTTTTTGACGAAACTAACTCCTGTTTGAAACGGCAAACGTTTATAGTCTACTATTCTGTGGCAGTTCAATAATCGTACCTGCCTATAGCACTATAAGAGTGTATAGCACTACCTGTTATAATTTTTGCATTTTCATATGAAAAAATATGTTAATTTTATGAAAAAATATCGAATGTAGAGGCAAGGCAGGATCAACAGTTTAACTTCGTGTAATGCTGGTCTAAACCTGGAGTCTTGGGGTTTGGAAATCATGCGGATTAATCTTTTGGAGAATAGATCTGCTCGAGGAGTTTGCATTTAATCAACTTTCCCTTAGCGCTTTTCCATAGAATAGTTGTGGGTAGATATCTCTAAAATATACTGTCATCAGTACTTGAAATTTGATATATTTGGACGGTTTCCTCAAAACGTAAGTGCCTGAACAGAAGGCAAAACAGACGTTGTCAATATGGTAATCCCAAGTCAACCCTCGATCCAAGTGTATTGCTAACGATTTAATTCAAATGATCATAGAGATCTCTATCTAACATGACATTTTAACTGTAGTCGGAGTCTGTTTGCCAAATAAAATTGAATACAAATTGATTTTGACGGGTTCGTTTTTAGAAAGACCTTATTGAAAAGTTTTTAAACTACTATAAGCTCAACGAATTTGTCATTGCAAGGTCCTCTTTTTGATTGTGTGCTTAGACAGAGAGTCGTGTCATCTGCAAACTGTACGTGTGTCCTTGTTGTGCAGATACACCAACGTCGTTAATATAGATATTAAAAAGCAGTGGACTACTAAGGCCTTATGGCAAAAAAGACCTCAACACATCCTTTGATCGAACGTTTGAAACATCTACAACCAGGCGGGCAGCACTTATACAGATGATCAAGTCCTCTTTACCATTCAACCTCGACCTTTACCTAGCGTAATCGTAGTCACTTTTCAAATTGCAAGTGGTGACTGTGGGGATCGAACTCACGCCACCGGAGTAATGAGCTCCGGAATCTAGCGCAATACCAACCCACCGCTAAGAGTTTTCTCTGGCACGACAAAGGCAGGATCAGTTGTTGGGATGCCCAGTTAAACGAAGAGAGGTCCGCAATGTTTTCGGTACTGACTGCCAGTCATGATGCGGATGGTTAGGTCCTGGAACCACAGAAGCGTGTCCTTAAAGCTGGGTATCAGAGGTCAGATGAAAGTGAAGAAGAAAAGATCCAAGGAAAAATTTCACCGAGATTATTTTCGTTATTTATGGATTTGGAAAAAAGATTACTTTAGGAGGATCGTAATTTTTACATGTAATCTAGATTTTAAACGTGCTATTTGGCCTGCAGCAGTGGTCTAAGCTGAGAGTGAGTTTCAAGTCTATCCACTTTGAACTTTTGTGTACAAAAACCAACAAATTCCGTTCATACAGACCAAAACAGCGGCGGAAAAATGATTTTCGCTGCTATCTTGGTTTGGCTTAGCTTATTGTGTTCATTTTTGGTACCAATGTTGCTTACGGTGATATAGCCTAAATTTGTATATCAAGTTTTATTAAAATAAGACTATAAGTTCAATTTTGTGTAAACTTCCCCCTTTCTGAAAACTTACTAGGATTCACGGTACTTGTGGCTTTGGGTCGGCGTTGCCTTTTCAAACAAAACAACAATTTAAAGTATTTAAAGAAACACAATAATACAAAATAAATACATTACATTTTAAATTGACTACAATTGACCAGTAAAACAGTACACAATAGTGACCTCTCTATTACAGTGTATCTATGTACAGGGTGGTGCAAAAAAGGTAACCCAAATTATAAGAGATAACAGTTATGGTGGCTTTTTTGAACCACCTTGCACATAGATACACTGTAATAGAGATTTTTTTATTTATACCATAGCTGCCTATTTTCCCATTCAACAATGTTACAATAAAATGCAATACGAGTAGGTTAGGTTCAGCTGTGAGGAATAGTTGGTTTGCCACAGGTAACTCCTGCTATTTGTAAACCGCATTTCTCTAACAGATCTGTAAAGATGCCTGCCGTCAGAATTTGCAGGAGGCAGGAACAAAATTGTCGAATAAAACTACAGTATATAAAAAAGTTAATTTTAATATATATGTTCCAATAGTAGATCTCATATCCCTCTCATTAATTTTAATAATTATGGAACACTAATTGGCTTCATACCTTCTTTTTAATTAAACATAATACTATTTTAAGTTTGTATTATTATCTTCATAAACGAAGGACAAGAAAAAACTTATTTTTAATTGTAATAAAATAAAAAATTGTAAGGAATATTTGTGCCTTCTAAGATTTTATACAACCTCCTCCTTTACAATAGTTTGTTTTCATCATCTTAACTAAAATTTTTAACCCTTATCGTTATTATAGCACACGTTTATTCTCAGATATAACCCATTTCTGTCATACTCATGCACACAGCTAGCTTAATCAGGGTATATTAGCCTTACAGCGTGATCTCGGGGACATAGTTCATCGCTTCAGGCTCGCACATAATAATTATCAACATTTATACATTATACATCATCGATCCGAGTTAAATATGCCGGTATGTATTCTACCTTAGTTGTTTTTAACAACGACAACTAATTTAGAAAATAAATACTAATTTACACACATCTATTTTAACTTGTTTGGAATTAATGATGGTCTATGTAAATTTGAAAATGATACTATAATTTATACTTTGAAAGGGGTTTCAAGCATTAAAACGCATTTAAAAGTGTAAGAAACTATCATTGTTCAAAAGTTGGTTAGCGCTGCTACCTTGCGGCATTCGAGTCAACTACGTAAGCTCTGACTGAAGTGAGGAGTCTTGATTTGAGGACAGTGGGACGATGACTCGTTAAAGAAAACAACAATAAATCTAATTTATTCTAATACAAATTTCGTTTTCTTAATTCTCGATTTCTGAGTTTTCATTTTTAAGGGTAAAATTCTTAAACGTATTTTGCACTTTGAACCATTAGAGTAATAATAATTATAATAATTTATAGAAAATTTTTAACAATGTAAAATTGTTTTTTTTACATTTTACAGCTTCTCTTAATTTTAGTAATATTTTTATTCCACTAATAAAAGATGAAATTAAGAAAAAGGTTCAACATTCAACACAAATCTTCAATAAAAATCATTTTGTATTCACTATAGTACGAGTATTTAAGGATTTTGTTAAAAACTATTTTTGGCTGATCTTTTCAAATTATATTTGTGTGTTTTAAGTCTAGTTGTTATTTTCACACATAAGTCTTGTGTTTACAACTGATGATACCTTAATCGGCTAAAGCGCTCTTAATTTTTAAATTAAATGAAACTTAAACTAAAAAAAGAAAACCTATTACCACTGGTAAGACTCTAATAAAATCCAAGCTTGAATAGGCATGCTGCAATAATTTAACTACTAGTAAAACGTCGTACCTTGTAAAAATAATTAAGAAGAAGGTAAATTTTAACTTTCGTTTTAAATGTATTTAAATCTACCTCTTTTACGTGGATTGGTATTTTATTGTATAATTGCCTACCAGCTTCTATAGAAAGCCTATCACAAATTTGTAGTCTGTGGAAGGTTGGCCGAATTGACTGGTTCCTGGTGTTGTATGCATTATTTTGTTCATCAAACGAATATTTGGATGCAAAAAACAATACTGTTTGTAATATGTATAGGCATGATATGGGCAATATGGATAAAGATTTAAATGATTCTTTGCAAGATCGTCGGTGATTAAGCCTGGCTATTATTTTTATTGCTTTCTTTTGGAGCACAAAAACATTCTTTCTTTTTAGTTTCAGAGCAGTTCCTCCATAAACATAATCCGTAGGAAAGATGGGGATATAAAATAATGCCATAATGTGCCATTTTCAAAACATTTTGGTTGCAATGTGATGACAAACTTCTGAACAGAAATCATATTATGGACACCCTGTTAAATACCAAATCAATATGGCGATCCCAAGACAGGTTTTTATCCATCAAAATACCTAAGACTTTAACGCAATCAGCTTCTTGAAGGGTATAATTATTGATAGTACTGTAAAGTTAAATTTGTCATTTTCGTTACAATGGTTTAACTCTACGTTCATATAATTGGTTTTACTAAAGTTTGTATCTAAATCAAGACTTTTAAAATATTCCATATATCCTTTAGTTTCTTCAATCGCAAGATATTTTAAACAAACAAATTTGTAAAGTGTTTTTGCTTTCTTTCTGGTTTGTCTACATACTCAATAAAATATTAGAAGACAAAGCCGCAGACCAAACTGACTCGGATTCCTTACATGTCGGGCGATTTAAAAAAGGTAAAAGGTAAAGTTTGTCTTGTTTAACGAGGCGAAGTTAGGACTAAAAAGTCCTCTCTATCACTCAACCTCGACCTTTACCTAGCGTTACCGTACTAGTCACATTACAAATTGTAAGCGGTGACTGCTGGGATCGAACCCGCGCCACCGGAGTGATGAGCTCCGGAGTATACCAATCCGCCACGGATCCGATTTAGTGTGCAATTGAGGGGTCCGGGTTGGATTCGGTTCTATATTTTTTGTCATTAACTAGTATGGAGTTAGCTTTAACGAATTTACCCAAATAAAGCCTTAGCATCACATTAGCCATTGTAAGCTATTTTTATCAGGAAGCTGAAAAAATTACAAACATTAAACTTATGAATTTGAGGCATTATTTAAGGACATTTTTGCCCAAAAATTCAAATATTTTATGATGTGACTTCGTAGAAGTATTTAGTAGTAATTTAGTGATCATGCATTTGGTAAGGAAAAGCCTTGACATGACCTGGATAACCCTCCTCTACACTCCTTTATTTACCTTTCTTTTAAGTCATAAAGTAATAATTATACTTGTAAACTGTCTTCTTGCATCTGTGGGAGGCTTCCCGCTAAGTGCTTTGTAAGCTTTTTTAATTGAGCTCAAATCTGCTATTTTGAGTCACCTAATAGATAATTTCCAAAATAAGTCTCTCTATTAGTTTCTATCGCCAAAAAGAACGAAACGTCGTAGAAAAAACCTATTCGAGTGTTTTAACACCTCCTGAGTTAAATGGCAAAACGTTATATATAAATATTTCTTTTTTCGCTGTCTTATTGGTCTAGCTGATTGGGTTTTGTTGATTTTGATACACATATTGGGTACGGTAAGAAATAAGGTTATACAAAGATTAATAGAAATCGGATCGTAATACTAGAGTGTATATCACTACTTGAGATGCCGACCACTCTCATGAGGGTATTTTAAGGCAAATATGTGTGAAGGATGAGTGTGATGAGTGGTAGTAATGAGTTATGAGGTGTAGTCTTGTTACAAACTAAGGCCGACTCTTCCTTAGAATGAGTCACATTAATAGCCCAATGACCAATGGAAATACAAGGACCAACGGCTTAACGTGACTTCCGAACCACGCAGGTGATGGTCTGATATGTCTAAACGATGGTGGGAGTTGACGGGTATCATCAGATGATCACTGAGACTATCTGAGCCGCTTTGACCTATATCATCCTCAAAACCTGACCTCCATGAAGCTGGATTACAGGACCACGCCACGAGTTCCAGTCGATCCCCGTTAAGGGGAATTCTTAGATCACGGTAGCACTTGGGAGAGTTATATATAATACACGGCTTTATGCCGTAATAGAGCAAATGATTTTTTAACAATAATTGTTGAGACTGTGTTTTGGGATTTCCAAATAAATTATTCGGTTTTACAAAGACGAAGGGGGTTTAAATGAAAAATTAGATTGATAATGATTTTGTTTAGCGAAAGCTAAAATTTCTGGAACATGAATGGATGATATTTGCAACCTAAAGTGGTCTCTGCAGGATTGGCGCCGGCTAAGTAAAAAATAGTTCCCACGGTCCATTTTTGAAGCTTAAATAAGAACTAAAATCTAGCTCTTCCGGTTCACACCACTTCCAAACCTTATAATTAGGTTGAGATATTTCGGCCTTGTTTTGGAGTACCATCTTCAGCCAATCAGTGACTGAAGATGGTACTCCACAGTAGTGTATTGTGGTGGTTGTGACACCACCCGCGAAAGCCTAGCAACTATGATTTCTGGTTTTCACAACCCCAACTAGGTACAACACGGACTTGAAGGACAACTGATACAGACTGCAGCAGTACCGAGTGAGGGAAAGTGCAACAATGTGACCAACTCACGTGCAAAGTGAGTTTTGCATGATTATGTCGTTGGCAAACCTGCTGTCACAGTCATGATTGATCGCCAGTGCGAAACCCCCGACTCTATGGAGAACGGCGATCGTTAAAATTCGGTTTATAGCCATTACACCCTTTATCGGCACTTCCTCGACGATCATGTGCATGGGTTACTTAACTAGGTTCAGTTATGGGGGCGAAAATGATCGCTTATGTCTCAAACGGTGCTGGGTTTTGGTTGTGAGAAAAAAAGGATAGATGCTAAAGTGTTGGGCTTTTCAGTCAGTCAGTCGGTTGGTAACGATATTGCCTAATACATATTGTTTTCAGGCGAGACCTAAATGCCTTAGGAGATGGGATACATTAGATTTAATTAGGCGATATTTTGATGCATAGAACTCTTGCCTAAAAGTCCAAAATTCAAAGGCTACCACTTGATGGCTCACAGTTGACTCTATGGCTCATAGTTATGATCCTCTAATTTCATCTCTACCTTTTACGATTTCGCATTCCTTTAGAAAAGACAAATTAAAAAAATTGTTTAATTTCAGGTCATTCTGGATAATTTTTGATTAAATTATTTAAAACTTAAGTTTGTTCTTAGTGTGTAACCTTGTTTAACTGAGACTTCAATGTCAGAGTGTTAAAATATTTTAGCTGAAAAGTTTAAATGTTTTGTAACAAACAATTTATCTATTCACTCGCGCAGTTTGGGAGAAAGTCACTCGAGCCCCTCATCACAGGAGCACCAAGATACATACACCGGTTATGCGACGGAGGACCGGAAGTTGACAGCATGACGCTGTAGTCAGCTGGTAACAATAGTTCACACGTTTCAGCAGTCATGCAGCGTGTAACTCCGTTAGTCCAGTTATTATTTAACATAATTAATGTGCAACAATGCAACACGTAGAGTCCGCAGACATTCCGCCATTCGCGCTGCCACCTGTGTCGACATCACGGACTGTCTCCAGTTGTCGGTGAATGGAATGGAAGAGAGGGTTTCATGCTTAACTGGGTCACTGGTTTATTTTGCTCGGAACTATTGGCCTGATTTGTCGGGTTTGGAACTAGGAAGAGTTTTCCGGCTCAGACCACGTGGGTAATAGACTGGCGAGGAGTCTGATTGAGTTGTTTATGTTGAAGGGCTTGAAACGTATAAGTGGAGATTTTTTGATGATTCTTAAATACTGTTGCAAAGTACTGATCGTAGCATTGAATGGTAACTAGGTCAGTAATTAATATATTGAACAAATCCATTCAAGCCATTTAAGTGCCTTTGATGCTAAGAAATAGCACTTTTAAAGACCTTCTTTCAAAGAGTCTTTGAACCTGTGACTTGATCATGAAGGGTAAAACATTGATTTGTTCATTTCATTTTCGCGTAGGAAGATTGCCTTAAAATAATATTTGTACATCTCAAAGACTACAATACCTATTTTGTATTCACCAATAGTTTCTTATCAAACATAGTATAAAAACATCAAGAACACAGGTGAGGAGCTAGGAACAGATTTTGTGCTTGGTATTTGCTGTTTTGATACATTTTAATCAGTAGCCAACCAGGAACTGACAGAGTTTAAGGACTGTGAACAATTTTGATGGCCATACTTTTTGATAAATGACGAAGAAAAAACGCGTTTTAGAGAACTTATTTTGGTTTTGTAATGGGTCAATGGGACCTGTAGTGTGATCAATGGCAATCAATTGATTAGATAAATAATTTTAAATATAAGAAATTTGGAATAAATAGCTAACGATATTGCTTTCTTTTCTAACAGACATTATTCAAATTTCTAAGTTGGAGTGTTACAGCTGTTATAGAGCGTGAGTTGAGGCCTGCAATTTCTGAAATAGTTGGTTCCAATAGTTTACTCTCGAGCAGGATTTGGAAAAAAGGTTAATACGTTACTAAACTGTGAGCTTCTAAAAATAAATAAGTTTTCATGGTTCATATTATAATGCCTTTAATTATACTGCCTGCTTTAAGCTGTTTTTTCTGAATACAATACAAACCCAAAATGTATTTGCGAGGAAAACGTACTTACACAAAGCGCGGAGATGCATGCCCATACAGAATTACTAAATACACAAACCATACATTGCATTCCAGTCCAAGTCCAAACATAACTCAGAACAATCCACATTCCATTGTCCAAACAGCGCCTCGGTTGGCCAACCCTACACCGCGGAGAGAAGGGCCGCCGTTCTAAATGGAGCAAACGGGCAAAAACTGCCCTAACAGAACTCTACACCTTTAACTTTGATGGCGAGCCCATAACGTGGTTTACGATCTATTTTCGTCTAGGAAGTGAGGTGTAGGACTTCCTCGGTCTGGTGGTTACGTCAGCACGTGGTCACGTGCCCCTAGTGGCCCATACTCCACCGATGGCTTCCTCCATTACCCGGTGATGGCCGATCAACCGGGAGGAAGGAACAACGGAAGAGTGGGTCATTTCGGCCAAGTGTGATTCGGTGACTTTGTTTTCTCTAAGTTGGCACTGGTGATCTAGTGTTTTGTTGCAGCTGTTGCAAGCATGACGGAGAATGATTCACAACTTCCAGCTGTGTTTGTTATGAGGTCAGATGAAAGTGGTGGGATGAGTTTAAGCGTACGGATGGAAACTAGCTAAACCGAAGAACTAGTGTTGTGTACTATATGTCGTTTATAGCTATTGCTTGACGTTATTGGTTTAAACAATTGACCGAATGACCAAGTTTACGTCTAGTTTGGATGAACAGCTGATTAAACTTGTTTATAGTTAGCATTCTTTTTAAGTTGTAACTCCCAAACAGTAATAGTTACAGTTTTCAAAGTCCCTTTTCGTGTTGCAGAGTCTTTCTTCTATTTCGTTAGAGTACATATGACTGACAGATTCAAGTGCTATAAAAAGATGATCGTAAGTTACTAAAAAGAGAGGAATAGCTTCAAGAGAATGCAGCAAGTCTAGACACAAAAAACAAGTTTTTCAAGACTGTCCAATCATACTTCGTAGGGTCCGACCGGGCCGTTAATAGTAATGAGAAGTAATATTATGTAAACGTTGAACGACAACTATGGGTTGCCGAATCAAATTTAGTCCAGGGCTATCTTTTATACTTTGAAAACTTTTACATCTCGCACTAATAAGGCACCAAGAAGAGGAATTCTCTTGACCGACCACCTATGAGGTCTCAAGACTGTTTATAGATGCGTCTCATAAGCCTTCCATTATACAAAAATAATGTATTCTGTGAAACTAAATACTAACATATCTAAAGTAAACAAAGTACACATACTTCGCAGGCAACTTTCTCTAGCACTCATTTCCTCTTTGCCCAAAGTGACAACCCTAGTGAACTTTAGATGACTTCTTATATAAAGAGATTGACATAATTGGTTAAAGTATAAAATAAAAAACAGTGTATATGCTGAATGGTGAGTGCTTCAGCAATTGTTAGATAAGGCACTTTAAAATTACTGCAAAACAGCCACAATCAATCAAGGCATAAAAAATCTGCTATGCATTTGCAGCCCTCATTTCCAGAATTTCTTTTACAATTTCCATCCACACTTAAAAGCCAAGGCTTTTTACGCCACGTGAAGATTACTAGATATAAACCATTTGGCGATAAGATACTGCAGATGGATTCATTATTAGGATGTTATTTGGCTCTCATCTGCTAAATTATGAAACTCAATTTTCAAAGAGAAGATTGAATTCTATTTGAAAATTGAGTTTTATTATTTAGCAGATGAGTGCTAAATAAAATTCTAATAAATATAAACCATGTAAGAATCTAAACTAAGATGAAAATCCCTATAACTAGAAAATAGTGTATTGCAACGTCACCGAAACGTCGGCCAGTAATTTACCTTTTTGACGCGGTCTTCACCAAAAGTGTTAGTGATAGTGGCCGAGGAAGCCTTTCACATAGTATAAGATGAAGATAAACACCTGCACGTTAGAAAGAAAACGGTTCCAAAGGACGTAGAGCTAAGGGTGGAGAAAAGCACTGGCCACGCACTGGTTTTCCACCAAAACTCCAAATCCTTGACACGAAGGAAAAGTCAGACGGATGGTGGAAAGTGGGTTGGGGTAAACTTGACCGTGCTGCCAGCCGCTGTGACAACTGATTGTCGCGGGGAACAAGTGAGGTGAGACGTAGTGCAGTTGAGCAACCGAGGTGGCCTTGAGGTCTTGAGGCCTTCAGGCGCTGACACAACCCTCTAGGAGACTCGCTAGAATGGCCCTCGTGGCCCTCTCCGTATGGTGCAACGCCCTCACGGTCACCGTCACCATAGGAGAGTGATCGGCTTATCTCCAAGTGGGGAGACAGTCGCTAAGGAAGTGATAAGAGTTTGTCTAAAAATTATTTACGAGGAGGGTGGGTGATGGAAACTTAATGTTCTTTTAATACTATTGGATCTCCAACAAAAAGTCTTCAGGAGAGACTATGCGATCAAGAATTTTCGGATGGATATTCCTTGCTAGTCAATTTTGCCCAAAGATGTTTTAAAGGCAACGTTTCTTAATAATTATGAAATTTAAACTAGATATAGTCATTGGTTGACGGTAATCGTTCGTTCTGGTTGTACTATTTGACGGGCCAATAAATGTCCAAGATGTGTTTTGCAATGTGTCCAGATAATGTTCATATTTAACGCACCGTTTCTTAATCGTCTATTAATTTGTTGCAACGGGCCAGTTTAGCTCAATAACTCTTCGTGTGATAACTCCAGTGACGACATTTCCACCGAATTGGAAACTCCTTTCCTCGCTCATGTGTGGATGGAAATTCAATCTCCTCGGCACAGACTAATGAAAAGACCCGAGCTGCTACTTTTTTACTAGTATTACTAAACTCCATTTCGTATGCTGCGGAGGTATATTTTATCAACTACATGCGATGGACATGGTCAGGCCGGGTTAGCCACGGCATTGTGGCTGTCTTTGTAAGCAGATGTGGCGTAGGACCTCTTGCAGACACCATGAGTGCTGTGACATAATCTGCTGCCATCTCTGTCTCGCTAGTATCACTCAGCACACATTGTTGGTTGACGTGTAACAAACAAACTCCGGACACTTTAAAGTTCGTCAATTGTGTATTAGAATGGATTTTTATCGAAATTAGGCCCTGATGTTCTTTTAAAGGTATATTTCATTTACATTGTGCAAAGTGTTCCCCCTATGCTGTCATAGCCATTGTTTAAGGGTCATTGTAGAATATTCATTTTCCAAAGATGAATACACACTACATGCATGGAAGAAATTAAATGAAGTTCCACTATGAAATTGGCCCCTTCTTTAACCTAGTGTAGATATCAGTCCAGATAAATTATTTAACATTTAAAATTGACAAAGAGAACTGATATAAGATTTAAAAGACCTGTTTATGCCCTGATGTCAGGTTGTGAACTGGGATATAAATTTCTGACCCAAAGAAAGCCTCTAAAGTTAGAATCTTAACATAGTCTGCTATTCAAACTAAAAGCTTTAGTCAAGATTTGAATGACTTGTCCATTTTTGTTGGGAATTCTCACCTAACTTTACTATGCAATATACGATCTTTTTAAACAACACAAACAATTTCGTTCTTAAATGTGGCTAGGCTACATTCACAATCACATATCTCGTATAAATATAAGTGTGAAGTTTTAAATGTTGGAGTGTTATTATAAAGTTTAGGGTTCAAAGATATTATACTCTGGGTAAAGAGGTTAATATGCCAAAGTACTTGAGTTCGGTAATCCCTTTCCACCATTAAATTAAATGGACAAAGAGAGAGACAATGAAGAAAGACATTGTCATTCTCTTGCCCTGTCAACTGCTCATATTGGCTGGTAATCCATCGATACGTTGAAATGAAGTAGAAAAATACAGAGACAGGAGTTTAGGCAATAAAACCTTTTGGCAAGCATTCGGAAGCTCTTGATTTTCTTCTTCTCAACTTAGACATGGAAGTAAAAAGAGGAAAACTTCAGTTAAATTATTTGGATTGCACCACACTAAAATAAAAAATCGAAATATTGAATGACGGAAATAAGAGACACAAGCCCTAATCACTTTTATTACATACACGTTGGCTGATATAAACCATGATAAGTATAAAAGTTGATAAATATAAAAGCCTTAAGTTAATGACCTTTCAGTTGATTCCAATGGTCAATTATGGTACGGTATTGAATTATCGTATATATTGAAAGTTTGTTCAGTATTAACCCCTCAATTTTAAAATAATTTGCTATCTAGAAAAAACTGTGCTAAAACATTGTTGAACATTACATGTTTGACCTAACATGCACTTAACCAACCCGAAATGATTTATGAAGTCCAACAGCCACCAAAGAGCTTCACACACTGCTCCAAAGAACAAACTATTCATGCAAATGATCAAGCTTGTAGTTGAGACCGTTTCCGGAAGAAGGGCCCAGAGGTACGAGTATATGTGCCCTTTTTCCGAAAATAATTTTAAGAGATCCGTCATGTTTGTATGAATATTCACAGTAAGTTTGGTGCAGATATCTTTACTCTGTGGCCTGATAGAAACTTTTTTTGTCTAGGCAGCTCAGGCAGCCTACTATGCTCCGAGAACTTTGTTCCCATGTACTCTCCATTCAAGTAACTTTCTAACATTAACGCAGACTTATTAAGAAGTATAACTGTTCAACCAGTACCATCAGTTCCTATTTCAGAAGCAAACGAGTAAGATGCCAGAAGTCTTCTGAAGAAAACAGTAATTGGATTGAGTTCGTAAAAAAACTGATAGGCCTACTGCTTATATCAAATCTACATTGTACATAAGACTTGTAACTTTTACTTTTTATTATCAATTTCTTTATTTGTGTTATGTTTTATTTTCTTATTTTCATTATTATTACTTTTATTATTTATTTTTAAAAGCAGTTTTTACATTTAAATGTCAAAAATAAAGTGTTATTCCAGCATAACTGTAGTTTTAATTTTTTAACGGATTTTTTGAAAAAAAAAAAAATGCATAACGATCATTTTTGTATTAATATTTAGAAAATAACATGAAGTAAAATGTGTGCTGTCACATCAACGTTCACACTTCAAACCGACAGGAAAAAATATCAGCAGTACAATTAGGTTTCATAAAAACTACTAAGGAATACATTTTCGTCCTTGATTTTCTCAAAACAACAAAATGGCATATGGGCCCTTCTTTCGCCAAGGGCATCCGCCAAACCCCAGTATGTGACGTGTCAGCTGACATGCGACACCGGACCGTTATCAATTGATAATGGGAGACGGCTTAGTAACGGCCATGGGGAGGGTGTCGACACCAGCTGACATGTAGAGTGTAGACTCTAGACAAACATACCATGCCCACCGACCACGACGAAATGAACAATTATAGTAAACACAGTTTGCAACACTGTATAATGGCTTTGTCTAACTGGTTAAGTGGTCATTTCTTGTCCTGTTTGTAGGTTTGTTCGGTTTTAGGGAGGTTTTGTAGGTTTTAATTTTGATTGAGATTGGAGACATCAACGCGCGGTGACGGTGAACTCGCTGTAAACAAGACTGACTTTGGCCTTGACCGAAGAGCGTGACCATGATTACCTTACGCTTCATTAAATATTTACAAAAATACTTTTAAATACATTTTGTTACTTTTCAAATGATTTTAATTATCAAACAATACACGTTGTTATTTATTCCTGAATCCGTATTTTCTCTTAGTTTAAAATCGGTTGGTTAATTTGGAAGTTGGTTTTGTGTGTTAACAAAGGTTATAGTGTGGCACGTAAAGCCAAAGTTTGGCAAGATGACAGTTGTAGAAACTAAACTATAGCTTAAAATATTTCAAACAATAAAATATACGTACTTATTTTTATATACTAGGTATCTATTAGGTATGGAGACGGTTTAATAACTTTTGATTGAATTATTTCTCAGAAGTGTGGTTTGCGGCATTGTTTGTGATGGAAAAATACCTTTAAAACAATATGCAATTTCAAATAGCTATTTGCAAAACCCGATACTACTACTTACCCCCAGAGTGCACAACCTGGTGCCAGCGGGCCAATAGATACATATACAAGTAGTTTATATTCCGTAAAAGAGGTCTGTAAAATTTGGTGTACTTTTCTTGCGCCGTTTAAACTCATTAATACTTAATTGACCGTGTATATCTAATTTAATATGTTTCATCATATTCCTGTCTAATTTTATCTCACCGGATAAAACTGTTGACTATTAGTTTGCTAATTTTCTATGTAGAAAATAGAAATTATGCACAAAACTTTATCTTTAAATGAGATTTACTCAATAAATATGAAAGTTGGAAAAATATTAAATAAAAAAGGTTGTAGGTACGAGAAGTTTAATTCCACAACAATAAATATTGATCAGATGGATCTGGCCAGCAATTGGGTTATTACGGCCATACACGTGGCACAAATACATACATGTATCAAAGCCCTTTCCCCAGTTGGTAACGTGTTGATGACAAAATAATTTCAAATGAGGGTTTCTGTGTACCAGACTTCTGATTATAGCTTCGTTGGTGTGGTCAATTTAGCAATGTAAAAATCTAACATGGAAATCTCTATAGCCTGCGGTAAAATTGACACCCTGTATACTAATAGTGTGGAGTGGCCAAAGACAAGAGGTGTAAACGCTTCATGAACGAAGGCAATGCTACACCACAGGTCGTTGGTGCTCGAAAGATACATTGTTGGGCTCGCACAATGGGCGGTTTTGTTTAACAGCTGTTTTGACACTTTATAACCTGCTGTTGCCATACAAAGTAATGTCTCAGTTAGTTTGGCGTGTTTGGGTGCATTATACAATAGCAGGCATTTGGGACAGAACTGGTATTAATAATTGGGGTTTGAAATTTTGTTTGTTTGAAACTTCATAGACAATATTGTAGTCAAATAATGAGCAATAAGTAAAAAAATTGCTAAAGCTAGCACAAAACGTTTTAGAAAATCGTTTCCTCTGCTCCAAAATTTAGGTTCTTATGCTCTCAAACTCTATATTTGATCCAATCTTGATGATATACACATTTTTGAGCTGATTATTAAAAAATATGGACTAAAACCAAACTAAATCCGGTAAATCAGACTAAGATGGCGATCGAAAAGTGCCTTAGAGCCAAAGCCCTCCTATTTGGAGGTTTCATTACACATTTTCTGGTTTGTGACCTAATAAAAAGTGGTTATAGATTTGTTTCATATAATTTAGAACTTAATACAGAACTAATTACATGTTTTGATTTAAACAATTTCGTGGCTCGGAAGAAATAAAAAATCTGAATCTGTAGACCTTAATAATACCTTACGATGATTAAATTAATAAATTAGTAACTAAAAAGTTTATTACCTTGGAAGATAGCACGAGATGTATGGATTTTGTCCTCATTTGAATGTTATATTATCATTACCATTTCTAGTTGGGTTACAAATGCATATTTATTTGATTAATCTAATTTGTGGCAAAATTTAATATTTATGTTATATCTTATATACACGCTATATAACTTTTAAAACAATAATAATGTTAAAACCGAACGTACATTTTTTGATGAAAGTATCATTTTGTTTTAAGTACGTGGACTAAATGTTTTACGGACGACTTGTTGATTGGACACGACAATGTAAGCTAGACTAGTTTAAGTTAGAATTCTATTAGATTTCATAAAGAAACCTTCCATCATGTGGTGACCAAGAGCCAAATGATTTAACAATCTGCGTTAGATAAATAATAAACTATATTATTATAACAACTAATTTTATTAGCAACTCCGTTATGATATAGCCTATTTATTATTAAAACATCGTTAATGGGTCATAATATAAACACTTATTTGACATTTTAAAACTCTTCACTATTTTGAAATAAAACCTTTGGGTCAACCACAATGAAAAAAGTAACGGAAATCATCAGTTGTATAAAGAATAAAGAAGGGAAAAATAAAATAATTATATACATAAGAGAAAATTATTTTTAAAATATTATTTTAATAGTTATATACTTTTCTTTTATGTATATAATTATTTTATTTTCTCTTCTTTATTCTTTATGCAACTGATGATTATTATCATAGAATAATCGAAACGTTTTGTGCCATTAAACATGGTTTTTCATTGTGGTTGACCCAAAAGTTGTATTTTAATTTATTATGACAAACCACATACGTTTTCAATATTTTATTTTTTTACAGGAGATACCTTTCGCTAGCTAAGGTATCTTCAGTTTATTGAATACATGAGGGCCTTAGCTGGCTTTCATGTTAATAATAACATTTTGAAAATCTGTTTAAAAACAACAAGTTTATTAAATAACCATATTGAACAAGAAATCACCGAAAAATAATCTAAAAGTGCTAAAATCAGGTCTTTGAATAATTAAGTTGTCTTTTTGAAAGTGATATAATGCTCTAAGGTTATGCGATATGTCTGCAAGACGATATAATTTCGGCTCATAATAATAGTAATGAATCCGTTTTTATAGGTAGCCTCTGGACTTAGTCATCTAACGGTAACTTGTTAACTCGATTAAACCTACAGTAATGTATTAGGGTTTCAGCTAAGAGAGTGGCAATTCTATCCAAAGAGGGTGTACTATTTCACTCATAAAACTAGCAACAATTTACAAAACTAAAATTCATCCAAAAAAATACAACAACACTCACCCAAGTAACGTAGACACCTTGTTGACACTTGGAACTGATAACAACGGCTACGTGAGACGGCGACAGCGGCAGCAGCGCTGATAGCGTGGGGAGGGGGTGGCAGTGGGGGTCACCCAGTGGCGTCAGCCCAGCAGCATAACTATATATACAGATAACAGTATCAGTGTGCTATCAGTCAGCGAGACAGTGCGCTCAGTGATCCAGCTCAGCAGCGCTCATGCGGATAACACAAGTAACTAACATGGTAAGTACAGTAACAATGTAAACAATAGATAGTTTTTGTGAAAAAGGAACTACTTTTAGAAAGGTCCTTATAGTGTGAAAATTTATTTGCTAAGAGGTTTTTTGTCAAATTTGGAATATAACTGTTAGGTGTTCAAATTTAAAACAAGTTTTGAACAAAAGGTTTACCAATGACAACTTTTAACAATTTAAATAGATAGTTTTATGAGACTTCTTGCATTCGTAGATAGTTTGGAAGCTGTACTTTGGTACTGTAATATCTCAAAAGTTACATTGTAATGATTTTTATAATATTATTTCCTCAGTAAGCCTAGTTATAAAACTTGACAAAAACATGGCATGGGTTATTTTTGGGATAGAATTAATCAAAACAACTCAAAACTATTTAAATTTCAGAATCTGGCGAAAATATATGTGTTCTATGTGAAACTATCTGCTAATATTTTGCTATTGATACATTTTGTTAAAATCAAAATGGCATGTTTAAATTATTAATTTTTGACGATTATGAAATCAACATTCAAGAAACCGTTAGAACACGCATTAAACAAAGGGGTTTGAGGTTGTATACGTTTAATTTTAAACATGTTAATTGTGAAGTTGACTTGAATTAATTCAACATTAGACACACTTTACTAAGATGTAGTTTGACCTCATCATTACGAAGTTTTATGAGAAATATTACTACAGTTTGTTCGTGTATGCCTTTTGTACAGTATGTTGTCAATACAGTCTTTAGTTATTATTATAATGAACCAACTTGATTTTAAAATAATGGTTACATAGTGAAGTAACGTTTTTAGTGAAGTAAATCAAATAAAACACTAGAAAATGATTCAAACCATTATCAAGAGTAAATTCCGAGTAAAGAGTCTAAGCAAAAATTTAATAAGAACGTTACAGTACCAGTTCTCAGTTAAAATTAAAGAATAAAACAAAAATCAAAACAAACAAACAATATCATATCAGACAACTCCACAACAACAAAACAAACCGACGCACAAAAACACAACAACTAGGGAACGAGGAAACAGCTGTTGAAGCGTGTGATGCAACTCCAGTTAGCACGCTTTTCACGTGGTTTCACGGTGCCCGTGTTACTCGCACGCAGACTGCGGGACCAGCTGCTGACAGACCCGCGGATGTACGTTTTACTCCTCAAATTGCTTCCCTAGCCAAACAATGGATTGTAATGGCTTCAATGTCGTAAAGACGAGTGAGCGAATGTCCAGTTCATTTCACTTCCCATTCACTTCGCCGCTGCAGTTTCGCCGGTCCGTTTTGTTGATGACGTTGTTATTTCTGCTCGTGAGGGACAGTGAGATATTATTGTAAAGTCTTTTTTACCTCAAAACAAAACTATTAACGGTGGACTGAAATGATAGTTAAGACTTTTAAAGAACGACTTTACAGTTTTGCCACTGGTAGACGTTTAAAGTTAATTTTATCAGTGGTCAATTTCAATAAAACTTATGTACACGCTTAAAGATTTCGGTCGAGAATTTATAAACATTGTACAAACACACACACCACTATGGCCTACCAATCTAATTTCTAAATGCAAAAGCCAATCGTAAAATCTAATTTCCACCGTTTAGCTTGTTGACGGAGAATTCCACTTTATTCAACCCTATTTCCAACAATAGACATTTTTGCAAAGTTTTTATATTAAAACGGCTATCAAACGAATTTAACTTTTCTTTAAAAGCCAGCTACGTGATGAACTACTGGAAGTAAATTAAACTACTCAGGTTGATAGACAAAACTTCAAAGTCAATTTACTCTATTTATTTTTATAAACACGTCTGAACTTCTCAAGCTACTCACTTCATTGTATATTTTCAGGCATCGCCAGCTCTAGTCGTCTTGTTAGGACTCGTTTGTATCCAACAGACTGTCTCCAACCCTGTAGCGTAAGTGTTTTGTTCATGTATATTCAAGTATCAACTCTAAATGTTCATTATGATCATTTTCAACAAAGTGTTTATGACTTAAAGGATACTTTTGTGTGGTCCTGTTATTTATTAAGCTATCGTGATGTCACTAACTTCTCTTAGCTTTTGTCGGGTTAGCTTAGTGTTTACTTATTTGTCATACATCTTTCTATTTCAGGCCAGCGTTTGTTCCGGTCCCAGTCGATGGAGAATCAAGTATTGCTCTAGTCCCTGAAGCAGAGAGAAGGCAAGACCTCGATGTCGAGGGAGATTTGAAAGCAAGCGAAGCCGTTACTCATCATCACTACCACTCTGGACATGTAGACCATGTGCACAAGCATGAGGGACATGCCGAGCACGGACATAAGCATCATGGTCACCACGAGCACGGGCATGAGCACCACGGTCATGCCGAGCACGGCCATAAGCACCACGGACATGCCGAACATTCCCACAAGCATCAGGGTCATGCTGAGCATGGCCACAAGCACGAGGGACATGCTTCTCACGGTCACCAACACGGAGGTAGCTTCGGGCATGGCCACAAGCACACCGGTCAAGCTTCCCACGGACATAAGCACCACGGACACCACGAGCACGGACACAAGCACCACGGACATGCCGCTCATGACCACAAGCACCACGGACAAGCTGAGCACGCACATCACCACGGAGGTGAGTTCGGTCATGGTCACAAACACACCGGACACGCCGAGCACGGACACCACCACGGAGGCAAATTCGGACATGGACACAAGCACCACGGATCTGCTGAACACGCCCATCACCATGGAGGTGAGTTCGGCCACGGACACAAGCATACAGGACACGCTGAACACGGACATCATCATGGAGGAAGTCTTGGACATGGACATAAGCACACTGGACATGCCGAACACGGTCACCATCACGGAGGAGAATTCGGACACGGACACAAACACACTGGACACGCTGAGCATGGTCATCATCATGGTGGAAGCTTTGGACACGGACACAAGCACACTGGTCATGCCGAACACGGACACCATCACGGAGGCGAGTTCGGACACGGACACAAACACACTGGACACGCCGAACACGGACATCACCACGGAGGAAGTCTCGGTCATGGACATAAGCACACTGGACACGCCGAACACGGACACCACCACGGAGGCGAGTTCGGACACGGACACAAACACACCGGACACGCCGAACACGGACACCACCACGGAGGTGACTTCGGGCACGGACACAAGCACCACGGACACGCTGAACACGGACACCACCACGGTGGAAGCTTGGGACACGGTCACAAGCACCACGGCTCTGCCAGCCACGGTCACCACCACTCCGGCCACGCTCACCACGCTCACCAGCACTCCGGCCACGGGTCTCACGGTCACCACCACTCCACCCCCGATGACCACCACGGTGGTGGCGGTGGACACCACGATGACGTCACGTTCTACGCTAACGCTCGCGTGTTTAACGATGCTGCTGGCCAGCTCGTCGCTCTCCCCGCTGAAGCTCAAGCCTCCTTAGTCGCCGTGCCTGCTGAAGCCGTCGTCGGTATAGAGCAACAGCCCCTTGTGCAGCTGGTACAACAGGCTTAACTTAGTTACCTCGTAGTCAGCCACCACTCGCATCGATCTTGAAGTCAATTACCGCAAGCAAGCCTAGTATTTATTTATTGATCTATTGACGCCCCGCGTCCGCACTAATTGTTTACACACTTTGTTACCTTATTTATTGTTGTAAAGAGTGACTGAGATACCATTTTTGTACTTTTGTATGTGAATAATTGGAGGATACAAAACGTATGTATTGTTTTGTTGTTGTACGATTTGTTAATAAAGAACTTGAAAATATTTTCGATGTTTTGGTTATTTGTCCCTTATTAATTTCAAAGGAGATTTGATATTTTTATACAGGCAAATATGTGTCTAATAAATACTTATTTTATAAGAATATTGGAAAATAAAACGTTCACTTGAACTAGTTAGTAGTAGAATCTTTAGTATAGTGTTAAGGCAATCAGTATTGTAGTAGTAACCATATTCAAATATTCCCTTTCCAAGCCTAGAAAATAAGAAAACTTTGACGCGAAAATAGCCAGTGCACTAATTGTACAACAAAGAACCACCATTTGTGTAAACTTCTTTTTCCAACAAAGGCCTTCTTGTATGCCTTCCACTAGATCAGCAAAGAACACTTTAACAACTGGGTTGGACAGTTGAGTTTGAAATTGTATTCTATGTGTAGTTTGTCGACCTATCCTCAATTTTGGAAAATGTTTGAAGCGGATGATAAGTGTGAACTTACAATTCACATGTACTTAGGAAATTTAATCTTAATTTACATGACTAAGAAGTGCTGTAAATAATTCTGCGTCCCATAGAATAGTGGTAAATCTTCCCTCTCAGGGTTACCAACATCTAAAGCATGTAAAGATGATATAGCCTTGCGGCCAAAATCAATAAAGAATTTTGAATTGAATTGGTAAACTTTCAGAAAATACTGATGAAATATAATTTCAAGATAAATTATTAACAAACCCTTCCAATCTTGATGAAAAATGAAAAAAACATACGTCTTAATTCCACTTATAAACGTCCAAGCTTGTACAAAATTCGTTCCAAAATATCTCAAGATATTGTTCGACTTCCTCAAATATTGTTCTTAAACCTTATTTCTTAAATCTTTGAAGCTAATCTTTAGTGTCAAAATGTTTGAATCCTGATGCTGCCTAAATACAGGCAAATGCTTAAACAAACTAATTCAAAAGTACGTGTTTGATCTAAAACTCAATGTTTAAAACCTGGGATTATTAATTCACCGGAGCGCGTATATTGCAATATTTGAAGACAGTATACCAGCGTGACCATAGGCACCTTTTGCAATGGGTGTTAAAAAGTTCTGTACCAGGAAAACATTAAATTCGTGTTTATCAACTTTTTGAAACAGCTGATACAAATTTAATTTTAGCGCAAACAGCTGTTTATGTGAGAGGCCTGCGCATGCGCAGCAGTGCACACTGCACACCACGCTACACCGTGACGAACCATTGTTACAAGTGCGCTTACTGTCACCGCCTGCTCAATCACACGTTGTATCATACACGTGATTGTGTGTGCTTGTGTTAGTGCTCAGATTTATGAACGCTTTCACTCCTACTGTACTGTAACACTCACCAGCTGATATTTTTCCCGAGAAGAACTATTTGAATGGAATGACGACGGTTGAGTAATGCCATATTTCGTTTATTCGCGTGAAGAGTGGTTTATGTGCGTTTGGTTGGAAAGGAGGGTTTTCATGGGTTGCTGCTAATCTTTGACCAATCATGATACACTATATTTTATTTAGTCAACTAAAGGTGTCGACTTTCGTGGCTGGGTGTTTTACCCCATTGACTTGTAGGATTTAAATAACAACAGATAAATTGTAGGATTTGTGTTACCCGACGATGATAGCCTTGCTATCGAAAGGCCTCGCAAGTTAAATCATTATAAGTATTGGTTTTGTTTTATTTTATCTAACTTTGAAATTTAGTCCAATACTATGGCTCAAGTTTTCTATTCTAACAACAGATACATTAAAATGCGGCCAAAAATAATTGTAAACCATATCGTACTTTCTGTTGTAGGGCTTCACTTAGGACTATATGATGCTCATAATAATAATAATAAAATACTATTTACAATTGCTGTGTAGTCTTTGATAAAGGTAAAGGTATACAACAGTTTAATAATGTAAACCAAAATTTGACGACTTTTCAGGATTTTGAACTCTTTACTATACATCCATTGCGTCAGGAATACTGAGCTATTTCATATATGTTCGTGCAACTTTTACGTTACGTTTTGACATGCACATAACAGTAGCCTAAATATGGTAAACAAAATATGTACAAGGTGTCAACATTTGACAAAACAATGAATAGTAAAAACTATTCTTCTTCGTGATACCCATACTGTCTGGGAGTCGTCGACATCGCAAAACACATTCTGTTCGACTGCGGAGGTGGCGTTCTTTGCATTAACAAACACAGACTAAACCTATATATCGTATAAAAATATGTTTATATTTCCGTCACAGATTATTTATCGAAGTGCTATGGCATTACTTATTGTCAAGCATCATCAAGCATTATCAGCTTAAATCCTGCGTTAGATACACGTTAGATTCATAGAGATATGTACTTACCGTGTTGATCAAACCAGTTCTATAAAGTTAGTTTATATTAAATAAATTCACGGAAAAATTTGTAGGGACAAATAGAATTCTGATAATTTCCTTTACTATCTAAAAATGGTATTTCTACATGGGACGGATGAGTTGCTATTAAATACAAAGACTAAAAGATTAATTCTATGACCAACATTTTAAACCTGCGAATATAGTTGTTAATAACCACAAATATTGTATAATATAATGTTGCAGTGATAATAACACCCGATGTCACAACAAATATAGCAAACTCTTCTGACTAAATTAAAGGATTTAGGGTGAAATAAAACCCACAGTCGACACGTAGACATAAGCGTTACCATGAGTACTAGCAAATCTTCCTGTAACGGGGATAGGTTAACCGGAAGTGCTTTTTTGGTAGGGCGTTTTCCCCTAAAAAGATTTATGATATCAAAATTATCCGATTCAGATAAAGGTTTAGGTTACTGTACTAACATGTCTACTAAAAATCAACAAAATCCACTCTGCCAAACCAAAAAGTAGCGAAAAATTATTTTTTAAAATATTTATTTATTTGAAACATACAAATTAGGATTTTGGCTAGAATGTTAAGTTTTGAAGCAAACGGTGCTATAAGCTCGTGTTTTATTTCTTATGGAAATTCGTTAATTAACATAAGTGTACTAGTTTTGTTTATTCGTTAATTTAAAATGAAATAAAAAATTAGATGAGTGAATTATTAATTTATTGGCAGTACACAGATTTGATAGTTTAAAATTTGTTCAACATATTTAATCTGCCATTTTTTTATTTCTTCTTAAACATTTGCTGATTATTTGCTTGTTTCAGACGGTGGTGGCGGTGGCAGCCATCTTGGTAGCCGGGGCCGTCCAGCTGATCCATGCAGACCCCAACCCACAGTGAGTACTTACCTTCTATACTGTATGTAACATGCTTACTTGCTTGCTTGTATATACTGCTGGGTTGTGCCATTGCATGAACATAACTTGTACATACGCCTGCTACTCTAAACTGAATGTAAACTGAACCATAGGCTTTGTGACTTCAATGCGCGGTTGTACTGGTTGCGCTTGTCTAAATAAAATCCGAACTAAATTATTTTGAGATAACCATTTTATTTATTGTGTCATTAGTTTTTTTAAGAGAAAGATTTAATTTATGGCGTACAAGATGCATAGGAATACAAACAAAAATATATAACAAAGAACAAATCAACAAAAACAACCAAAAGACCCAGGAAAACAACGCTAATCTTCACATATTTCTTCCATCATGTAGTCGTGTGTGGAGTAGAAAGTCTTTTTTAAAACGAAAGTTTTAATGTAATGGGTATCAAATCACAATAACTTCTACGTTAGATAAAAGTTATATTTAGCTATTTGGAAATCATTTGAAGTTTCATGTGAAATACCCAACAAAGAACGAAACCTGCTATTACCTGCGAAGTAGCATAACATTTAGTTGAGGAAACAACGTAATTATTGTTAAATTATTTAGAAATTAGTTATTGTTTTTATATGCTGTTGAGCCAATTTCTATCACCACTAGTAAAACATAATACTCAAATAGAACCAACTAACGTTTTATCCCTTGCCATTTATATAAAGCTGTCTATAAATCTCCGTAATTTCTATATTTTTAATTTATCAAAACTTATAAGTTACAAGATATATACCAGTGGTGTCCAGTATAAAACGAACACCCTAAATATTTTACTTCAACTGCAGATGAGGTAAAACAATAGTTTTTATCTTATCGAAGTAACGTTTTAATTAATTCATAAGGAGGATTATAGTTTTCGTCCATTTTGTAACTGGACGACCGTGAGAGAATCTTTATTGCTAAGGTATATAAGATCGTCCTCATATAGTATAAGTTGTATTTATGTATAATTAAGGAAATGTTTGCGCTGAACAACTGCTTTACAGAAAACCGCTTTGACATGAAATGCTTCTGACTTGTTTGGACTGTTAATATGCTTGACAAATAATGCTACTGACCGAATGCTCAATTGCGCAGCCTGGCCAAGAATGCTTACAAGGAAAATCCGAAGTGCTTATGCAAGTTATGCTTAACTTTGGATGCCTTCTTCATCTGCTTTCGCATCAAAAATGCTGTAAGTATGAAATATGTTGTAAAATAATATGTATGATATTTACTCGTAACATCTATAGTTCAATTTATTAAAAAAATGTTTGATTTTAATTAGTCAGTTACATAATAATATTGCCTATTAAATGTTTAAGTTCTATCACACCTACATTACTGATATAGCTTTAAACTTCCCTTAGGCTTTCGTGGCAATTTTCACAACTATAGTGTCGTTCTTCCGGTTCACATCGCGTCAAAGCATCATTGTAATTGGCTTGAAATATTTCGGTCTCACTGTGGAGTACCATCTTTAGTCACTGATTGGGTGAAACTGAGATACTTGCTGTCTGCTATCCTATTGGTCACAGAGCTGCCAACCTCCATCAGAGTAGTTCAACGACAGTTGACATCCCTGCTCTAATGGACGTTTGGCAGCCCTGTGACCAATAGGATAGCAGACAGCAAGTATCTCATATTTCAGCAAGAGACCAACATATTTCAAGCAAATAATAATGATGTTTTGACGCGGTTTGAACCGGAAGAACTAGATTATAGTTGATATAGCTTAAGTTCTGGTCCTGTATTGCAGAAACCTTTTTAAATTATTGTTAATAACAATTTTAAACTGTTACAACTTACGATTCATACTGTTAAATATGCTTTTATGTTTTATTGCTTGCACACAAGTTAAATAATTAAACCTCACATTGCTAGCTAATTTAATGTAACCGTGACAGAAAACCTTTATTATTAAAACTTGTTAGTATATATTTTTAGACTATAAATGAACTATTATTTACTATGACCCGATTGATAGTTTTGCGCAAAACATACCTTATAATGTATATAATTATATTACAATTTTATTTTATTAAATTGTTAAAGTTTTCATGTAATACTTATCTTCTCATTTTATGTAAAACTAACCTGTATTTCTTTTTCGTAACTGGGTCACAAATATAACAATATATGATAAATTGAATAATTAGCCGACACAATGGATGAGCAAATGCGAAGTAACTTAAGTTTATCACATAAAAAGTGTCTATTTATGCGTTAATTAAAAAAGTACACTAACAGTGGAGCTCAAATATATAGTGTTATTGTGACATACATGTGTCGGAAGTGCTTTGTAATTCGACCGAATCTAAAGTAAAGGTGCTCTGCAACAATCAAAACATTTAGGTTTTCAAAGACCTCGGCCACGGTACGTTTTCATATTAAATTGACTGGTTATAGTCCTTTCTCTCGGCCTTCGGCCTCGGTAAATCTTCCATAATTTAAAATATTTGGCATACGGCCTTTGTCCTTCTGATTCAACTCATTTTAAGTGTGTTCATATCCCTCTGGCGCAGTATGTTCAACGGTTCAAACGTCATCATGTACAATGAAAAAAAGACAAACAAACAAAATAACATATAACTTTTTGCCACGTTACAGGATTAGGATTCACTTATTTTTCATTCGCTCATCCAACTATACATGGTTTCCATAAATAGTTCATTACCCTTAGTTGGTTTGTTTCTTTAGTCAAGACAAAGACATAGGTTTCCATGCGTAGAGGTGTAGCTTTAGCACCCTACTAGAGTCCGTGCGTTTCTTCGTGGCGCTTGACCTTGACTACTAAAACCAGTTATAACCAGTTATAGTGGGTTTTCGAGGGTGGGGGTAACCTACTGTTCAGTCTTTCCATAGCACTCGTAATGTGAGGAAAGGCTATAACTGTATTTTTTGAAAACCTCGATTTGTTCCCCACTCTGCCCCCTCACTTCCCCTCACCAAGCGGCACGAAGAAACGCACAGACTCCAGCTACTATTTCAAATTTTTTCGAATGGTTCAACATGCATTATTGACATTTTGTATGTTATTTTGAGAACAAGTTTCAAGATTCAAAAATTAAATCTTGATCAATAAATACCGAAACATTTCTATTCATGGCACCTTTTTCACTACTTCCATAACACATACGTTTCTTTTTGAAATTTCATAACTTTAATCATTTCATTTTAAAAGCACGTTGAACATTCTGTTGATTACTATTACTAAAATAGTAACTTGTTCTTGAAATATGCAAATCAATTTGAATCGGTTGTACCATTCTGAAAATATTTGTTAGTTTTTGAACAATACAAAATTACCGCTAGTATTTGAACAAATTGTTATGCTATCGATCAATTTTATTCGAAAACAAATATATGTTTCGACCCAAGAAACAAACCCAAACTTATTAAAGAAATCCAGTTTGCACTGGTACCCTTCTACTTATTACAATGAGTCGTTAAATCACGAGATTCATGATTTAGGACCCATTTAAAACGGACGCACTCCTTCATTAATTATAAATCTTTTGTTACTTAAAGTGTAATACATTTTATCGAACATTTAAAAAAGAACGTCTAATGTAGTTCACTGCACGTAAAAAACAACAAAATTTTAAATTTTAATTTAGAATTTTTTTGTTTCAGAAGGAGTGTGGTCCTTTTGGTCCCTCAACCGGTTCACAGGGGTCCTGAAATAGTCCATGGTCATCACTCGAAACACTTACACGGAGAGCACGTTCTACATGGCAAAGTGATACATGAGCATAAACATCACGGTCATGTAGACCACATACACAAGCATGACGGAAAGGGCAAGCATAGTCACCACCATCACGGAGGGCACAAGCACGCTCACAAGCATCACGGGCATGCACAGCATGGGCACAAACATCACGGGCATTACAAGCATGGGCATAAGCATCACGGTCACGGGGATCACAAGCACCACCACCATGGATCAGCCAAACATAAGCATAAACATCACGGGCACGCTGACCACAAGCATGGCCACCATGGACATCATGATCACGGACACAAACATCATGGGCATCACGAGCACGGACATAAGCATCACGGACACCACGACCATGGGCATAAACACCATGGCCACGCCGACCACAAGCATGGCCACCATGGGCATCATGATCACGGGCACAAACATCACGGGCACGCAGAGCATAAGCATGGTCATCACGGGCACCACGGACACGATCACAAGCATCATGCTCATCATGACCATGGGCATAAGCATCACGGGCATCACAAGCACGAGCATAAGCATCATGGAGAACATGGACATGGGCACAAACATCACGCCAAGCATGATCATGGACACAAGCATCATGGCCATCACGATCATGGCCATAAACATCATGGACATCACGATCACGGGCATAAGCATCATGGCCATTACGATCATAAACATAAACATGCTCACCATGGCCACCACCACGGGGATGCTATCTGATAAACATAAAGTTACCGTGATATTATACCAAAGATAGCTGTTAAGACACCAAAGAAATGTACAGACAGTCGTTTTCCTATCATTAATTAAAGTTAGCAAATGTTACCTCCTAGGATAGTGTTCATACATACTTTGTATATTTTGATTATAAATACTATTTGTTGATGTGATTAGCTTTTCATTCAAAACTGTATTATTTGCTAAGCAATACTCGCTTTCTTCGCTTGTTTGAGGCCTCAGGCAGTAAATAGAAACAGAGCTTCTGGGACTGGGAATGTTACAGGTAATTAAAGCTTTTCTTTGTCATTACTACCTAACATGTTGCATAAAAACGCTTGTGAAAACACCAAAATACTTATTGATGAGACATTTAACTATGAACTTAAATCAATAAAAACTGATTGCAACTGTTTCTAATTTATTGCATTGTAAAAACATAAATATATATTTTAATACATTTAATTATGAAATAAATACCAAGTTACATACAACTAAATTTAAAAACATATTTACAGCTTAATGAATGAGTTTGTAATTCTTTTTAATCTTTTGTTTCAGATGCTTAACAACAGATTTGGAACTGTTAGGAGTTGATGGTAACTCTACTGTCGACTGTTTACACACAAGAATCAAAAGGAGCCCAGGCCAAATTGTTCATCACCATAAACACTTTGGAGTGGTCGATCATATCCACAAACACGATGGTCACGGACATCACTCTCACAAGCATCATGGGCACGGCGAGCATCACCACAAGCACCATGGCCATGCTGAGCACAAGCACGAGCATAGTGGGCATGCCAAGCATAAACATGACCACCATGGACACGGTGAACACCATCACAAACACGAGGGGCATCACAAGCATGGACACAAACACCACGGACACGCCGAACACGGGCACGAACATCACGGAGAATATAAACATGGCCATAAGCACCACGGACATGGAGAGCACCACCACAAGCACGAGGGTCACGCAGAGCATGGTCACAAACATCACGGTCATCACGAACATGGCCACAAACATCACGGACACGCAGAACATGGTCACAAGCATCATGGGGAATATAAACATGGTCATAAACATCATGGACATGCTGAGCACGGACACAAACACGAAGGACATGCAGAGCATGGTCATAAACACCACGGGCATGCAGAACATGACCATAAACATCATGGACATCATGAACATGGGCACAAACATCACGGTCACGCAGAGCATGGGCATAAGCATCATGGACACCACGAACATGGTCACAAACATGAAGGTCACGCCGAACATGGCCACAAGCACCATGGTCACCATGAACATGGACATAAACATCACGGTCACGCGGAACATAAACACAAACATCATGGTCACGCTGAACATGGCCATAAGCACCATGGTCATGCTGAACATGGTCACAAACATTCAGGCCACCATGAACATGGACATAAACACCATGGACATGCCGAACATGGGCACAAACACCACGGCCACGCTGAGCATGGTCATAAGCACCATGGACACGCAGAACACGGGCATAAACATCATGGACATCACGAGCATGGACACAAACATCATGGGCATGCTGAACATGGCATAAACACCATGGAGAGGCGAAACATAGTCACGGCCACCATGGTCACGCTGAACATGATCATAAGCACCATGGGCATGCTGAACATGGACATAAACATCATGGAGAGTTTGGACACGGTCATAAGCATCATGGTCATGCTGAGCATGGCCATAAACATGAAGGTCACGCAGAACATGGTCATAAACATCATGGTCATGCTGAACATGACCATAAGCACCATGGGCATGCTGAACATGGGCATAAACATCATGGAGAATTTGGACACGGTCATAAACATCATGGTCATGCTGAGCATGGACATAAACATGAAGGTCACGCAGAACATGGTCATAAACATCATGGAGAATATGAACATGGACATAAACATCATGGACATGCCGAGCATGGACACAAACACCATGGAGAGGCAAAACATAGTCACGGCCACCATGGTCATGCTGAACATGATCATAAACACCATGGGCATGCTGAACATGGTCATAAACATCATGGTCATGCTGAACATGACCATAAGCACCATGGGCATGCTGAACATGGGCATAAACATCATGGAGAGTTTGGACACGGTCATAAACATCATGGTCATGCTGAGCATGGGCATAAACATGAAGGTCACGCAGAACATGGTCATAAACATCATGGTCATGCTGAACATGACCATAAGCACCATGGGCATGCTGAACATGGGCATAAACATCATGGAGAGTTTGGACACGGTCATAAACATCATGGTCATGCAGAGCATGGACATAAACATGAAGGTCACGCAGAACATGGTCATAAACATCATGGACATGCCGAACATGGACACAAACACCATGGAGATTTTGGTCATGGACATAAACATCATGGTCATGCAGAGCATGGTCATAAACACCACGGGGAATACGAACATGGCCATAAGCATCATGGAGAAGCAAAGCATAGTCACGCCCATCACGGTCATGCAGAGCATGGACACAAACATCATGGTGAATTTGGCCATGGACACAAACACCATGGACATGCAGAACATGGACATAAGCATCACGGAGAAGCAAAGCATAGTCATAAACATCACGGTCATGCCGAACACGACCACAAGCACCATGGACATGCCGAACACGGTCATAAACATCACGGT
The DNA here is from genome assembly GCA_018831715.1 of Matsumurasca onukii. NCBI lineage: Eukaryota > Metazoa > Arthropoda > Insecta > Hemiptera > Cicadellidae > Matsumurasca > Matsumurasca onukii. The sequence continues at coordinate 39,849,368 of CM032063.1, read as the reverse complement.
CATGCCGAACATGACCACAAGCATCATGGACATGCAGAACACGGCCATAAACATCACGGACATGCTGAACATGACCACAAGCATCATGGACATGCTGAACATGGGCACAAACATCATGGTCATGCCGAACACGGCCATAAACATCACGGACATGCCGAGCATGGGCACCATCATCATGGAGAATATAAGCACGGTCATAAACATCACGGCCATTCTGAGCATGATCATAAACACGAAGGAACGGCTGAGCATGCACACAAACATCATGGACATGCTGAACATGGGCATAAACATCACGGTCATGCCGAACATGCCCACAAACATCACGGCCATGCCGAACACGGCCACAAACATCACGGCCATTCTGAGCATGATCATAAACATGAAGGAACGGCTGAACATGCTCACAAACATCATGGCCATGCTGAACATGGACACAAACATCACGGCCATTCTGAGCATGATCATAAACATGAAGGAACGGCCGAGCATGCTCACAAACATCATGGGCATGCTGAACACGGGCATAAACATCACGGCCATTCTGAGCATGATCATAAACATGAAGGAACGGCTGAGCATGCCCATAAGCACGTCGGACATGCTGAGCATGGGCATAAACACCATGGCCACCATGCCCATGGACATAAGCATAGCACTGATGATGACGACGATGACCACGCTCATGATGGAACAGAGTTCTACGAAATACATGAAAGACTGGACATCGCCTCACCAGGTGACAATGACACACTTGCTCAAACCGTGCTTAATCAAACTACTCTTGAGGTCGCGCCGACTCTTTTGCCTTTGTTGAACCTGACTACAGTTTTAAGTGTATAACAATATTCCTGCATGGTAAATATTTGTTCGATACGGGAACATGTTCATGAAATGGGATTGGTGTTGGGTTTCTATTCTTATGTTCTTGTATTTTCTTCCGAGCTTATCTCGTAATTTAAATTCTATTGAACCGTAATGGTTTAGTATTGTTCTGTGAAGGCTTCATTAAAACTACATGATAGGTAGACTGAAAACTGTAAACCTATTAGACTGTTAGCTTATGCCCTTTAATATTCTTTATGTAATTGAGTTTCAATTCTTTAAGTTAATTCAATATAAAACTATAACAGTATTCTTAAATGTTGTTAAGAAGTATATGTATCTTAAATTATGGACATAAGAATGGGCATGGACATATGTGCATTTGTAGAGCAATTCATTACTATACTGAGTTTTATAACGAATGTTCAAAAGTTATATGTATCAAAGTACGTAAAAGGTATTTTACTTTTAAACTGTTGATAAAAGTTGTAATTTATTTCTAAAGTTTTAGAAAAGGCTATAAAATATAAAGTTTGTATTAGTTTTGAAGGTATAACTTGTCTAAATAATTTCAGTAGTAGTTCAGAGTTCAAAAATATATTGTCATTAAAACTATAAACAAAACTTAAGTATAGATCTTAACGATTAAATAAGAGCCGAGTAAATCCCAGTCAAAAGCAAAATGTTTACACTCTAAATACGAAAGAGTGAAAACCACTCCCAAAAGAGTGAACATCGAGCCACTCTAGAATGAGAGTGGCTGGGTTTCAACACCCAAGAGAGCGAAATTCCACTCTTTCTCAGTGCTTTTCACTCCTTCATTTTTAGAGTGTAGCAATATTTTTTAAGTCAATTTTATCATTGTACCATTAAACTTGCTTTTAATATTCATACGAATGAACACTTTACCAAATTAACTCTAGTCATCTCGAGGTATGTTTCTCTTCTCTTCTTCTGATTGTACTGCTAATGTTAATTATAGAATTACTTCTATTTTGTAAATTAATTATTATGTTACCAAAAACGTTACCACTAATACCAAAACAAGGTTGTCTGTAAATAATATGTTAAACATTAGTATTAAGGATATTGTATGTTTTGTTGTTAAATAAAATTTCTACTTGAAAGGGTTGTTCAGAATTATATTCCCTTCACTCATTCCATCAGTGGTGCAAGTACATTTAGCTTATATTTATTAGCCTAAATAATTATCAACAAGAGGAAAAATATGACCTACATCATAGTTTATTTTATCACTAGGTCTTATAGTGTAGCTTTTTAATAGGGGCTAATGTTTTAAATGAGTGAATATAAAAAAGATACTTTTGGCACGAGTGATGAATGATCATTTTCTTTGTCATGCTGCAACAATATTGAGAAATAAATTTTAGTATAAGCTTTTAATGTTATAAAGAAACGCAATGTTTTGAACTAAATAATCTGTTGCGTAAAAGGTCGTACTCTAAAATAATAATCTGCCAGTCATATCTCTAGGGATACTCTACGATGAGTCCCAGAGGGTGAAATATTATATTGACGTTTTTTATTGTTTTTAAGTGAACAAAAGATCAAAGTGATCTGGAAAGAGACTTGGACTTGGAGACTAGAGGTGAAAAGTAACCTAAAACGTAACAGAAAACATTAGGATATGAACTAGCCTAAAGGTACTCAGCGCAAGCTGAACAGCCACCACCACCAAATGACATTGGGGTTTGTTTTATTCTTCATTTTAACTTATTGACTTTTATAAAAACTAGCCTAGAAAACCATACAGATGCACAACAACTTTAAAATATTGATGAAGAAATCATGCACACCCACGTGCAAGTGACAGCTATACACTGACTGACTGCCTGGCCAGCCACCAGACAGCCGCATTGGCTGGCTTGGAGCAGCGGACGACCAATCACAGCCGTGGACCAGACTGTCCAACAGTAATGGTATATAGTAATGGTATTATGAGCTGAATAATTATAAAGCCTAGGCTTATTGTGAATCAAACGATCAACAAAAGCTAAGGTATTATATATAATTTACAAATGTTTTCAAAATTTATAACAAATAAATAAGACTTACTTGCAGTCTTCTCCTCTTTACTGATGGTGTGTGATTCCCTTTCCAGTTCGTATAAGCTTCTCCTTTAACACGGGCATTCCTTAATATTCCTTTGATAAGTTGATGGATTTGTTATACTTTTCATATTTTTAACAGGCAAATTCATAACTTCTTCTTAATCACTTTCCATTTTACAATAGGTTTTAAATAAGTTTAATAACAGTAATAAACAACTACTATTTCAACAGCAATGTATTCAAACAATGACAGCTAAAACATAACCTCAATGTTTCAAAAACTGATAACCAAGGTCAGCTGTATAATCTGTGGTTAGTTGCACAAGTCCAGGACTAGTGCTGTGTCTGCATAATCTGGAAATAATCACAGCTGATAATAATACCATATTAAAGGTGGAATAGTGTTATATCTGCACAGAAAGTGTATCTACCTAAGTAAAATCCAAATGCTTGGAAAACGAAAATCCGACTTGTGCTGTTTCTGAAATAACTGATTCAACTGTAACAGAGAACACAAAATACCTGTTTATGCACAGTGCATGGAGGGGAAATTCTTTAGAGTGTCAATGAATTAATAAGGTTTTCTAACACAGGAGTTAAAATTACTTACAAGCCTTTAGAAAGGTTCGTACACGGTGAATCATACCTGTTTGCGCAGACAATGGTGAGGACATTCTTGTCATTCCATATCATCACAATCATTCATTAATTTATGTTCTTCCTCAATGTATAAATGGTGTAATCCGTTGGAATGAATAAATTAATAAATGATCATAAACGCCTGCGTAAAAAGGGAGAGCAAAGCAAAACATAGCTCCATGGACTGTAGTTTCCTCACTTTTTGAAGGGAGAACACTCGGTTGGAATCTGCAATAATGCTGATTTAACTCAATTAATTATACATAGATAAGGAAAATATAGGGGCGAGGGGTGTTTCCATCCCCTTAGAAAGAATAATTTGGCAATTTTAACAAATGAAAAGTAGTTTTAAGTATCCTGAAAATTCTTATTTTAAATACTTGTTCAAGTTAATTGTATTATCAGCATCGACGAGAAGTAACTAAAACATAAATACACTTTCAATGAAGTCAAATTTTGTAAGGCGGAAAGTTTATTTACGATTTAGTTACTTGTTGTTCATACCAGTTATGATAGGGTCTATTTTGAAACCGGCTCTGTATTTAAATTTAAAATGTCTTAAAAATACATAAGTACCTTCTAGTCTTTATACTCCAATAATTAAATTTTGACATACAACATTCTTTTCAAACTTTGATGTTGATTATAAGTACTAAAGCGTCCAATATGTAAACATCGGTAGGAGTTGACAGTTTTTAAATACAATTCATAAAATATATAGATATGTGTAAATTTTAAATTTAAAATACAAAGAATTTTACAGAGATAGGCTCTAACAAAGTGTACCTGGAGCTTAAATATTGAGGCTGATAGAAGTTCGAACGGTTATAAAGGTACGCTGTCTTATGGCCCGTAAAACTATACCAAATAGAATTTATAATTGATTAATATTGAAGTTAACTAAAACAAGATTTAACTTAGAATAAAAAATCAATTATTTCTCCTAATACCAGTTACAAACTTTTAACTAGAAGGAAAAGCGTAGCAGACACACAGCCTCAATCGCTACCGTGAATCCTGGCGAATTTATCTAGTCGAACTCTAAAGTGCCTTAAGGTTCCACAAAAACCTATGTGTTATTTGCTAGCATAGTGACAACAGTAACTATTGAGGATTAGTCAACGTCTAACCATATTTAATTTTTACGATGATCTGAAAACCGGAGTGTTAAGGAATTTATTAATAATCTTTAAGATATTCAAAATTGGACAGTTTCTAAGTTCACAGTAGTGACATTTGGTGGATAACTGAGAAATCATGTTATACAGTATGTTCTGAAATTATACTTTACCTTAACGGAAGCCTACTTAATACCCAATACAGGTAAAATTAAATTAATTTCAGAAACTCCCGTACTTCCGTGTTATATTAGGACTATGAAAAATATTTCAAAACCGTTCAAAGTTCGATACTATGTGATATTTCAAGCCATCCCTGAAAAATCCCTATAACAAGGAAGTTAATCTTCCATGTAATTAAAATTTAATTTTCAAATTTTAAGTCTCGGAAACGAATTGGTATAGCAAAACTGCTCAAACGCCAAAATTCCTTAATGTCGACGTAAGGTTAAAAACACCATAAGGAATAGTGTCCCATGAAACACATAGAGAAGTTGACCACCATTTTATGGAAAATAGCAACGATTTATCTTTGCTATGTATTTCAAAACTAACAAGTGACCAAATTAGTATTGACCATAATCGTTAATGAATACAACAAATTCGTTAGTCGGTAATGATCAACTTGAAAAAATTACTTTTGATAAAAGAAGGCGTATCAAAACGAAGCGTTTTGGAAATGATGTTGTTTTTATTTGGTTTTTGATTTATTCAATCATTTCCAAAAGATTGGTTCTTCACTTTTCGGAAACCCAATACTCTACACTTTTATTCGACTCAGTATAATACTTTGTAAGCTAGTAAAAAATTGAAACCTAACGACAAAATAGTGCCTTAATAGTGGTGCTTAATTTTACAATTAGTAATCTTCAAATTATTTTTTCATTTGGTTTTTACTCAATATATTTATTTTAAGAGTTAGTTTCGCCTTCAAAACACTATCAGGTTAAATTATAACACACCAGAGTGCTGAGCGGTATCATCTAGTGATGGGCGTTCATGCTTCTGTTCCCGCAGTTTCTTGCTATTTGTATTTGTCATTGATACGTTTGAAAACTTCTTTCCCGGTTATAATGTAGTACTTTTTGTAATGTAATTTGTAAATTTCGAATTAACTATACTCGTACTCGGATAAGAAACATAGCCATTTCGTTGAAAGATAAATGCATTAGGTTAGGTTCTTAAACTTTTTCATTGCATATTTTCATTTATTGTACACGCTGAGTATTACACAATTACGCGTATATTTCAAAACAAGAACAGACAAAACCTTTGACACGTGAAATTTAAAAACTGATAACTATAGAAGATTTTGAGTTTGAGATTTTGTGTTTACTATTACAGTCGTGACTAGGACAACTTATTATAAACGAGAAATAGTCGAACTATTTTAAACAAAACGAAAGAAAATAAAAGAACGTATCAAGTGCTCTCTTTAAATTCATACCAAATCTTAGAACTGATCCAAGCATTACTGTTCGTTCTTTTTTACCATTCATACTTTATTATTTAAAAATTATTATTTTGCACTTCAGCAAATTATACACAATCAACCAGTTAACTATTGTAGCTAACAAAACCAAAAATACAATTGGCTAGGGAAGGGAGCGGTCAGTTTAAATTCTTCATATACAAAGACTAAATAATGATCTTACAAGTTATATATTTTCCAAAAGTAAGGACTTTAGATTTAATGTGAATTGTCTAGAGCTACACATCTTTATGGTATCGGGAAGCCCGTTGAAGAATTTAGGGCTGAATTATGAAACGTCTCGTCTTCCAAACTCAAGATTGACCTTGGGAAAGGCGAGTGCTTCGATGAGCTACCTCGCCCCGAAAAGAGAGTCTCTGACAAAGGTATTGGGGCTCTCGAAACGTCAAAGTCCTATGGAACATGCGGCATATCCGGCACATATCCTCCATAGGACGCAATTCGGTAGACATATGGATATGAGAGACGTGTTCGCTTTTCAGACCTTATAAGGAAAAAAAGCGTTCGGCTCTTTTGGAGCATCTGGATCATCTCTGTTACCGTATAAAATGTATTGTACTACTTCCAAAATTCCTTAATTTGTGTTGTAGGGTAGAGTTTTGCTTGTAAAATGTTACAGAAATTACAGTGCTCAATTCTAAAATAGCCCTTTTCTAACAGAGGAGGCGAGGAAGAGGCGGGCCTTTCCCCTGACCCGCGGCCCCTGAAGATAGAGACCGCCACCCCCGCCCGCAGACTCTTCCGGATATCTCAGTAAGTGTAATTAAAAGTTTTACTAATGTTTAATATAATCAATTTGAAAACTTCATATATCCAATATTATTTTAATTTGATTAACAAGAATTTTTTGAAACAGTCAGGTCTGACCACAGAGGATTTTCTATCTAGAGAAGCTTCTGAATGATCTTGTCGAATTAAAATAGTATTGACTATGTAAAGTTTCAAAGTTTACTACATATAATACAATATTAAAGCTCTAACCCCTACAGAATGTTTAACCTTTATTGGTTTGATGGTTATAAATATTGGTTTATCTCAGTTTGAATTATTATTTTGTTCGATGTCCATCGTTGGGGAACAAGAAGAACACGACGTTTCGGGATCTGCAATCTGGTTTCGTCTTCAGGTGAAAAGAACTGTGTTAACTTATACAAATGTTTGAGCTCTAAGTTCATACATTTAAACAGTTTAACAAAATTGCCTGAAACATAACACAAAACCGTAGAAAATGGGCTAGGCTTAAGTAATGAACTCATGGACTAGCATATTTTCTATAATTTGTGTAATTTTAGGGGTTTCCCTAGACACGGGATCCGGTTGTTGATCTTGAAACATAATTTTGTATCCGACCAAAATATTAGTATTGTTAACTTTTAATTTGGCCTTCACTAAGATCAATACTGCCGTAAAACCCCACTTACTTACACATTTTAAATTGACAACAAGATGCGTTAATGAGACAACTGATTGAGATCATTTAAATATTTTGTTTCAGAATCAAAAGAATATCTCCTTACCAGTTCGTGCCTCCTCAGTTTTCACCGACAGATACCGATGTAGAATCACTCCTAGACAGTCCACAGTTCGAACACACGCACGTCCACTCCAAGAAACTAGGAGACGTGTTCCATCACCACAAGCACTCGGGGAAGGTAGAGCACATTCACAAGCACGTAGGACACGCAGGGCACAAGCATCATCACCACGGCAGTGGGAAACACGAGCATCACCACCACGGTGATGCCAAGCACAGTCACAAGCACGACGGAGAGGCCAAGCATCATCATGGGCACCACGGGCACGCAGAGCACTCACACAAGCACGCGGGACATGGCAAGCACGACCATAAGCACGAGGGACACGGCAAGCATCTGCATCACCACAAAGGTCACGGAGAACACAAGCATAAGCATGTAGGTCACGCAGAGCATGGACACAAGCACCACGGTCACGCAGATCACAAGCATCACCACGAGGGTCATGGTGAGCACCACCACAAGCATCACGGAGAGGCGGAGCACAAGCATAAACATCATGGAGAGGCTGTTCACAAGCACGCACATCATGGGCATGGTAAACATGAACATAAACATCATGGAGTAGCTGCCCACAAGCATGAACATAAAGGGCATCATTCTCACGGACACAAACATCATGGACATGCAGATCATTCGCATAAACATGTCGGACATGCGGCTCATCACCATAAACATGAAGGACATGGCTCTCATGATCATAAACATGAAGGACATGCAAAACATGAACATGGACATCACGGTCACAGTGAGCATGATCATAAACATCATGGTGAAGCAAAGCATGCTCATAAGCATGAAGGTCATGCAGAACACAAACACAGCCATCATGGGCACGGCGAACATCATCATAAGCACGAAGGGCATGCTAAGCACGGTCATAAGCATGAAGCACATGCACTGCATGACCATAAACACCATGGACATGCGGAGCATAAGCATAAGCATCATGGGGAAGCACATCACGGCCATAAACACCATTTGCATGCTCAGCACGACCACAAGCATCATGGACATGCGGAACATGCCCACAAACATTCAGGGCACAGTGAGAACAAACATGAACACCATGGGAGCGCGCATCATCATCATAAACATGAAGGCAAAAACGTGCATGATCATAAACACCATGGCAAGGGTGAGCATCACCATGATCATCACGGGCATGCTAAGCACGAGCACAAACATGAAGGTCACGCTGGTCACCATCATAAGCATCACGGGGACGCAAAACACGGACATGAACATCACGGGCATGCAGAACATTCACACAAGCATGAAGGGCATGGTAAACATGAACATAAACATCACGGTCACAGTGAGCATGATCATAAACATCATGGTGAAGCAAAGCATGCTCATAAGCATGAAGGTCATGCAGAACACAAACACAGCCATCATGGGCACGGCGAACATCATCATAAGCACGAAGGGCATGCTAAGCACGGTCATAAGCATGAAGCACATGCACTGCATGACCATAAACACCATGGACATGCGGAGCATAAGCATAAACATCATGGGGAAGCACACCACGGCCATAAACATCATTTGCATGCTCAGCATGACCACAAGCATCATGGACATGCAGAGCATGCCCACAAGCATTCAGGGCACAGTGAGAACAAACATGAACATCACGGGAGTGCGCATCATCATCATAAACATGAAGGCAAAAACGTGCATGATCATAAACACCATGGCAAGGGTGAGCATCACCATGATCATCACGGGCATGCTAAGCACGAGCACAAACATGAAGGTCACGCTGGTCACCATCATAAGCATCACGGGGACGCAAAACACGGACATGAACATCACGGGCATGCAGAACATTCACACAAGCATGAAGGGCATGGTAAACATGAACATAAACATCACGGTCACGCTGAGCACGGCCACAAACATCACGGGGACGCCAAACACTCTCATGATCACCACGGATCTGCTGATCACCACCATAAACACGAGGGTCATGCGAAACATGGACACAAACATTCAGGCCATGCAGTGCACGACCATAAACATCACGGGGAAGGGAAACACCATCACAAGCACAAAGGTGATGCAAAGCACTCCCACGGTCACCATGGACATGCCGAGCACGGTCACAAACATGAAGGACACGCTTCACATGATCACAAACATCACGGACACCACGGTCACGATCACAAGCACCATGGTCACGCAGAACACGACCACAAACATGCCGGACATTCTGAAAACCATCACAAACATCATGGCCATGCGGATCATGCTCACAAGCATCAAGGACACGCCGAACACGGGCATAAGCACTCTGGGCACAGCAAGCACATGCACAAGCACGAAGGAGGATCCACCCAACACCATAAGCATCACGGGGGCTCGGAACAGCATCATAAACACCATGGCCACAGCTCCCATGGTCACAAGCACTCCACTGACGACCACGATGATTTCGCGGACGATTTTGATGGCATGGATACCAAACAAGTTCCAGTTCAACAGGCCGCTGAAAGGAGATCATTTATGGGATCCTTTTATATAACATATTGTTTTGTAATAAATGTTTCAAAACTGGGCGTTTTTCTTCTCTTTAATCACTATTAAAACTAGTTAAATTTCTAAGTAACCACGTTGCTAAACCAGATTTTTTCTAATGGAGAAAGTATACTTTAAACAACAAATATGGTAGATAAACAAATGGTACAGTTATTACATCCATTTTGCTTCACCTTCACTTCAATTTCTTCACTATTTAAGATGCCGACCACTCTCATGAAGGTATTTTAAGGCAAATATGTGGTGAAGGATGAGTGTGATGAGTGGTAGTAATGAGTTATGAGGTGTAGTCTTGTTACAAACTAAGGTCGACTCTTCCTTCGAATTGGTCATTAATTAATAGCCCAATGACCAATAGAAATGCAAGGACCAACGGCTTAACGTGACTTCCGAACCACGCAGGTGATGGTCTGATATGTCTAAACGATGGTGGGAGTTGATGCGGGTATCATCAGATGATCACTGAGACTATCTGAGCCGCTTTAGACCTATATCATCCTCAAAACCTATACCTTCATATACCTCATCATATACCTAGAGGACCAGGTGAGTGAAAGTATCTCAAGTCACCTGCTATCTGACCCATGCACACGACATGCAATGGACATTGCAAGTGCAATAAATTGCATATTGTGCAATAAAACCGGTTCCGTGTAAACCATATCTCGTTAAACCCAGAGCTGGTCAGTAGTGCGACCTCCTGAGAAATGTGTACCTGTAATTACATCATGGTGTTTTCAAAACGATAGTTTCCAGAATTCAATATTTACGAAGCATTTTATTTATTTGTTCACTTTTACTGTTGTGAAAACTTTGTTCAATTTACGAATTTCGTGAATCACAATTTATGAAGGAAACAAATTGTGGAAACAAAGATATTAGTGGATTTTAGACAATGTTTAACAATATATCAATCCTAGATAACAGCATTAGTCAAGAATACTTTGGTTTCTTACCCTTGCCAGTTTTGGGGATGACTTAACTCAATGTACATAATTGTCTCAAAATTCGTCAAAAATAAGAAGAATTGAATTTGAAAATTAAGGGGCTGGCATAGTATTAAGTAATAAATGGGTAAGAAAAACATTCTTGTATTAAAATAGTTTGTATAAAGAAATCTTCGTAACATGTTTCGGCTTTGAGGACTAGGCTACGACAAAACAAACCTATATTTTTCTAAAACACTTTGTATCGTTCGAATGCTTATAATCGGCAAATTGATTGTAACTTTGTTTATATCTTTGGTGAATACCATAGCGGATCCGTGGCGGATTGGTATCGCACGCGACTCCGGAGCTCATGGCGCGGATTCGATCCCCGTAGTCGCCACTTACATTTGTAATGTGACGCTAGGTAACGGTCGAGGTTGAGTGGTAGAGAGGACTTTGTAGTCCTAACTTCGCCTCGTTAAACAAGACAACCTTTGCTTTTTTTACCATAACTATTCTTTCAAAAGATGTGAAAACTGTTGTATGTTTCATCAATGGAGGTAAAAGAGTTCTTTAAGGAGATAAAACGTAAGAACTTTGGATACTTCCTATAACCTCCACGTTTGGCTAGATTTATATATTATTTGAAAAGTTAAAAATGTATATTAAAATATGTAAATGACCAGCTTAGTTAAGATTCAAAAGAAGGAAACAATATTCTTTCTGTGTCTGTTACTTGTTCAAAACTATTGCGTTTGCCTTTAGGCTGACGTATTTTGATTTATGCCTTTTTCATTCGTGTCAAGTTGTCTAATTTAGTTCTCCAATTTAGAATTGTCTAATTTAGTTATTATCATATCTCAGTTTTGATATTTAATCTATATTAGACAAACCCACCATCATACAGGTTTTGACTGACATTATATTTAGAAAAATACAATCTTGTTAGGATAAATTTGAATTTAAGAAGCTAATTGATTGCTCTTAGTTGAATCTCTGTTGGAATACTTTTATTACTAGGTTTATCAATGCCACTTTCAGCTTTTAAAAAGAATAAGTATTCACGACTAAGTCTTAATACACTGTTTAGATGAAGGTTTAGTATTCAGATTGCAAAGTCTCTTATATACCCGAATTAAGACAAAGGAATAATGAAGAGCCATGAATATAAAATATAAAATTTAATATCTTAGCCTAAACATTACATATATTACAGATAAGATCAGAGATGGTGGTGACAAGAGTATGGTAACTGAAGTTGTCGCTAGGGGCGCTGAAGTTTGTACATCACGAGGTGAAAGATGGAGATGAAGAAGTAAAACTAGATCAGTCAGTCACACAGTCCTGAAACAAAACGTTTAATGTAAATTATAGTAAAGTTTATCGCCAAAAGGTAAAATGTATTAGAGGACCATATAGAAAGAGCACTGTATGATAACCCATAAACAAGTATGGAGCAATGGTAATGTAAAGATTTCTTCGTGTTCATTTCTATTTAACTTAATTTATATACTATATGAAAAAGCCAGTTCAGATAGAGAGTGATGTGCTAGATTTTAACATGATTTAACGACGAATCTGTTGAAATCTGCGACGAAAATGATGGTCACCAAGTGACAGATATGATCTTAGAAATTATAGAATGGGAATAAGCTTAACTTAAGCTATTATAATATCTTGAACCAGTGCAGGCACTGACACAAGTTTGATAGTTTATCTATACCCCTGTGTTTATTCACGAATATGTTTATTTTAATTTAAAGTTCTGATAAATTAGTGAAGATTTAAGTATTTGTTTAACACTTAAGTAAGATTTCAACTGAAAATTTTCATAAATACAGCTACGGAAGCTTAAGCCTTACAGAAGATTATTAACGCGTCATTGCATAATGTATCTCCATGGAACGAAGCAATGTCGCCTGATAGATACACAGTCTTGCAGTGTCCACTTAAATGCAGTAATTAGAAAGCCGTGGCCGAGGGCAAATTAATGGGATCTCGTACATTGATGGCCTCGTCTACTACTTGAGCTACGCGGCCAGCTAAGTGAATTACAGTATGAATGAGCTACTGCACTTCGTGTCAAATGTATGGGTAAATACAGAGGATTAAAGTATAATAACTTGCTGAAATAAGTGTTAAAATATATAACAGATTTTTCTTAGCTAGTACAGGTTTTAAACAGATCGCTTGACTCATTAAAAATATAGCTTAGTATGATAAAATATACCTTAGTATGAGGACGTAAGACGTCATACATTAAAATGATGTTAGCAAATTATATCATTAGGTCCTGAGGTTCCTGTCCGTCGAGTAGGTAGAATTTTAAATTGTTGCATTTCAAATTGGTGTTGCTTTAAAGATTGCATTAAGTATATATGATTTGGTGGTTACTTATAACTGAGTTTATTTCAGAAATTTCACAACTCTCAGAGTAGTTAAACCCATTTTTGCTTCAAAATAACAAACACAAACAACATGTTTGGAGTCTTATAAATGCGTCATAACAGTCAAGGTTCAAAGATAGTTTAAGATAGTAAGATAGGTTTTAAGACCTCCATGACGTTAAGAAGAAGGATCGTACCCTTTCTCCTCACGAAATGTTTAAATATATTCACAAAATACAGTTTAATCAACCATCTAGAACTTTTAAAAATGTACTGAGTCCTAAGTTGTATGACGCGACCCTTCTCAAAAATTGTTGCCTAGGTCAGGCACTGGTTGGGGGTATCAAACAAAAAGGAGCTGGTCAATTCATAATAATTTTAGTCTATCGTTGTAGTGATAGCTTTTGAAGGATCCCCTCACAACTTTTCAATCTTACTCCAAATGTTAATAGCAAAATACCACTTTTTAATACAAATAAATTTCTAACTTGGGTAGCCAAAACAACATTTGAACTTTGACATGATTACGTACCACTTTAGTCCCAGTCCCAGCCGTGTGAGTCGTGGTGGATGTCATGGTGGATCTCCTTGTGGATGTAGATGGGCACCTTGTGGTAGTGGTGCACGTGATGGACGTTGTAAGGAACGTGGATCACGTGGTGTACGCTGTAACAACACAGAGTCATTGGTAAAATCAACCTATGGCTTTATATTAATAGAAGACTCTTAATGGATACAGGAACCTCTATCATGAGTAGGACCTTTGGACCTTTCAAAGTTTGAAAGTTCTTTCGAAGTTAACGCTGGGCCAATGGGATTTGAAGAGAGCACCCTTCCCCTACCACTGTCCCGTACAAGAATTCTTAGTTTCCGTTAGCACGGCACAGGTCTCAAGGAAAAATGTTTTATTGTAATAAGGTGACTTCTTTTTAGTATTGAAACCCAATGGTACAACAAATGAAGCTGATAAATTTTAGGAAAAAATTGTTTTTCAGGACTCAGGTCAAATTGAAATGATGAAATTTAAGTAGATAAGGGAATATGGTGTATTTTAAAAAGTTCTGGAAATTGAAGTGTCTATAAATTTGTCTATAAACTTGTGTCTATACGTCTATAAACTTTGGTTTACAAATTTATTCACTGTTGTCTTTAAGTAAACATACATTTAAAACTTACACCCCGAATTTGATTTTAAATAGTTTTTACAATCTAAATATTGAACAGTTTAAACCCATAACTTTACAACAGCTTCACCTAAGGACCCAATTAGTGATGGTTAGTACTATTTTTATCAAGCAAAAAGTTTTAGACTGTTACATTAAACGTATTAATGGGATGTCAAAGTGTTCCAGCAGACAAAAACAGGGACAGCTCAAATGGGATTCTTTGTTCGCTGAGTTTTGCCCGCACTCTGTTAGCAAACCTTGGAAGTTTTAAATATATTTTGGTACACAAAGAAGAACAAAGTCCATTGAAATAAGCAGCTATCAAAGATAAGCAAGTGGCGTGCCTATACTTGCACCAAGGCTGAATTTCGTGCAAATTGGTAGTTGGTTGTGAACATACTTCATCATTGCCTTGTCCCTCTATAACGTATATACTCAATGGTAGTACTTACTGTTTGCCCCATCCACTGGGGTCGGGCATGGGCATACAAGAGACCACCGCCAACAGGGCGAGTACGAACACAACCTATTGACAATAATGAATTGCATTTAAGAAAGTAAGACAAATAAAGTGTTAGAGTAATATGTACGCAAGGTTAAATTTTATTGTTGAATGTAAGTAATATTAAGAAGTCTTTTACTAGGGAAAACTTTTTAAAAGGAAGTTAACGTACACCAGAAAAGATTGATAGAAAAGTCATTGCCAGAAAAGTTATATTACCCAGAAATATAATCTGAATATAAACAAATGTCAGAGATTTATTGCCATAAAAACTGCTGACTAAGATCAATATGCAGAACTAGGCTACATGTTTACCAACTTGTCAATTACAAACTTTTATGATGGAATATTTTCGGTAAATATTTTAAAATCTAGCTAGGGATGCATTTAACACAATTTAAATGTGAGGCAACATTTAAACCACCAAAAGACCAATAAAAAGTTATGAAAGCTGTAAGATTGTAGCCCTTTTTATTTGTATAAACTATCTGGACCTAATTCGTTTACTGTAGGCCTACTGTTTAAAGGTCTTAAAAGCTTCCTAATGAAATTCATACGAAATTAAATTGAACGGTAAAGCTCACATATTTTAAATTAGAATTAAGGCAATAGTTAGCAAAATAATCAGTTAAATGTTTTGAAGAATCAAACTGCTTTCTAAAATTTTAGCCACAATTGATTAAAAAAATCAACATTGTGTTGTTATATTAAATTGTTTAGACTCAAATAGATTCAAAATAAAACCTTACATTCTGATCAATGAATAAACGAAAACATACTCGTATGGTTCTAATTTTTATAATAACATTTTTCAATTTTAATTTAAAATAAAAATACCACTCAACTTTTGAATAATTTTAAAATTTCTGTATCTAAAACTAAAATGAAAAGTATAAAATATTAAAAAGAACTCACAAGACTCCTGAGGTAAGCCATGATAGCACAGACACTGACTGCAGCGTGTTTGCTGATAGCTGGTTGGGTGAGCTAGTACATATATATACTGAGTGATGGTGCGCCCCCCTCCCTCCCAGGGGTGATGCAACGCGCAGGCGCAGGGCGGTGCTCTAGTGCTGACCAGTGTCCGCGCATGCGCTGCGCATCCTGACCTTTGCGACACTTCCGTCACACAGCTGAGATCAGATTTATCGACGAGATTGATATTTAATCTCAGAACCCACATACGTCTATTCTCAGCTGTTTTATTTTATTCTGAATAACTCTGTTTTATATCGAGGGATATGTACACATTTACTGACAAAATATGGGTTGTCTAGTCAAATTAAACCGGGCTATTAGCAAAATTCCTCGGAATCACAACCAATAAATTGTTTTACCACATAAACGAAACGTTGTAAAACAAAACAATTTACAGTTTTAAGCTCCCCCATTACCTACTGAGTCAAAAGGGAAAACTTTATACATTACTCATTATATGTTTTTTATCAGATTTTCACAAATATTTCTTTTGTATATTTTTGGGTAAAGTTAACCAGCAAAGTCTGTGCACCGGAAGTTACCTTTTGGGAGGAGAGCATTCCCCGAAAAAATGAGGTTGTATGCGATAAAAACTGTACTTACGAGTATGATAAGATTTCAAAGTTGTTTGTGATTAAACGTTTATGTTTATGGTACTGTACCTAACATATCCATCAAAAGTAACCAAATCCCCTTCAGCCAGACCAAAATGGCGGCGGAAAGTAGCTTTTTGATCTGGCTGATTGAATTTTGTTAATTTCTGATTAGATTTTGTTAATTTTGATTGGATTTCGTTAATTTCTGATTGGATTTTGTTAATTTTGATTGGTTTTGTTTGTTTTCGATTGGAATTTGTAATTTTGATTGAATTTTGTTAATTTCTGATTGGATTTTGTTAAATTGTGGTGCCCTAATTAGATACTGTGTCATATACGCTTATACAAAATTAAATAACAAATCAGATCATAAATACAGTTTTCAAGTTATCGAGAAAGATACTTTTATAAAAATAAAAGACAGTTTGTACGACATACTTCAAAACTAAAAACCTTGCAGTAACAAATTTCTCTTAGCAGTAAAATATTTTCAACATCTATGGTCTTAATTTCGGGCGAAAGTAAAGCAAATATTATTAGAATCATTCTAGTATTTACCTTTGACGAAGTCTGCCAAGTGGGAAAAGGACGGATCCCAGCTGACGTGACGTAACGGATTAATAATGTGGTGCTAATGAGCATGCGGGCATTGTCTGCACGCCTCACATTTATTAGAAGAAATCGTATCCAGAGAACAGCTGATAGTTAACAGCTGACTTGCACAACGAACAGTACGACACATTCTACTAAACAAAATAGTAAAAAGTAAACACAACTAAATAACGAAGAGCATGACCCCTTGAGAAAAAATTAGAAAACATATTAATGACTAAATAACGAAGAGTATGATTCCTTTAAGAAAAAATGAAAAACATTAATAACCAAAACGAAAAGGATAAACAATTGAGTAATAAATAGAAAAAAAAACTCACTAAATAACGAATAACTTTTACAAACATTTTGATAATGAAGCTAACTACTAACACGACAAAGAGCTATTAAAGAGCATAGGTGACCAAAACCAAAATGACAGTCTAAACTAAACGTAGGAAGAAACTAAAGTTGATGAAATCAATAAAAGAACGAGATTGGTAATCAATCAATTTTCATAAAATGAAATAAATGAGAAAATAGTCCCTAATTAGTTTGCTTTGGCTCGTGAACATTTAATTTAAAACTATAGAGTATACGAGTTTTCGAATGAAATGTACAATAAAACTCAATATATCATAATCAAAACTTATGATTTTTTTATAATTAGGCACCTATTTATAAATGGTTGCATCAGTTTGACGTAAAATAATTACATTATAAATTACAGTTCATACGAAACTTACAGTGCTGTTTCAAAAATTATTTCTTTCTTTTTTACTAACAACTTGCCATCTCTGATCTCATCGTGGTATTTCCAAATCGCTATAGATAAATATTGTTTCATCTTTAAAACATTTCAACCGAGTTTTAAATGCTGTATAGTTTTAGTCAACAATAGTTCCGATCGTGCGAGCCAGATGAATCGTGTAGAAACCCAGGAATAAGGCAACTAGCACACACCTTTTTGTGTACAAAAGCCACACCCTGTAGATGGTTTTATACGCACTAATTAAAACAGCTTAGAGCAGCCAAGTCCACTCTCGGTAGTGGACCTACAGTTTTCTACTGAGAGCGGAAAAAGTTCAAAGATACTCTTGCGTGAAGGTTTAACGATGACGTTTTTTCTTAAGACATTACTGTACTATAGTATCACTATATCACTATTTGAGATGCCGACCACTCATGAGGGGTATTTTAAGGCAAATATGTGGTGAAGGATGAGTGTGATGAGTGGTAGTAACGAGTTATGAGGTGCAGTCTTGTTACAAACTCTTCCTTAGAATGGTCATTAATTAATAGCCCAATGACCAATGGAAATACAAGGACCAACGGCTTAACGTGACCAGACCCACGCAGGTGATGGTCTGATATGTCTAAACTATGGTGGGAGATGATGCGGGTATCAGCAGATGATCACTGAGACTATCTTAGCCGCTTTAGACCTATATCATTCTCAAACCTGACCTCCATGAAGCTGGATTACAGGACCACGCCACGAGTCCCAGTTAATGCTTATAATTAATATACTCGTATATTAGAGTATATTAATTGTAACATGTTCGCTGTAGGTAAAGTAATTCTAAACCGGAGCTTTGAAGTCACATGGAGCTTTAAGCCTCCCGAAGATTTGAATATTCGTGTTATAGTACCCCAATATTTTTTATCGAATTTCCTTTGGGAAAATGATATTTTTATACCGTCAGCATGGTCAGGTCCAGACCCGGGACCATAAAAGAAGCAATTCTGACCCACAGAAGACGTTTTCAGCATTGTTTCAAAACTTTATATACATATGTACTCAGGTCCCATTTTTTCAGTGGTAATAGAACGGCCGAAGGCCGAAGCGAGGCTGTGGGCGGAGTAAATTAGAGTAACAAATTGCAAAGGAAATTCACTAATGCCAGCGGTGCTTTAGCTGCGTGTTGGTCTGGTTGTATCGTGTTTAATTTGACCACAGTGATATTGAAATGTTTTAACTTATTAGTGGTAATTGATATATCCGTATCTAAGCTACACTTTTGAATCATCATCAGAGTGTGTGATTGGTTGTGATTGGCTCGTGAACTCTTTACGAGGATACAGTACTACCAATTGGAAGAAGATAACCAGAGTTCTCTTCCGGTATGGTTACTGGTTATGCCCCAATGTTCTATCTTCTAGTGCAATAACTCTTTATCTATCGATGATTTCGCCTAGTGCAACTGCACGATTTCGAGGGTAATCGTGACACGATCTGATGTGCATTTCCTTAGTTGTTCCGCAATACGGAGTAACCATCGAAATCAAAGTAGTTTTACTGGGAAGAGCTCATATAAAATCTCCCACTCATAAATTCAGTTATAAACTTGATTAGCAAAGCTTTAAATTTATCAAAACAACGTTTATACTTATAACTAGAATACTATGAGAATATAACACAACACTTGTTGGATTTACACAGCGGTAAAAAATAGTACATTTGGACAAACTATTGGAAACACTACTAATACTGTCCCATGTTATGAATCAATAGATACTCATATTGTTGGTATTTTCTTTTGACGTAATTGATAAATTATATAGCCCACTACATAAAAAAACGACACAATATTAATTTTCACAACAAACAAGTCTAATAAGCTCCACAGCAGCCTCTGCGGTCGTATATCAACTCCGACCTGAAATACCTTTCTAATCGCGCCCAACAACAGCTATTATACACTTACCGAGATACTCCACCAAATTGGCCGCCCTTCTAGTTAAGGTAGGTTAAAATTTAATTTAGACTTGGATCATCTACTGTAGATCAACTTCCGGTGCGGAAGAAAGGAGATGTCGTGACTGTCCTTGGAGAGGTGACGTTATGTAAGTACAGTGTGCTACAGTGTGCTACAGTGTGCTAGTGCACTCACTACAAGTGGCATACTTTCTACCGTGTTTGGTGACCGCGCCCCTCCACTCGCTGCGAGAGGTAAACAAACCATTCACAACAGCTGATCTTCACTTGGAGTATCTGTGGTGTGAGGGTCAGCTGGGCTGGTTAAGATTGTTGCCTATTACTCTATGGACTTACCGCGTTGTTTATATCTCTTAGCAAATTTCCAGAACAAAAAAGAAAGCAGTTTTGAGCTTCTCAGCATCTACTGGGTCAAATGGCTAAACTGTATATGTGTAGCCACTCTATAGGTCCGTATTTTGTCCGATTTTCACGAATTTATTTGGGAAATGTCTCAATTAAATTTGTTAACCGAAATTGGTCAAACGGAAGAGCTTTTTGGGGCGGGGGTCCATTTTTTTAGCGTTTTAACAATCTTGTCAAACATTAATGATCACGGCTTTGCTTGAGAAAAATTAGATGATAAATTGTGTTGTTATTTAAGGATATGTGAATCGAAAAGTTCAATTTTTAACGAAAACTGCCCAAACTATCCTAATAGAATCTACTTGCTCCTGGATTACAATATCTTCTTTATGAACTTTAGGTTTCCTTTTCTGCTGAACACTCCCATAATACGAGAAGCCTTACACATAAACTCCGCTAGAAGTTGAATCTTTTATTACGTTTAATTCTTGGTTTATCACCCATAATCGTGTGGACAACCCGTGCCGTTTGTAGGTGAAGAAAAATCAACGGTTTTGGCATTCCATTGAACTCACACCACATTCAGCCAATACCTTCTCTCTTAATCCACTTCCTTACATCTCTCACGTTCAACAGCGCCTCTGTTTCATAAAGTAACACGACCCTCGCGTGTTTTGCCACTACTTTCCCCTGACAGTGCACTATCATTGACCGGCAGCAGTCTGGCCAATGATTGACACAGATTCTTCCTCTGCGATAACACCGGTACCAATCAACCAGAGTGCCAACTATCATGCCTGAGTGCCTAGAGTGGCGTCACCTCGCGAGCATGGTAGGCCACCTCTTCGTTTGGGAGGCACAGTTCGTGGCCAGTTTTTGTGTGTTCAAAGCTGTAGAAATGAGAACAGTCTGGGAATAGAGAAAGGGGAGGGTTTTGTTGTTCTGTTCTGGGATTAGAGCGGGCTTTTGAACTGTTTACAACTAAGGTGCCAAAACTAAAGAAAAAATGGCATCTTTTGGATTTTTTAATTTCAGGACATATGCATTTAGACTACCATTTTGAACGTAATTAGTAAATTTCCTAGGAAAAATGAAATTCATTGGCATACAATAATCATGCCGTCAGCATGGAAGGACCTAGATCCAGGACGGTACCATAAAATATATGGTTTTTAGTGTGGTTTTAATGAAATTTAAAACTAATTTGCCCTTCATATGATATGTATTAAAACTTGTAGTAAACTAGAGTAGTAGTAAACTTGTACTTTGTGTATTCAACAATATCTGTGTGCAGACTGAGCGTGGAAATATTTTAGCATAGCACCTGATAATTATCTCTACAAGGTGGCCATACAAATGTAGTTTTAGAAGTAACCTTTTTGCAGATAAGACTCAATTTCCAAAAGCGATTATGTTCCTGCAAACCATGTGCTCTTTCTATGTGTTAAGCAATGTCATCCCTCCCTCTGGGTACGATGATTCGAGGGTGAAATGCAAACCTTATCAAACTAAACCTAAGGCCGACGGCCTGTCTGTAACAAACAGCTTCGTAACGCCTGTACGAAAGGCACGAAAAGCTTAAGACGATGCTGTAAGCGTAGCAACTTCAAAGAAAATTCGCTTCACTCACCCAGCGGTACTGTAGCGCTTGCTGTTGGTCAGTAGTTTATTTGAAACGCATTTGCCACTTTAAACTTTTAGCGTAACAAAAAGGGTCTCTTGACGATCAGAGTCAAGTCTCTATGTCTCTCCTCAGTTAAATTAATATTCATCAAATAATCACACGAATTACTCAGCCTTACATTCTACAATCGGATCCGAATTTAGCGGATCTGTGGCGGATTGGTATCGCGCGCGACTCTGGAGCTCATCACTCCGGTGGCGCGGTTCGATCCCTGCAGTCACCACTTATAATTTGTAATGTGACTATTACGGTGACGCTAGGTAAAGATCGAAGTTGAGTGATGGAGAGAGCTTTGTAGTCCTAACTTCACCACCTTAAACAAGACAAACATTACCTTTACCTTTTTACAATCCACACATCAACCATCGTCGAAGCAGTCACCATGTCCTTCAACTCTAACTACATTTTCAGAAGCCACCAGTTCCTTCCGTCAGGGAAAGTGTCGTCCTATAGAGGTATGTTAATTCTGGTATTTGTATTTCCGTTCTCCTGAGAACGAAACCTGCCTCACGCTAGCCCACAGCCCCGGTTATTGTGCAACGGTGGACTCCTTCTTACACAACCTAAAGGCCACTGAACACATTACATTTTGGACCGGACTGTTAAGTTTTGCCAAGGAGGCTTGAGAATGACCTGGATATTTTATGGTCAGTTGGGTGGTGCAAGTTTGGTGCAGAAGTCGGGTACATTGATGTTGCTGGATGTGAAAATTCTTTTGTATAGTACTCGTACGAGTAATAGTAGTCCAAAGGCAGAAACTAAATTTAATTAGACAGGAATTTTCTACCGTGTTTGGTGACCGCGCCCCTCCACTCGCTGCGAGAGGTAAACAAACCATTCACAACAGCTGATCTTCACTTGGGTATCTGTGGTGTGAGGTCAGCTGGGCTGGTTAAGATTGTTGTCTATTACTCTATGGACTTACCGCGTTGTTCATATCATCTCTTGGCACAAGAATTTCTAGAACAAAGAAAGCAACTTGAGCTCCCCTTCTACTGGGTCAAATGTTAAAAATGTCAAAAACTTTTGGGGGCGGGGGCCCATTTTTTAGCGTTTTAACAATCTTGTCAAACATTAATGATCACGGCTTTGTTGAGAAAAATTAGATGATAAATTGTGTTGTTATTTAAGGATATGTGAATCGAAAGTTCAATTTTTAACGAAAACTGCCCAAACTATCCTAATAGAATCTACTTGCTCCTGGATTACAATATCTTCTGAACTTTAGGTTTCCTTTTCTGCTGAACACTTTCCCATAATAAGAGTAAGCCTTACATAAACTCCGCTAGAAGTTGAATCTTTTATTACGTTTAATTCTTGGTTTACCACCCATAATCGTGTGGACAACCCGTGCCGTTTGTAGGTGAAGAAAAATCAACGGTTTTGGCATTCCATTGAACTCACACCACATTCAGCCAATACTTTCCTTTCTCTTAATCCACTTCCTTACATCTCTCACGTTCAACAGAGCCTCTGTTTCATAAAGTAACACGACCCTCGCGTGTTTTTGCCACTACTTTCCCCTGACAGTGCACTATCATTGACCGGCAGCAGTCTGGCCAATGATTGACACAGATTCTTCCTCTGCGATAACACCGGTACCAATCAACCAGAGTGCCAACTATCATGCCTGGAGTGCCTAGAGTGGCGTCACCTCGCGAGCATGGTAGGCCACCTCTTCGTTTGGGAGGCACAGTTCGTGGCCAGTTTTTGTGTTCAAGGTTCTAGGGCGAGAAATGAGAACGGTATGGTTTTTGAAGCTGGTAGAGAAAGGGGAGGGGTTCGTTGTTATGTTCTGTGATTGGAGTGGGCTTTTGAACTGTTTACAAATAAGGTTAAAAATAAAAATGGCACCAAGCGGCACTGTAACGCTTAGCTGTTTGCTCGGCTTGGTTTTATTTGAAAACCCATTTGACAGTTTAAACCTTTACCCATGGAAAAGGGCCCCTTGACGATCAGAGTTAGGTCCTCCTCAGTAAAATTAATATTTATAAGTATTCACACGATTTACTCAGCCTCACATTCTACAATCGGATCCGAACTTAGCGGATCTGTGGCGGATTGGTATCGCGCGCGACTCTGGAGCTCATCACTTCCAGTGGCGCGGGTTCGATCCCTGCAGCCACTACTTACAATTTGTAATGTGACTAATACGGTGACGCTAGGTAAAGATCGAAGTTGGGTGATGGAAGGCTTTGTAGTCCTAACTTCACCACCTTAAACAAGACAAACATTACCTTTACCTTTTTAATCCACACATCAACCATCGTTGAAGCACCATGTCCTTAAACTCAAATTACATTTCCAGAAGCCACCAGTTCCTTCCGTCAGGGAAAGTGTCGTCCTATAGAGGTATGTTAATTCTGGTATTTGTATTTCCTGTTGTTCTGGTCGACCTGTGAACGAAACCTGCCTCACGCTAGCCCACAGCCCCGGTTATTGTGCAACGGTGGACTCCTTCTTACACAACCTAAAGGCCACTGAACACATTACATTTTGGACCGGACTGTTAAGTTTTGCCAAGGAGGCTTGAGAATGACCTGGATATTTTATGGTCAGTTGGGTGGTGCAAGTTTGGCGCAGAAGTCGGGTACATTGATGTTGCTGGATGTGAAAATTCTTTTGTATAGTAATGGTAGTCCAAAGGCAGAAACTAAATTTAATTAGACAGGAATTTTGGCATTTAGTACCTTTGTATATGATCAAAACTACTGAAATTATACCCCTTGGGCGAAGACACATATAGAGCAACAGGGTATTTAGAAAATGTTGGAACAGCTCGAAACCTTTTAATTGCTTATTATAAAACATTTCTTGGCACCCCCAGCCACATTCAAAGTCACCCACCTCAAAATCCTCAGGTGTTGACAGAAATATCATACTAACCTACGCGTGTGTTCCTTGTTGGTTTTTTATACAGACATGCAGTGCCACAAATATATTTTCAACAGGTTGATTCTACTTAGGAAAAAAGGACCCAAAGGTTTCAAAGTCAGAGAGCAGACCACCAAAACTTTCGCAACTTCAAAAACTCCTTCTGCTTGAAACTTTAACTTAAAAATATGTATTATATACCAAATGAAAGCTAAAAACAATGCGCGCCGATTGACACCAACTAAAGTTGACTGCAGCAAGATTTAAACCACGATACAGGCGATTTTCCGAGGCGTTATTAAGTCGACCCCCAGGGGCCGATTGACATTTTGACATCACACCTGAAGTCGACCCCAGGGGCCGATTGACATTTTGACATCACACCTGAAGTCGACCCCAGGGGCCGATTGACATTTTGACAACACACCTGAAGTCGACCCCCAGAGCCGATTGACATTTTGACATCACACCTGAGTGTGAGGGGCCGATTGACATTTTGACATCACACCTGAAGTCGACCCCAGGGGCCGATTGACATTTTGACAACACACCTGAAGTCGACCCCAGGGGCCGATTGACATTTTGACAACACACCTGAAGTCGACCCCAGGGGCCGATTGACATTTTGACAACACACCTGAAGTCGACCCCCAGGGCCGATTGACATTTTGACAACACACCTGAAGTCGACCCCAGGGGCCGATTGACATTTTGACAACACACCTGAAGTCAGACCCCAGGGGCCGATTGACATTTTGATGTCACACTTGTCGGCTCAGATTTGAAATTGAAATTGATTTTAAAACATTAAACCACTATCAGTGGCTTTTCAAAAAAAGATTTCTTAATTTATGACTAACCACCTAAGTTTGAAATTGAAAATACTGAATACAGAATGTTTAAACAAAGAGAGAATCTAAATAAAGAAGCAGTTTTGGCGCCAACTAACACAGCAACCATGACCCGTGACGCATTATGCGACGGCCCTACAAATCCCAATCCAAAACCAGGCACGTATTACTCACACTCTAGATATGTGAACGGGACCGACCCACAAACTGCCTGTTATGTGACTTTCAGACACAACGCTTGGGAGGTTCCAGAACAGCTGAGAACCGGACAACTTCTTCAGTTGCACTTCCTGCAACCTGTTCCAGTTGCAAGTCGCTAGTTGCAGCGTCCGTTTTGATTTAGTGAACCAGTTCCCGTTACCGACCAGTTGTTTTACACTTCTAACACAACCTACTGGTAAGTAAGATGTGTCGCTGTATTAGTAAGTGAGAGGAAAGTTTGTTTGAAACTATTTGCAGTTTTATTTTCCGTAATGTAATGCCGGATCCATAAAACTCGTTGTATTGTGCAGTAAACAAATAATAACAACTTGGTCAGTCGCAATAGGGCCTCACCCCAAAGGTTAAAAGCATAATTTTGAAATTTTAATTTTGTATTCTCCTCTTTTGGTTTTATAAATTTAAAGATAAGGTCAGTTGCGTATTAGTTAAGGTTTTGCACACAAAAATGCACTTCAGTATGAAATTTTATTGCTCACAAGAAGTTCGGTGGTGTAGTTGTATACAATGAAGTGGTCAAATCAAACAACAACACCAAATTCAAGTAATTATTTAACTTGCCAGTAAGAGCTGTTACATATTACTTTTCATAGAGATATGATTAAACTTTCAGTTTAATATTCAATTCAATATTCAACATTTGTGATTGTCTTGAAGCTGATGTTATTGGAAAATCTATAATTTAAAACTAATCAAACCAGTCCAATAAATAGATTTATTTCTGCCTAAAGCTGTTCATGGACTAGGTTCATATCTTCAGGGCTCGACCTAACGACTAGATGAACACTAGGTCATTTCTGTTTACAGTTCTCAGTCGAAGGAATAACAAATACATCAAAACGAAATTTTGTACTGATACTTTGTTGTTCCTTTAGTCTAGAGCCTCTGAGATATGAACCTAGTTCATGAAAAGCTTTAGCAGAAATAAATCTATTTATTGGATTGTTTGACTAATTTTAAACTATATTAACATTCGTGTTAATCCAACGTACAGCTTCATTGATAATTTCACTGCCAAATCAAACATTTAAAGCAAACCTCACAGCAGTGTCCATTCGGTCATGGTTTTACACACCTAGCCTCAAGGATTAACATAATCGCCCTATTTGGCACCGATGTCACTGGCGACACAGTCCATTGACGCAACTTTGCGCGAAGCGAGAGTCAAGTTGAGGTCATCAGGCATTAAACAAAGGACATCGCAATAAACCGCAACCGCAGTGGATGACACTAGATATCGTCTATTGAATGGAAACCAAGTGCCTTGTGTGATAGAAATCTCGTATTCGTTATGGGTTTTACCTCATTTGTCAGGCACATCTTGGGATCGAATTAGTCACCTCTATTTGGATCTTAAGGCTAACAAGACTGTTGAAGGAAACAAGTCATTCGGCGTAATGTGGATTGTGTAACAGTTGAGGATTCAGGTCGAGTAGGTCGTCACGACTTTTCGGAATATCAAACGGTGGCGTTCTACTTTATGGAATTTAAACTGGTAGATATCGCAGTTTGATATGCGGTAGGTGTCCCATTAGCCGTAACTGTTT
The DNA here is from genome assembly GCA_018831715.1 of Matsumurasca onukii. Taxonomy (NCBI): domain Eukaryota; kingdom Metazoa; phylum Arthropoda; class Insecta; order Hemiptera; family Cicadellidae; genus Matsumurasca; species Matsumurasca onukii. The sequence goes on along the minus strand of CM032063.1, from coordinate 39,821,755 downwards.
TGACTTCCTTAAACATCAAAGTTTAAGGTATTTGAAACTACCAACTAAAATAATTATTGAGACTTGTTTTACCTGTCGAATATTAATAGACCACGAAGACCTACCTCACGACGATAATTGTACCATTCTCGTTATTATATTACGTTGAATAGTTGCTTCTCGATCATACTGAACACATTTTAATATTGCAGTATTTCAAAGGTCCTTCCACCCCCACTCTAACTTATGAAGATTGAACACGGGCTTTGATACGTTATTAGAGAGGTCATTGTACACATTGGGCTTGAAATCAGAGAAGCTCGTTCTCCCAAGTTCTAAATTTACTCTAGGGAAATGAAGATTCCTTTCGTGTTGAGAGGCTTTTTGTAACACTTCATCGCCGATTCAGGTAGTTCCTTGAGGGGCTTCTTAGGGATAAGGATCTTGTAGACCACGCTATGGCCCAAGTAGAGGAAGGGGTTTTACTCAAAGGATCCAGACCATTAAAATTAATTATATTTCCAAATCTGGTAAGATATTTGGTCAGATACTTTTGCTAACACTGTTGGAAAAATGTAACATACCGTTCGTTTGGGAAAACATTTATGACCTCTTTTCACTACCTTAAAACACCGTACACACGCTTATATTCTACTGAAACTACAAGAATTAAATAGTTAATCCTGTCCCACCTCCTTCACATCTCACAAAACCAACGAACAAATTGGCACCAAGCTCGATCTCATCACCAACAACACGGTGGTCCTCCCACCATGATATAACCCAGTGTGTTAGTGTACCTGGCCACTGGGTTACGTGGTGGTCAGCTGGCCTGGGATGTGCACACTACTTACTCACACACTAACTAACTAACTCACACACTAACAACTGCACACACTGACTAACTAACTCACACACTAACAACTGCACATTAAGTAACTCAGAGTGACTAACGAGCCCTCTAACCCCTGGCTCCTCCCACGCCGCGTATCTCGTGTAATGGATTCTAATTGATTCTGCCAGCCTGATACTGAGAGGTAGGTCGGCATTGCGTGGCTGGAGTTTTTTTAATGTGCAGCTAAAACATCAACTTTTACCTAACGTCATTGCATATAGTATCTTAACATTTTTAGGGTGACTGCGGGGATTGAACCCGCGCCAGTGGATGAGGTCCAAAGTCGCGCACGATTCCAACCCGCCACTAGTCAGGTAAACAAAATACCGAATATTCCTCCTGCTTTTCAAATAAGCTCAGTAATCAAACGGGACCTCTTTCCTGATGAACATGACGAATTCGGTCACTGTTTAATCTAAACAATGATTTTAAAGTTACATGGTACATTTGGTGTTAAGTTTTAAGCATGGGGCATAAACAAAATACTGCCAAATACTTGAAATTGTGTACGAAGAGTTCCAAAAAGCAAATTTTCTGTTAAGGAACACATGAAATCATTGGAAATTTATTGCTTGTATTGAGTTGTTTTAACAACAAATAAAAAGTAAAAATTAAGCGAATTCAAGCTAAAAAAACTCGAGTTGTGTGTTTACATGAAAAGGTGTTTACATGTCATAAACCTATGAAGATAAATATCAGAAACTGCTGCAGTATGAAGTAATTAACCAAGAGACCATAAAATGTAAAACTACTCGTACCAGCAAAGTCTTGTTGCGTGTATTATGACTGGAAACATAACAGGTCGGTGCCATTTGGGTTCTGGTTTGACTTGTTTCCAAACCTGAGCCACTGCCCATTATTGCCCTTATAAATGTTCTCGACAGTAAACATCAACTTTTATCTTCTTTATTGACGTTTGAAACTCTCATTTCACCTCAGAATCGAGCTGAAGACGTAATGTGATTGTGGGCATTTCGATTGGTTTGTTTTATGATTCAAGTGCCGGAAGTAAATCAAGTGGTGTTTACGGCGAAAATAGTTTAATTTGTGTGATCTGAGTAATAGAGGTATCAAGGAACACATTGTAAATGACTCGTCGCTTCATATTCATTATTATTTCTGAAAGAAATTCCGAAGAACTCTGAAAGCGAAGATATCTGAAAAAAGGTCGGTGTCCTTGGAGAGGTCGACCATGTTGGATATAGGCTTACTTCCATGAGAGGAGTGTAAACGCATCCCAAAGAAATTGTAAATATTTTCACTCCCTTTCAAATTTCGGTTGTGTTCGAATTTAAATGTACGTATATAATTCTACTATGTAGTCCAATGGTTGATGAGTTGATTTAGTCACAAACCAGGCCGACACGCAGCTAAGCGCTAAAGCACTGGCGTGAGTGAATCGAATTTCCTTTTGAATTTGTTACTCTGATTCGACACAATCACAGCCTCGCTTCGGCTTTCGGCCTCAGTTTCACCTCCTGTATAATCACTGGCGTTACGAGGCTGTTCGCTACGTTCACAGAAACAAACTTCAATAAAATCGGACTACTATCTGGTGTTATAACGAAAATCACTTTTTTAGTTGCCATTTTGAAACGACTTTATGGATGTTCTAATTTTTGTATATAGATGTATGATAACAAAATACATAATTATTTAAAGTTTCATCAAAATCGGACGAACTTTAAAGTTTTTAGATCATTAAACCCTTTTTTGGGGAAAGTCCCACCCTAGTAGGGGTTTCGGTAGTCATTTTGCTGGTTAGCGAACTTCACCAATAATTACTAGGAACATATATGAGGCCATAATAAGCTGTTACGAGTACATCCGTGTCAGCTGTTTGACTTAATAATCTCAACATGAAAATGCCTGTGGAGACCTTCCTTGAGACCTGATCTACATGGCAGTGAAACTTCAATTAGAACGTGTTTAGTTCCTCTGGTTGCTGTTGGTTTTCTTTACATTCTTTTCATGTTAAATTGTTTTCTGAGCTAGTTCTAAGATTTTATTTGTTTTGCTAAACAAATTCACACTATGTTTGGTTGTGTTTGACCGATAAGCTTACGCTAATTCCTTTAGGCTTCCTCATTTTCTAATGTGCTGTGCTATGTTTTAGGTTACGTTTTGGCTGAAGACAGGATCGATCGCAGATCCCGAAACGTCAAGAAGAATATTTTACGTCTTTGATTACTTTTAAATGAAATGGGTAGTGTCGTATCTATTAACAAAGTACGCCATGTATACACAGTTACATTAAGAATATTAAAGTGTTCTTCTTGTTCACTTACAATAGAAAAATTTTCAGAAGATACCAACTTACTTGCAGAGGTAGGAAGATGGAATGAGAATACAGGTCAGCGTCGATTACAGCATTGATGGTGAATTATTATTTTCCTTATTGGTCACCCGGCAACACCGTGGAGTGGAGAAGTTGTTTAAAACGTAGCTTCATTGCACTGTTCAGAATCCAGAATGGCATTTACACTTTCACCCCATCTTCTAAGTGTGGCTTGTAAAGTGTTATGATTTAATCTTCCACAATTGCAGGTCTGTGTTCATTCATAGTTCACTTCTGCAGATTTTAAGTTCACTTCTGCAAGAACTTTATTTTTAAAGAACATATAAATGCCTACTTAATTCCCATTAAGGTCTGTAATTGCTTTTGGGTTAGTCAATTTGTGGGATTTGATATTCGGAAGACTTATATTTTGAATAACTATCGTGAATAATAGTCATATAAATCCATACCTAAACTTAAAAATAGCCAGAAATGGGTGGCTATTTAGGTTGAACCCCAAAAGTATAATATACAAGCAGAATTTGTATAGTAACAAGTGGTGAAATTTATTGAGTCACAGCTGTTGACTAATAACAAGGTAGAATCCAACTGTGTACGAATTGTCATTACAGACCAATATTTTTCAGGATACTTATGAGTATTCTTTGTTTAAAGTTTGTTTTTGACGATGGGAGAATTTCAGAGTTTAAACTATCATTGGAGATATTTTCCATCGTTAGTGAGCAAGATGATCACGAAGTTTCAGGATCTGCAATCTGATCCAGTCTTCAGGCGAAAAGTAACCTAAAACATAACACAGAACATTGGAAAATGAGCTAGCCTAAAGTAATCACCGTAAGCTGACCAGCCAATCACAACCAAACATCATGTAGCTTTTATAAAACCAAAAGCTAGCCTAAAAAACAAAACCACTTGCATAAGACTCACTAAGGACTTAGCAACAAGAAACAACTCAAAGAAACACGTCCACGAAGAGCCCGTCGCGGAGAGCCTTCACCGAGTGTGTCCATAATGTTCTGTGTTATGTTTATGTTACTTTTCACCTGAAGACGGGATCAAATTGCAGATCCCGAAACGTTGTGATCATCTTGCTCATAACGATGGAAAATGTCCGCAATAATAGTTTAAACTCTGACTTATGAGTACTTGTGATGTTCTCCTGTACAATTGGTGCAATAGAACTAAAGTAATCTACTAAATAAAAAATGACCACTTCAAAACAGAGAGCATTAAGGCTGCGAATAGTTTCGCTTTTCAAAACCAATCAAACTCATTTATTGCAGAAACTTGAATACAAATATTCGACATTTTTAAATATAATCTAGTTTTCAGTCCAAACTTGATAATTAGGTTGAGATATTTGGCCTCGCTGTGGAGTACCATCTTTAGTCACTGATTGGCTAAAACAGTTCAGTCAATCAAATCAGTTTCAGCCAATCAATGACTGAAGATGGTACTCCACAGCGATGCCGAAATATCTCAACGTATTTATGAAGTTTGGACGTGGTGTGAACCGGAAGGACTAGATTATAGATGTGACATGGGCCATGAAAGCCTAATAGTTACATTTTAAATATTTTCAGAGCCACTTTATCACTAACTAGACTCCTAACCAGTCTCCGTGTCCAACAACCAGACATTATCAATCATCTCAACCAATAAGGACAAAATCTATTTGCATCTGCTCAAATACGCCTCAGCAGTAGCCAATCAAAGTGCAATCATGCCCTTGCAGTGAAAGTGGTAGAGGATGCTTGGTGCAGGGCATGTTGGCATGGACAGATGGTCTGATACCAGGGTGTAATGTTATCAGTGGGTGATATCCGTAGATTAGCAAAGCTTGCTACTTTGACACCAGTCTGCCCCTTGGCTACTGTGGGGAAAGGTGTTGCACCTGGTGTCGGATATGGTGTGATTGGTTGGTGGAATGTGTTGGTTGCGTCATAGATGAATATTTTGTTAGCTCAAAAGAGTTGATACTTTGTGTTGTGGACAGATTTTAGGAGATTTTTTTTTGTGTGTGTGATCGTTAAAGCTACATTTTAGATACTTTGCAGAGATGTATTTAATATGTTTAGATACAATGCCTTATTGGAATTGGAGACAATTATGAAGAAAATTAGATGCACACTTTATTTTACAATAATAAATATGAAAAGTGTAAAAGGTTCAACGTCTCAAATCACAAAACCTCTGCATTACAAGTAAAACCTATAAACTGGTAGGTAGGAAATTATAGCTACGATTATTCGCAACGATTGCGATAAGACGAAAGCTCACCTACTGGCTTCTATAGGACAAATAGTTTTGACGTAACAGCAATAAAGCAAAAATATTAAAAATAATTAAAGTTCAAACTTATAAGTTGCCTAATAATCACACTTTCTAATGTAGAGACTTTTACATGTATTTCCCAATTTTAAACATTTTTGTATTACACATACGTTTTTATATGACGGGGTGATTGATAAGTAATTGAGAGCCCAAACACAGCAAAGTTGAATTTTCGACAGTTAAACTGATATAGCAACGAAGCTGTCAGAGGTGGGAAGAAGCACAAAAGTTGTAGAAAACTTGTTTCTACACTATCGAGTTTCCATCAGATTGAAGATCCGAGTACAGTTTTGCCCCTATGATGCCAAGTATCAGCTAGGTACAATGGCAGATCTTCCTTGTCGAGCCTTAATAAAGAATGTTTTCAGATTTTCCGAAGGTTTTACACCAAGAGCTTCAAAAGAGTATGTGGTTGAGGAGGAGGCATGCCGGGAAGTGTCTAACATTTACTCGTTCATGCAGTCACCCAGACAACCTTTTATAGTATATTAACTCAAACCAACAGTAAACAGTAAATTTACTAAAGTAAAGTGGTGGCCGTATTTAAATAACTTAATCCCAAATCTGATCATGTGACTAATAACGGTTAAGCGTTAAGTAATAAATAGTAAATTTTTATACTTTAAACTGTAGTACATTTCAATATGATAAATCTAATTTCTATCAAACTAGCTGACTTTAAAATATCCACTGTCAAATAATTCATCACGATATTTATTTCACAAAAGCCAATTTCACTTTGCTTATTTAATCGTAATTTGTCCCCCAATGATAATGACTACATAAAGAAATCACTAAGAAGCAACAGTTGGCTACGTACCAAACTTCCCCGTAAATTGATGCCATCACGATGAAACTAACGTGTAAGTGAAAGACTAATTGAAAGTTAAGTAGATTCAAACAAGCAGAGGTTTGCTTCGTGAGACAAATTACCTTCCTCGCCGTTACCTCAGTGAACGTGTATCATTATGTAGACAAGGATGACGGATTTGTGATGATATTCAAGCACTGCCTTTCAGTCTGGAGTCTAGACTGTAAACTCTAACAACGTAAAGTCAAAGCTTCAGCAATAAAAAATATCAGTTATGTGTATTTTCCGAAAAAAAAACTAGTTAAATAAACTAGTTACTACCCCCCCCAACAATGCCCCATTTTGAAAACTGGGGCAAAGTGTCAGTATGCATTAAAAGGTACTTTTAGTTCCTCTAATCAAATTGACGCCATCTCTTTCTAGGTTTAGATAGAGACGTAGACGTTTTCAGCACTCATCAACAGTTTCTAAGACCTTCAAAATGAGGTGTCACTCGATGGACCTTCCCTATGATAATTATGGGGCTACCCCCAACCCCCATTTTGAAAACTGGGGCAAAGTGTCAGTATGCATTAAAAGGTACTTTTAGTTTCTCTAATAAAATGTACCTAGTTCGGTTGCGCTGAAAAAACTGGTTAAAAAGTTATAAAGACGTGTCCACACTTTTGCCTGACCCTGTACTGTATAATACATACGTATAAGTAAATAAGATCGTCCCAACAAAGAGATGCTATGAGAAACTTCCAAACGCATCAACAGGTTTTTATCTTACAGGTTAGATGATATTAACAAACGTACATTGACAATTTTATATTTTAAAAACTGGACAAGTTAGTGCACTTTAATTTTGGCTTTAATTTCCCACATAATGTAAAACCTTTATAAAGAAATTTAAAGAGCCTTGTCATAAGTCTCGTACACGTAACTACATAAAGTATTACGCTTATCTAGTCAAAACATATTAAGCGCGGATATATTCACAGTGACATGGTACAGAATGCGTTTAAATTACTAGAAGTGAAAGTTATGCCAAAGTTGATTAACGGCTGGTGCAAACTTATTGCTTTTAAGCTACTCTCGTATATCCTTCAGGGACAGGTCCTGGAATCCAGATGTCCCGGCCTGACCTGTGCCCTGAGTGACCTCTTGCTCAACGCCCGGCCCTAGGGAACGTGCCTAATGACCTAATCATCTCTACGCTAGTCTAGGCTGAGGAGTAACTAGGTGGTGGAGAAGAGTCGAGAAATGAATTGATTAAATTTTTTCATTGATATACCCAAGTGTTTGTTGTTATTTAAAAACAGAATTCGCCTTGATCTGGCCAATCTAAGCAGCACTTAGCGTATTTTTTATAGATTACTAAATTTTGAAACAAAATTTACCACACTTGAGAAAATCTGTAACTGATATTTCAATATTACTAAGGACGTTTTTCACAGTTTTCAAGTGAACAAAAAGAAAGAATTTTGTTTCGGGATCTATATCCTGATCTCATCTTCAGGAGAAAAGTAACCTTAAATATAAAAAACACATTGGGAAATGAGATAGCCTAAAAGAAATCATTGCAAGCTCACCAGTCACCCAACACCAAATGGCATTATTTTATTTGTGTTTTTCTTAAACATATTGATGCTGTAACAACTAGCCTAGACAACAATACAACTTGCACAAAAACTTTAGATAAAAACATCAAACAAATAGATAAATTAAGCATATTCAAGGCACATATGGGCCTAGCAGTTTGAGCTGTGGTCTGATTATGACTGATGAATGAGTCAGGACATTCTCTTATATATACAGATAAAATATATGGTATAGCCTAAGCACGTTAAAGGGATTCATAGAAACACCACTTTGAATAAAGCTTGAAAGTATTTCTACCAAATATTAACCTAACTAATGTATCGTTTACTATACAGTACAAAAACAACACAAAATATTGAGAAAGTGTTCAAAAATATTCCTGCTATGACTATTATGATATTTTCTTACACCTTTGAAATATTCTCTTAACTAATAGGTTATTCTATGTCAGTACAACACTATTGTATATGTATATGAGGATGATATAACAGCTCTGATCGTGTTACTGGGTTATATCATTGTACAATACAACAATACAATGGGAACCTTCTCATGAAGACATGCATGTTGCAATAAACTAGATCATCGCTGAAGAAGAAGAATCTTTGTAATACTCCTGAAAAACGTTTGTCTGGAATAATCTACATATAATTGTGAGTTTATATATTTAAATAAATCTTCCTTTGTGCCCTACAACTGTGAATTTAAGGTCTATAATAATTATTAGTTAAGAGAAACCAACACTTTTGTAACAATACACACGGGTTGAAAGATACCAAATTCTTTGATAACAGTACCCTAACAACGCTTTTTCTACAGAAATAGTACATTTTCATCTCAAAGTCTTAAAGTGAAGGTTTTTATAACTCTTAGGCTTTTGCGGACGGTGTACAACTATAATCTAGTTTTTCCGGTTCACACCGAGTCAAAACATCATAATAGTTGGTTTGAAATATTTTCGTCTCACCGTGAAGGATCATTCAGTTTCAGCTAATCAATGACTGAAAGATGGTACTCCACAGAGATACCGAAATATTTCAAACCAATTATTTTGATGTTTTGACGCAGAGTGAACTGAAAGAACTAGATTATACTTTTTTGTACGACCTAAAGTTTAATGTCCGAGGACGTACAGCGCTTCCGAAGAGGCTAGTTGAGCGGTCGAGGGTGAACGGTACTTTTTGTCATGTAAAACTAGGAAATAAATTCAAGTTTAAAGTTTTAACTGTGGATTAATTTAATTAAAGTGTTTACTCTGTATGTGTCTTGTAAATCTGATTACTGTATAACAGTGTTCAGTATCTGTACAGACCACGCTCCATACGGCCAAGCCAAGAGTTGTGCGTACACCGTTGTGAAGGCGTAGCAAACAATAAAATCTGTTTCTAATTTTAGAGTTACATTTCTAAAATTTGAAATGGAGCGAAACACCGATAAAAAAGTATATAACTTTAACTTTTTGGTCAGTTTCGGTATAAACATATAATTGGTCATAGTCCTTATAAATAAAATAAAGGTTTGTCTTTACATAACTTAGAATTAAGCAAGTGTTGTTTATTTCATGTTATACCAGTTATTAAAAATAATTTTACATGGGTTGAGGACATGGGGTACCTATGGGGTTGCTACCTAGGTGGATTATGGAGAGCTATCGTGCACGTGGCAAGGGCAACATGGGAACTAACTTTTTTCTCTTATAACTTTAGCACCACTGGCCATACATAAACGAAAGGTTAAATGTTGCTTTAGGCTAGCTCTTTACTTAAGGTTTTGTGTTATTTCACCTGAAGATGGAATCAGATTGCGGACTCCGAAACGTTGTGTTTTTTTATCACTAACGATGAAGAACGTCAGCAATAATATTTTAAACTCTGAAGTTCTTTAATCTTTAACAAATAGCTTCATACCAAGAATAAATTATACGTTTTACATTTTTGAAGAGTATTAACTTAGTAACATTTTAGTAAAGCAACTACATAATTAAGTAGTAAAGCACGGGTACACAGCTAGCTTAATTTAAAACCAGATCTGTTACAATTTTCTATGCATTTCCTAACTGGGAATTCGGTAGTTAAAAAAATCAAATGTGAATATACAAAATGGTGCTTTACCGCCATACATGTTCAGCGAGGGTTATTTGAAGAATTAGTTATTTACACTTATTATAAGAATATACGAAACTAAGAAGTCTAATGATTTTAAAACTAACTGTATGAAAAGCTTCAGATGTTAAATTGATTTTAAAACTTTGCAAATATACATTAGTAAAACAATAAGCAATCCTTTAAACTATGTACCGTACTTGCTTAGTCTAACTGTACCTATACGTTAACAATAAAGTCAATAATAATAGTAAGTATTTTAAGTAAAACCTTTACTCAAGGCACCGCAAGAAGACCTCGTGGCGCAACGGTAGCGCGTCTGACTCCAGATCAGAAGGTTGCGTGTTCAAATCACGTCGGGGTCACGAATAATTTTACTTCTTGTTTATAACATACTTGGGATTATATTTTATTTTTATTTAGTTAATTACTTACAGAATAAATTATTCCTGTGTTTTACTTAAAATTGAGCTGTTTAACCAAAAATTTGGTCTGGTTAAAACTGGTATTGGGAACTCATGCACTGTTTATTTCAAATGGTTTCAACTACACCTCTTTTGTCTTTGGCACTTATTGTAATGTATTTTTGTATATGTATGTTATTAGTGAGGTACTTCAAAATATAATAACACATTATCAAACCATACGTTATACTGTATCTATGTATTACATTGTATATGTTACTGTTTCAACTGACGAGAAGTAGAAAATACAAACTATCGTGACTAACACACCTTTTCACTTTTTTCACATACATTAACCACTTCAAAAGTGATTTTGAGTTTGAGTTAAACCCAACTGTAACCTACGTATAAAAATACGAATAAATTAACCAATCAATAAAACCTACCAACAGAAGGCTTATGGCAAATTTATTTTGTATTTTTCAACATGTATTAATTTTACTTACCTTTCAAATACTGTTTCAAATATAACTTACGTTCACCGACAATAATGAATTTGAACTTTTAATTCAATCGGACTGTCCTATTGGTCCTGGTCAGTCCGATAGGACGTTGTGGATTGGCTTAACATTTAAGTGCTACCAACTTAAAACACTTCATGTCCGATGCTACTGTCTACAATGTACCATACGGAATGTACAGTTTACAACTTCATTGATAGGCGAAAGCTCGGTGACAGGTCAAGGCTAGGTGTTCACTGGCTCACTTGACGCAATGCTATTTCTGGCCGCCCTCACCGTACCAGTCTCAAGTGCTATATTCACTGTACATTGTGAGCTTCATTCAATACAGCGTGCTGCTGCCGTGCTGAACTGGCAATGATGATTATCTACTGATAATAGCTAAATTTTGAGTGAAGATATACATCAAAACTCATTTTTTAGCAGCAGAATAAACTATGTATGTTAGTTTGAAAGTTCATAATAGTGGCCGAGAGCAATTTAGTAAAAAGAAAGAACCTGACTTTTCCTGCCACTTCCGGAAAACTACTCTAACGTTTCGGGTGGTCAAAACTCCACCCGTCTTCATATAGTGTAGTCCTCTGAAGACGGGTGGGTTTTCTTAAACAGACCAAAATGAATTTTCTCGGAAGGTAAAGAATCCAGTTATAATTATTTTACTAAAACCATGTATGTTGCATTAAGAAACCATATATTTGATTGCCTTGGTTTTGTATCTGCTATCTATATATATAAAAGAAAGTGTCCTGACTGACTGACTCATAATCAGACCACAGCCAAAACTACTGGGCCTAAAGAGTTGAAACTTTGCACACCTGTTTGTGGTAGCCCAAAACCACCCACTAAGAAACGGTTTTGTAAAATTCCTATTTTAAGGGTAGTTTTTGAGGGGGTGAAATTAAGCAAAAATGGGCCGTGTACGTCTTCACTATTTGTCCGCTAGCGCCTAAACGAGTGATCCGATCTTCAATCTGATGGAAAATCGTTGGTGTGGCATGAAATTATGTACAAGTTTTATATCTAACATTTTTTTTATCTCTCTTAGTTTACCAGTCAACGAGCAAAACGTATAAAATCTGGTCACTTGGTCCAGTTTCCCCGCGCCGCGCCCCACCATATCGACCCCATCTTCTATCCAGTTGCGCCTATGTGTAGGTAGAATTTCAGATATTGATGTCCTGTTAATCTCCTTTAGGCCTTGCAGAATACTTTATTCATTCTACGTTTATTCAGACTAATATACTTACCTGTCCTGCATGTTGAAAGAGTTGTATTACTGTTCTTGAATACTGCAACTGTACTGCACTTCAATACGGCAAAATAAGTCATTTTCGAACTCTAAAGATATATCGAACGATTATTGGTGGTTACTACTTGCCGAACTAAAAGTATAAGCATAGGTAAAGGATGTGGTGTCAAATTTTAAAAATATAATTCTTGAATTTTTCATAAAAATGTCCATACGATGACTGATTATATTAAAGTAAAACAGTTTTACGGCAGTTTGACGAGATACGAGTCAGCTTATTGGCAACAGCAAATAGTTTAAAGTTAGTTTCAATTGAATTTTCTAAGACATATTATAATTAGTGGGTCTTACCTTAATTTTATGGAACACTTTTTTACTAAAATATACACTTTGCGCCGAGCCTAACCTAATATAAATAGAAAACTTGAAGATTTGGATCTGGAAAACTATTCCAGACCAACTGTGCAAGATTGTCAACAGTATGGAAAGCTTAATCGAGCGAATTTATCACAAAATCTGCAATATTTCACCAGATGACTCTTCGAGGGCTATGTGAGAGAGCAATCCATACCTCTACAAACGACACAGCAAATACCATTAATGCAGCTTTACTAGAACAGCTGCCGACCCATAGAATGAGGTACGATTCATTTGATTCAGTAATCGAAGTCGATGATGCAGTGCATTACCCGGTTGAAGTTTTGCACACTCTCATTCCACCTGGTAAACCTGCACATACTCTCTACCTCAAGGTTAAGGCACCTATCATGTTACTCAGAAATTTAAACCCCCTAACCTGAGTACGGAACAAGGCTGCAGGTAAAAGTCCTTCATAAGTACGTTATCAAAGCCACCATCTTCACAGGCATAGGCCAAGGAGAAACCGTATATATTCCTGGCATTCCTCTGATTCCGTCAGACTACCCTTTCCAGTTTAAAGGTCTGCATTGTCCTGTAAGAGTCTGCTACGCCATGACTATTAGCAAAGCTCAGGGACAGAGTTTGAAAAGCGTTGGTGAAAAGCGGCTGGCGTTGGTCTGAGAAGTAATTGTTTCTCTCGTGGCCAATTGTACGTGGCCTGTTCTAGAGTCAGCTCTTCTGCCAGCCTGACAATTTTACAGCCGGAGAAAAAGACGAAAAATATAGTCTACAGAGAAGTCCTTAGCACCTAGCTTGGCAGTAGGCGAGGGAAACCGCCCTAAAACAACTCCCCTTAGAATGATATCCAGGCAGCAGGTGAGATTTGTAAACAAAAGTCCCCGTTGATCTAGACAGTAGGCGAGGGGATCTGCCCTTACAAAATTCCCATCAGAATGATATCTAGAGAGTAGGCGAGGAGATCTGCCCGTACAAAACTTCCCACAGAATGATATCTAGAGAGTAGGAGGGGATCTGCCCTTACAAAAACCCGCAGATTGATATCTAGGCGAGAAGATCTTCCCTTACAAAACTCTACAGAATGATATCTAGAGTAGGCAAGGGATCTGCCCTACAAAACTCCCCGCAGAATGATATCTAGAGAGTAGGCGAGGGATCTGCCCTTACAAAACTCCCGCAGAATTATATCTAGCAGTAGGCGAGAGATCTGCCCTTACAAAACTCCCCGCAGAATGATATCTAGGCAGTAGGCAGGGATCTGCCCATACAAAACTCCCCGCAAAATGATATCTAGGCAGTAGACGAGGGGATCTGCCCTTACAAAACTCCCGCAGAATGATATCTAGGCAGTAGGCGAGGGGATCTGCCCTACAAAACTCCCGCAGAATGATATCTAAAGAGTAGACGAGGGATCTGCCCTTACAAAACTCCCCACAGAAAGATGATATCTATAGGCAGTAGACGAGGGATCTGCCTACAAAACTCCCCACAGATATAACTGTGTTTATTATTTTGAGAGAAACCAAAGATAGTTTTTTCAATACAAGTATACAAGTGTTGATAATTTAGCAGAGTAAATAAAAAACAAATAACAACATATCGTCGTTTATTTAAAAAAAATAGTTTAATTTAATTTCTACGCCAATAATGTTATTAGTTTTGTGTTGGTTTTCTTCATTCACCAAAAGATTAAAGCGTAAATAATTAAACAATAAACTATAAACCCTAATTCATCATTATTTGATATTTTAAAACGTGCACTCAAATCGCCCCTACTAAATTTAAAAATAATTAATAGGGAAGATAATACATTTTATAACTTCAACAGACACAAAGGTAAAAACTAAAACTAAAAATACATAACAAAATACGTAAAAATAAATATAGGAACTAAAAATTTCGCTAACAAGATGACCATCGTTAAAATATTAGAAACTATTAAGTACTAATAAGGACTTTAATTAGGGACGTTTCCATATTGTGTTTGATAGTTTAAAATTATTCATGTCATGCACTTTTGACTTGACTGCTATTTTTATACAATGTGGCTCTAAAATGTTTTCTGAACACCCTGTACCTAATAAGATATTTGAATTTTGCGTTTAGATATTTGAACATTGAACCTTTGGTTCTGTCAAGGAAGATCGTCTCTACGGAAGAGACTGATCGGTGAGACGGTGACTTATAGCGGATTAGTGTCTCAACGTTGTCGTTAATTAGCAATTAGTACGTGTGACCCGTTACCGGGATCTCTTCAGTTGTATAACAGGTAACTACGAACAATGTAACAGGTATGTGAATAACGCTCAACGACCATCGAGGAAGTTGTGGAGATCCAGCATACGAGAGTCACTTAGGTAAATCTTGGTTAAAAATCACAAGACATTGAAAAGATATTAGTTTACGTTTTGATAACAAAACAGTGAATATATTTGTTTTACATATAGGTTGATACAAATAGTTTTTTGGTTTCTGATTAATCTTGACCTTTTGAACCATTTGGTGTTCCGTCAACTGGTGCTTGTTTGTCATGCAGTTTTGGGCGCAGTTATGGATAGATTCTTTTAAAACTTGGGACTAAGGTGCACGTGCTCATGTAATTGTGGGCACTTACATCAAATATCACAGAAACATGTATTGTCATAAAACATTAAGAAGCCTAAGAATAAATAAGTTTATCTGTGTTTTTTTTACTTTGATATAGTATTGTCATCAAACCGATGGCTACTGACGCTGCTCCCCCCTAATTGAAAACACTATATGTAAATAATTACATGTGTATATGCAGTTTTGCTATTTGCCATAGAAAATGTTGGAAAGCTCACTGAGATAGAAATGTATGTATAGCTCTATTTCTTATGGGTGTAATGAAAACGTGATGCATGTATGCGAAGTCGAGGTATCAATAGAACTATAAAATTCTGCAAAGCCAATTTTGACTGCTTAGCGTTAAGTTGTTTTGTAATCCAACATGACTGCCATAATGATCCTGTGCAATGTGGGTGAATTTCAGCTGGGTAGTATACTGTAGGACTTCTAAGTAGAAACCTGAGATCTAAGTTTTGTTGTGAAACAGAAAATTTAATTCTGTCTACCTGCTAAATTACTTACTAAACAGTACGATTTAAAAGAGTCGAACTCATATTAGTGAAATTCTATATAAAACAAAGTTTTAGAACATTCCTAACTACTAGTTTCTAGACTACTTTTATGTGTTCCTATAAGTAGTAACGTTATACAGGTTAAGTGGTAGAGAGGGCTTTAAAGCCCTAACTTTGCCTTTTGATGTATCAATAAAGTCCTTTGTTATTGTTATGAAACATGGCCGTGGTCGCTACTTTGAACTAGAGTAGGATATTTGTTACTTTACAGCTCAAACATCTCTTTCTAAATTGATAACTTGATTTGAGACACCCGTCACTCTTAGAGGGTATTTTAAGGTGAATATGGGATGAAGGGTGAGTGTGATGAGTGTTTTAATGAAAATGATGGATAATGAAATTCAGTTTTTTGTCACCTTGTGATGGCAACACTTAATACAAACATCCCATTGATATATTGAAGTATACAAGCGTAGATTTAACTTATAAGAACAAGACACAAGACGTTAATGAATAGATCATGATTGTGTTCTTTCAGAAGACTCACAAGTGACTCACAGCCCACATTTACAACAAATCACGTAGGTCTTCAGAGACGCTTATCTTGCTAAACGGTTTCCCAGCAGCATTTAGCATACAATACTTTTAATATGTACAGTAATTACCAAAAGGTAATTTTCCCTCGATGACCAATCGAATAAAAGCTGGAAAGCCATAATTGGACTTAAACCAAATTAAAATAATTTGCAATACTCATTAATCTTTTTGACCTCACCTGCACTACATATGTTCGTAATTCTTACGTAATTGGCGTAAGTGTTCTAAATTTACTTAAAAGAACGGCTACCTACGACTAACGGCTATAACTAAGACCACAGTTCACAGTGGATAAAGGCTAGTTTCTAGCTTAAATCTACTGGTTAGGTACCCATTGTTAAGCATTTCTTCAGTAAGAACCGATTATTTTGGGGTAAATAACTCTTTAAATTCGTCGGCCACATTGCATATTATGGCATTTTGTTAAAGGTTGAGCCTAACAGATAACTGGGATAAATATTACGGTTTTTAGGCTAAATCACTAAATTACTATTTGAGATGCCGAGTTGCCGACCACTCTCAAGAGGGTATTTTAAGGCAAATATGTGGTGAGGGATGAGTGTGATGAGTGGTAGTAATGAGTTATGAGGTGTAGTCTTGTTACAAACTAAGGCCGACTCTTCCTTAGAATGGGTCATTAATTAATAGCCCAATGACCAATGGAAATACCAGGACCAATGGTTTAACGTGACTTCCAAACCACGCAGGTGATGGTCTGATTATGTCTAAACGATGGTGGGCGTTGATGCGGGTATCATCAGATGATCACTGAGACTATCTGAGCCGCTTTAGACCTATATCATCTTCAAAACCTGACCTCCATGAAGCTCGATTATAGGACCACGCCACGAGTCCCAGTCAACTAAAGTATAATATTGTAAAACTAGTGCGCTGTATATCCCATCCGCCCCCCCCCAAAAAAAAAACTGATCTCCTCTTAGCTACAAACAATTTTACTACTATAACTTTACTTAACTAAACTTTACCCTTATTCATAACTCCTACAAACGTATAGGTTGCCCGAAATTCATTATCAGTTTACGTGGCCCATTGTGTAGAGAACTTTTTTAAGTATTGTTAGTCATTCTAACTCCTTTTCCAGGAAAACCTTACTTGCTCATCACAACTCTAAAGAATTTTCTCTCCATTGCATGTGCATAAATAGGTGTTCTTTGTTACGTCTGATTCACGGTTGTGATTGGTCGTCCACTGCTCCAATCCAGCCAATCGGTGTGCAGCTGTCACTGGCTGTAGACGTGCTTGATTTATCTATTTGTATTTTAAAGGTTTTGTGCATGCTGTATTGTTTTCTAGTCTAGTTCTTATACAATTAAATAAGTTTAAGGAAAACACAATAAAATCAACAACAACAAAATAACAACACCAAACTAATGTCACTTGGTGGTTGCTGACTGATCAGCTTGTGATGATAACATTTAACCTAGCTCATTTCTCAATGGTTTTTTATATGTTTTAGGTTACTTTTCATCTGAAGACGGGATCAGACTTCAGATTTCTAAAAGACATATTCTTTTTGTCCATTCATAAACGATGGATAACGTCCGTAATAATATTTTAACCTTAGAAATTGTATTATCGTCAACTAATACAAAGACAAATAAAGAAGTACTTGATAGTGTACTGCTTTTTAATAACTAACCACGTAGTTTAAAAAATAGTACGAGGTACATTTAATTGGAAAAGGGTATTAACTAATCGAAAACAAAATAAACATTTAACAGTTTATTATAAACATCAACAATCTTAACAAGTAATTCAAAACAAACATATTTTTCAAATTTTGACACTTACTATGAACTAGGTTATTTACAGCTACTTATATACATTGATACATCAAAGTTGATACATTGTACAGTTAAGGTTTTACAGCACCAAAGAGTTTTTACATTATTAAACGTATTGCTTTTATTTTGGACCAAAATTATTAACATAATAATTATTACTGTTTCAATTCTGGCTATTAAAAAACTATATATTTTGCATAGACATACTAGACCCCAAGCAATATCATCGCTCACATTTTTAAATACCAAGGTTAAGTTAAAAATATGACTACATTTATTAATTTCAGAACATATACTATAAGTTTTCTACCAGTTAAAAATGAATAAAATCCGTTTTAATATTGAAATGTTTTGGAACATGATAGTATAGCAATAGAAAAACTGGATATAAAATTGGCACCAAAGATGGTTGTGTATTTTCAATACATTATACCAAACGTAGTCTCCTCTTTTTTTGTTATTCCTTCACTCCTGTGACTTGTGCCTTTGCAAAATCCTGGAACAAGAAAAAAAATTGTTACCATAGTTGAAACACAAGAATACTTTAAACCATCTGTATAAAATGTACACTTATTTATTTTTTGTAAAATGAAACACTAAAATTTGCTAACATAAAATATTTAATTTTCAAATATCTATGTAACGAATATGTAATTTGGTTTGATTTTATTGTATTTATTTAACGTGGCTAAGGGATTAGGAGGACTATAAAATACCAACTTCGCCACGTACATAAAGATCTTTTCATTTCATTTAAAAACATCCAGTTGCTTTAGTGTTATGTAGGCCGATAAGGTTTGCCGTACCTCAAACTATACTTTTATCAAACTGTTCAAAAGTGCAATTCAAAATTGTTCACACAATAGTGAAGGAAGGCATAAAATAAAACAAAACACTCTAATTCTTCTAAACCCATAAGAAAAGAAAATTATATTAGTTTGTAGACACTAAACAACCATTTTACCTAATATGTTTAGCCGAATCTTTTGTCAGTAATGTTTTCCCAAAGGCACACAAAACGAAAACAATTTAATTGTAGACTAACATTACAAAACGTAAAAATAGTGGCCAAAGCCATTGGAATTCACGTAGAAGTTCTCTAACCTTTTTAAACTTGAGCTCAGTAATCCGGAGGCCAAAAAAATAATGAAAATAGAAGTTTGTTTTCTTAGGGATTTTTTTTGCTGAGTTTGGCCCTGACATTGTCAACCCCAAAAGCTCTCGTATATTTCGCAAACAGAGAATCTAGCCAGCGACTTGTTGTTCATTATTTCGATAATAAAAACATAGCCAAAACGTAGCCACAAGCTCTACTGTGAATCTTCGCGAATTTCCAATAAAATAAAAAGGAATTTCTGCACTTTGACACTCAGAGCACTGGGCTTAATTTATGCTCAGTGCTCTGAATATTAAAGTGCAGAAATTCTGATTAAATAATTAAACATAAATTACTTTAAAACGGTAGGTTCTAGAGCAACGGGAGTTGTTTTGATCGATTAAGAGAGTAAACCCTACTATACAGGGTGAGCTTATAAATATATGTATAAAGTTGTACCATTTGACTCAGGAGGTACTGGGAAGCAAAAACTGCCAACCACACCTTTCTACGACGTTTCGTTCTCTTTGGCGAGAAAAATGAATAGCTATATTTTCAAAGAAAATTTGCTAATAACAATATTTGAGTGTGTCCACAAAGTCCAAGTTACATCACAGCTGGTCCGCAATACGTAGCACGCGATTCAACAATGACTCATTGTGCCTCTTCACAATTCATAACAGAACCACAATTATCAGCTGGTTATAACAATAAACGAAACACACTCATTCGCTTTCTACCTCCAGTAATAGTAGGCTGGTTTGGGCATGCCTTTGGATAATTGTGGCCCAAACTGTGAGCCGTGACAGTATGCAAGGAGGAAGTTGTAAGAAGACGTTACTCCTCCCATAGAGGAAGGAAGTTCTGGATATGATTCATATGTGTGTGAATCACAGTTGTTGGGTTGTATCGGTCATTAACAAGACGGTAGCACTGTTGTAATGTTGTGGAGTAGTTATATTTTATTGGCTGAGTGTTTAATGAGTGTGAAAATGTCTTATGGGTTGTAAACTAGAAAAACGTGGGTGATTGTTATACTAGTTTGAAGTAGGTCTAGGCTCATAAATTTGTAATTACAAATTATACTACGTTTTATGTGAGTTTGATTTTTAGATAGTAAGCTTAAATTTTCTATTAATAATTACATGTTGAAATATAGATACATCTAAAATATGAATAATTTTGTTAAATTACAACCACTTTAATAATACTCGTAATTTGAGCTTTAAATGGTAATATCTAGATCTCTACGATTTTGTTTCAGTACTCATAGGTTTTAACGAACTTAACGTAAAAAAGGTGAAGTTTGTCTTGTTTAACGAGGCGAAGTTAAGACTACAAAGTCTTCTCTACCACTCAACCTCGACCTTTACTTAGCGTTACCGTAGAGTCACATTACAAAACGTAAGCGATTTGCAAAAGATCTTTTTGCATTGTGATTACAAGAATCGTTAAGGCATTGTTGTTCTGCTAAATAAAAGCTAATCACGTCGATGTCTTCTTGCTTATCGCAGGTTCCCATTTCATATTATTTTCACCATTAAATCAGTTGTATTACAATAACATTTTATAACTGAAATTAAAAGCACCACTTAAATGCATAAGAACGCAATTCAAGATGTGTTAGAACAGGTCATTAACTTTAAGTATTAAATTATAAAATGACGATTGAAATTTGATCAATTTAACAGGGGTGAAAGTCAACATAAAACCTTCTGAAAGTTTGGCCTCATTGTAAATAAAATCAAACTATTGTTGAAATAAAAAACTAAAACTGAAAAACGTGTACATTTAAAACAAATGTACACTTATCATATTGAAAGCAAAGTAAGTATTAGGTTGTGACATTATTATTCAGTCAAATCCACTAAAAACAATGTGCTTGCACAATACTTTGCTTTTACCATTGTTCATTGTATATGGTTATATGGTTTTGTGGCATAGACATTGTTATGGTAGTTCTGACATAAACCGGGTGAGGAAAAGATCATACTTTGTAACATTTTACGTAACTCGAATTACAGGTACTTCGAGTAACTTACAAGGAAATCAACTGTAATTCAATGTAACAACGAAGTTGTCAAACTACAATTGACTGGTGAAAAAACTGAAGTGAGTTGATTGCAAATTCCCTTAAATTCAAAACCAAGCTGTTTTGGGTAAGGCAAAACTGTTTCAAAGAAAGATAGACAATTCCTACTATTTAGGAGCAAAAGTAGTAATGGTGCATAAGCTAGATAACTTTCTTGCCTAACTCAATCAAAAAAGCTTCAAGGGTAAAACCTTTAGCATTGTGTGTCAACCTAACCCTGAAATTAAGTGTTTGCATTTAAGATCTCTCCACATGTACACAACTTTGTAGTACCAGTCTAAGATTTATTAATGTACATGGAAGTGACCTAAATCTTTATAAGACATCATAAATGTCTGTGCGTTCGGTCATCCGGTTTTTGATTCACTACAGGCTTCGCTCATGACTGCTAGCAAAATATTGTTGTAGTAAGTATGCACATAAATGCCGAATGGCAGAAAAAAATCAATATATTTGCGGCAGTCCAAGCACAGCGAGGGAATCTATTGATAGTCTCAAGTTGAACCGCTGACGCAAGCGCAAGTTCGTTCTTCTTGAAAGTCGCACGATTTCGTCACATTTAAGTCATCGACATCGGACAAACTCGATCATGTGGTGCCAAAAGGAAAAGGACGGCGAGAGACGGCAGCACTTGCAGCGCTATATGTGCTTGGGCTGCCGAACTATTCATCATAATTACTCCTAGTTTTGATTAGGACCTAGGTATTTCAGAGACGAATAATAGTCATTTTGTAGGTTGACGCTTTGGATTGGAAGATGATTTAGTATGTCTGTAGATCTGGAAGTTGTGGAAAAGTATTTATTAATAGGGGTGATAGATATCGTTTCGTGCTGTAAGTGACATTTTTTTGCTAAGGAAAAGACGAGTTACACCAAGCAAAGTTACAAAGGCCTATTCGCTCTGCTGTGACAACTACCACTACGGAGACCATTCAAATTTGTCTAGTTGAGATTTTAATACTTTCGATAGTATCTAAATTTGTTGCACCAGCACATATCCCCGGATACTTCCGGCATGTCACCATGCAGCACCTGGCAAGTACTCCTGATTCTCCTGATACAGCTTTGTTAATTAGGTGAAACTCACACGTGTGCGCGTTCTACCGACATAATCACACTTCCTAGTTCTCCAGCAGCGTCCTCCAGCAATTACTGGAATGCGTGATACTTCTGTTCCAGCACCACAGAGAATCTGATACCGTTCGGGCTCCGCCCTGTCTCGTCGCGCTGCGCTGCGCTCCACAATGACGATGATTGATTATGCCTTCGCGCTCCATTTTTGGGGGCAAATTCTGACTTGATATGGTTGGTTGTAAATTGACCATACGGTGACGATAGGTAAAGGTCGAGGTTGAGTGGTAAAGAGGACTTTGTAGTGCTAACCTCTCCTCGTTAAACAAGACAAACTTTACCTTTTACCTTTCTCATTGCTTCTATGAAATGCATGAGATTAATTATGATAGTGTGATCAAACTTTAACTCTGTGGTCATTACAATCTTGCTCTTAGGAAACTACAGGATGGGAATTTTCTTGGACTCAATTTTTAATTACTACAAAACCTTGAGATTGACTGACTGACTAGAGTGCAGGTACAGTGGTAAAGCTTGAATGAAAGGGAGAGAATTACTGTAAAATTGTTTGTAAAGGGGTTTGATGTTTGAATGGTGAAAATGAACACATTCGTGAACGCGTTTTGACTACCTGAGAATTCCGTGTAGCTTTGCAAGAAAAAGGACTTTTATGAGTTTTGATGTTTTGAATCACTATCATCACTGTGGCCTTTCATTTTTTATTTAAATCTTCAATTTGTCGAAGTCGCAAATTAATAATATTTCATCCCTGAATTCGCTAGCAACATGGGGGTTTTCAGAGCAGAGATACTAGATCATCTTATTCCTTCTTCCAATTCTAGAACCACTTAAAAACGTTTTCAATCCTCAAAATGTCCTAATAGAGACCTTTTGGTAGTTCATATATGTTGAGAAATAGGCTCTATTTTGTATAAATTTGGATCCTTTGCTTATATAAGAAATGTCTGAAAGAAAGAAAGAAGCAAACTGATTCTAGACAATGGACAAAAGTAGATTACCATGGGTGACTAGAAGCAGTTGGATCAGTAGTGTTCGTCGTGGTAGTCTTCGTGGTAGTCGTGGTGATCCTCGTGGTGGTGGTGATGGTGGTGGTGATGGTCGAAGTGTTCGTAGTGGTGATAGATCGGCACTTTCCTGATGTGGTGGTGGTGGATCGTGTGGATCTTGTACGGCACGTGGATTATGAATCTGAAACAGTTTGTGGAGCAAGTAAACCAATCAATATAAATCAATATAATTAAACTATTGGGCAGAACACATTTGTTCTGTGAAAGTGTCTGGCACATTTTTGGGCCAATTTTTACTTCAAAACAACTGAAGCTAAGTAATTGTTTACTATTTTACTGCCCAATTCGCATGTAATTCCACGTTTTAAGTACTCAAGTCTCACTAACCATCAATTTATTCCCTTGGTTTCCGTCGAAAATGTTACATTAAATATACACAACTAAACTATCTGCTACGTTGAGCAAATAAAACAATTGAAAGTTTTCATAGCCGGCAACACATTGGCAAGTATCTACCATTTACGAAAACGATAGGTAATTCAGAACTTTCTTACAACAACGTTTTCCAGCTTGAAATATTTCTCTAAAGGCCTAATTCATAAAAAACTATAAAGTTACGGTTAAAACTTAAAGAATCGAAACAATCAAGAAGAAACATTCATATGGTCAAGCTAAGTTAAAACAGAGATAATGTAGTTCATCCGGTTCACACTGCGTCAAAACATCATAATAATTAGTTCGAGATATTTCGGGATCGCTGTGAAGTACCATCTTCGGAAACGTTGGCGTAAACTGTTTTAGCTAATCAGTGACTGGAGGTGGTACTCCACACCGAATTATCTCAAACTAATTTTTGTGATGTTTGAACGTGGTGAGAACCGGAGAATTATATTATAGTTAAGACACCGGCCACAAAAGCCTAAACATTAATTTTAAAACAGAGACTTTGCTGTACTCATTAAAAGACTGAATGCAGTGAACATAAATGAAAGTCTTATGTTTTAAAAGACACCCCATTTTCTCAAAGTCCATTTCGCAGTCACGTTTCACTTCCTATACAATTCATTGCCCGATGATGCACTGAACACTTCAATACAGTTATGTCAGAGTGATCTCCATTACTTAATGACACTTGCTATCAAATCGCCAAGTAATGGCGGTTGTGAGATAATAATGATCGTATCGAGAACAATCTGACAGTCAGATTAGAGATAACTGCTCTTCAACTCAGCTGTTACTCGTACTCTGTGGTTTCTCTGAGATAACGGTTATCTCAATGTGCAACGGTTTCTCTCTATACTCATAAGGGAACATGTAAGTATTACAAGACATTCCCTTGAAATGTCAGAGAATGTATTGGTAGTTTTCATACTACTTTCCTTCTAGCATTCTTTGCTTGGTTGTTTTAATTGGTATAACTTACTCCTGAGTGTATAGTAAAAGTAAATAGCTCACAAAACCAAATGATAAGCGAGAAAATCTACAACAATCAAACGTATGGCAAATATTCATATTATTGTGTTAATAATGTAATATTAATCATGGAAATTAACTGACTAGCTAACTCCTGACATTTTAAGCACAGGACTTGCGCTAACTACAGGTTAGGGCTTTTCTTCGTTAAAATCATTACAAATTTAGCCTGACCAGAGGAAAACCAAATTATCCTTACACCAACGTACTAGCTGAGACATTGCAACTACTGATAAAGACAGATCTTACGGGCAAATTAGATGAGAAAGTGTGATTATTCACGCATGTTTTATATTGGGTATCTAAAGTCCTTAAAATAATTAACTCTTAGGGTTCATTGTGGTGTCACAAATATAATCTAGTTCTCGGTTCACACCGCGTCCAAACTTCATAGTGGGTTGAAATATTTCGGTCTCGCTCTGGGTACATCTTCAGTCACTGAGGGCTGAAATGATATCCACTGGTTTAATTCAGCCCCTCAAAAATTCTTTGGTGGAGCAGGTATGGTTTTTAACACACTTAGGGTACGGGCGTTAAAATTATGTAGTCAATGTAGTCAATGTCATGAAACCTATGTATAGGTTGTGGTCGTAATAAATTACCCGTCTTCAAGGCAAAACTACAAATTCCGCGTCAACTGTGTTAGGTTCGGTTAGGTTAGGCGTCCTGGGTTCTAAATTATATTTGTTTTAAATTCTAACTTTTTACTTTAAAGTATTTGATGAATAAAATACAATTTCTTTTATTCCACACAGTGTTTCAAATGTATCCTTTTTTTACATTTTAAAATATTTGTTAATTTGTAAGGTCATTTCCGCCAATTTGTATGAAAATTATCAAATATGAACAAAGTCTAGGGTAAGCCGATTTTATTGATCTACTTTTAGTGTTGCTAATCTCGTTTGTTGATTAGAACTTTGACAAAAGAGAAGTTTCGAATTTCAAGGCAGTATCGAAAAGCTATCAACTCTTTTGTAGCCCAAAGTAGAGCAGATACCCAAAAAGCAAACTCCGTTGAGAGAACTCAAATAAATCTTCTTGAATAAAAATAATGTATAGAATACTTTTCTATTAGCAAAGTCAGTGAAAGAATTAGGCCTATTGATCCTAATCTAGATCCTTTTTTATTAACTGACTTCGTCTATTGTAAGGTTGATTGAAATCAACTTATTTAGCAACATAAGTTGAATAACACATCTTGGAAGTATAGATTTAAAAAATTGCAAATTAATGAAGTGTCCAATTAAAAATATATACTTAACCAAATGAAACATTAATACTCGTATACTAATTACAAAAATACCAGTTCCAAATCGTTTGATCTGTTACCGCAGATTATTAAGCAAGGTCCTTCAAATCTTAAATAGTTTGGAATTCTGTGGTATTGGAAAATCACCTACATCAATAAGACCCTGTTTGTTATTTAGCTGTTAGTTCTAAAATAGTTAAGAATTAAATCTAACAATTAACTGATAACCAAGCCGATTTGTTTCATGCTCTTTTCAACATTAAAGAGACACGTGTGACTTTATTTAATTAATAAATAATGTTTTATTACCAGAAACCAGAAAACTTTGCATTGGCCTTCAAAGTATGCTACAAATATGTATTCTCCACAACTAGTGTACTTATGATTGCAGTGTGGACTTTAAAGTTACATGATCGTTCACTTACTTTTTGTGATGGTGACCATCCGGGGCTGGCACAGCTGATATTAGTCCAATCATGGCTGCCAACAGCACCTGCGAAAAATGTTTTACAATATTCAATATCTTAATGTAAAAAAAAAAAGTACTAAAACTATCTATTTGAGTCAACGGATTTTTTAAATTTTGGTTTGTTGTAACTGGTGGAAAACACTACCAGGATCTAATTATAACTCTTGCATATTAAATTAGTGAGGACATTAGGTTTACTTATTAAAGTTGAACTTATTAATATGCTAATACATATTTGCAACCAATTTCACATTTTGCGGAGTTTTCAAACTACTATATAACAATCTAAAAAGTCGTTTGGTTGATGCCAACAGTCTGCGGGCTGAATTCAGCGAACAGACTCCCTTTGAGTTTGAGTTCTTTAAGTAAATTCAATTTGTTTACCTTACTAAGCAGTTTGATTGCCAAGCAAAATAGTACTTAGGTTGAATGATAATAACAATGATGATAAACTTATTCGTACCTTCTTTACATTAACATAGGGTGTTCCAAAAACAAAAGAAATGTTACAAACTTAATAGGTTCTATTTACACTTATACAAGCAGACACGTCATTCATACACACATCCATTCGTCTCTGGAAAAACGTGTGTAATTTGTGAAAAACGGTAATTGTTTACGTGTTGTATAGATTTATGTACGCAGTCCCTTCGTCAAAGGCATGGGACACTAAATGTCACTTCAATCTAGCTCTGAACAGGCGTAAACTATTTTCGTTTTTATCTCTCCTAGTAATAAATAAAAAACATGTATGCCAGCTTAAGAAGAAAATTTACTGAATAATTTTGTGATATTTTGGTGAACGTACTGAACGTTTATCACTAAGATCGTATTTTTATGACTGTTTTAATACAAACAAAACTGTATCGATTCCGTTCACTGTGTTGTAGTGAAGTAAAAAATCAAAAATATTGCATTTCTAAACTATTTTTGCTATTGAAAATATTAAAAGAGCTACGATTTAGTAAACCAGCAAAAGCAAATGAAAGAACAACAAATATTGCAAGAGCATGGCTAATTTTAGTTTTTTGAAAGGCAAAGTACACTATCGTTGATAAACACTCTGATATCAAATGAATTTGTAGTTTAAAAGATTACAAGAACTAAGAATTAGTAAACCAGTAAAAAATTATAGAACATCAAATATTTGTTATGAATAATGTAATTGCCAGGCCAATATGAATTTGGAAAGTAAAAGTACATTATTGATAACAGTTAATTAAAAGTGTTGCATAATAAATATCAATAAGCTGGTGTTAATTTATGAACCATTTTTGGCTAAGCACTTTTCAACAGCTGTTATAAACAAAGGTCACATTAAATGTTCACAAAAACTGTTTTTTTAAATCAATTTAAAGTTTGCCTAAATTTTGCCAATAATAATAACAGTTTAATCCAACTTCAACACCAAACCACTAAAATCCCAATGTTTACATCCACTAAATCACTCCTATCCACTACTGACTGTCCACTACTTACAAGCAGTTTCACTGTATCCATGACGACGTGTGAGCACTGATAGCGTACGTATGAGGTAACCTTCACCTTATATACTAGAGATAGTGAGTGAGTGGAGTGCACACTCCAGCTGGAGGTGGAGGGGGCATTGTACCCCCGCTGTCTCATCTGGAGCAGAGCAGCACGTTGTGTAACAGCTGTTAGGGTGTTAGAGTCGTTGCTCAGCTGTTGTTAGAGTGCTTATTTGGTGCCGCTCAGCTGTTTCTTGTTTTGGTTTTATCGACCGACTTGTTGGTGCGTGGTTTATGTTGCTTTTGTGTTGTTTTGTAGTTGGCCTTTTCGGTTGGGTAATAGTGCTGATTCAATTTTGAAATTGAGGGAAATTATGACCTATGTTTTGTGGTTTGATGTGATTTTGTATACTGAGCGTTCCGAGTGTTCTTGAATTTTGTAGCTTTAGTTTTGGTGCTTATTACACAAGTTTTGCTTAACTCTTGCCTTTTACTTAAAATATGTAAATCTATTTATACTACTATCATCTAAATTCTTTTTATTAATAAAATAATGTTTACATATTTAAAGTAAGAACACTTTTAAATATAGAAAACAAAACAGAAAATAAACTTGAAGGAAGGTTTTAATTCAACACAGTTTAGTATTGAGGAAACAATGTTTTACCGTACTTAATCGTATAATTCTGTTTGAAAATATTTTTCAATGTTTACAGTTTGATCCGCAAATATCCTGTTTTAGTAAGTCAACACCCAAAAGGAACTTTTCAATAA
Organism: Matsumurasca onukii; assembly: GCA_018831715.1. NCBI lineage: Eukaryota > Metazoa > Arthropoda > Insecta > Hemiptera > Cicadellidae > Matsumurasca > Matsumurasca onukii. The sequence continues at coordinate 39,792,975 of CM032063.1, read as the reverse complement.
TGACTAACCACTCAAAACCATTCAAGCTTAAAATTAAAATGCTTAGTTCTATTGCTTAGTAGATGTTTTAAGAAATTAGTTCTAAATTTAGTACACAAAACATTTTACTAAATTTGCGTCACTTACCCCCAACCAAAATCCAGGGGGGAAGAGAGCCCCTTTGATTTGGGGGGGTTGGAAAAGCACAAAACAAACTTTAGAATCCTACAAAACCATTCCCCAAAGGGGTTTAAAAAATATTTCCTTTTCAAAAGTTAAGGTGGGGAGGGAGCATTTAGAACTCACCCTGTATAAAGTTTTGCGATTTGACTCAGGAGGTGTAGGAAGCTCAAAACTTCAAACAGTTTTGTTCTACGACGTTTCGTTCTATGGGAAAATAGAAATAAAAGCTCTATTTTCTTTGGAAATTCACTAATAAATCATTATTAAACTCAACAATCAAGGTGATTTGCCTAATAAGCATTGACTTTCTTTTGATATGTTATGCAACACCGAGAATTCCAAACAGTTCTTTGTTCCTATTTTACGTAAGAAGGACTACCTATAGTATAATTGCCTGCAGGAAGTCTAGTTGTTGTCTGTGAATGTAAACAACTAACAATAAAGTTATTGCGCATGCCCAGTAGTTGTTGTTAGCACGCAATGCGCTTTTCCGATTGTTTGCTGTCTTGTTTATTGTTCGCCATCAGAGCACCGTGGCACGACATGACGTGTGCATATATTCTAGCAAGATGTAGGTTTAAATAATATTATTGTGTCTTTAAAAGCTGAAGCGTAGAATTGGGTTTGTGTCCCAGGATATGATGGGGAAGATAATCTTATTGATAAAATCGTTTTAAAGGATAGTTTAGTTAAAACAAAGTATGTTTGAAAGCTAAGTACGTCTTTTTTCCAACCTTCCTTTTTAAACCTTCCTTTATTGGAACTTTGAAAGTACATCTTACATGTTTGTTTGTAGCCACACACTGGTTTTAACAACCTATATTTTTATTTGGTATATTTTAATAAACCAACAGTTATCAACATGCTGCTCAACATGATCAACATTTTGAAAATTGTTCCAATGTCACGGTGGTTCACCAAATCAAACCACATCAAAACAAAGAGTGATGCTTTGACTCTTCGTAATTCTGGACTTGCTCATCAATTAATTTTAAAATCTAAACACCCTTTTGGCTTGAACCTTAGATAATTTAATTCTTTTTGGTTTTACATAGTGTTGATTTTCTAAAAGGAAAATAATCTTAGTCAACATCAGCTGGAAAAATTTATTAGTTTTGAAAATTATGTTTACAGTATGTTTATTGTTTTCACCCCAATTTATCCTTCTGTTCCTCTCCTCTCTAAAGTACTTGAAAATATATTATGTACGAAATATTGTAGCTTGTTTCCTTTTCTTTCCTTCTATCCTCTATATTCCAAAGTAAGCAATAGGCACCTCAAGAATTCATCCTAATAAACCAACAGAACCAGAGAAAGTCATCACCGATGAAACAGTATTTATCTATGACGTTTTAGCTAATTCGGTTTGGAAAATTAGCTATTCATGCCTTCAGCAAGGTTAGACCTGGATGCGAGACCATTAAATGAGCACCGATCCTGACAAGAACACGTTTTAATTTAGTTTTCCAAACTGTATAATATACCTGATTATGTACGAGTATGTATGTTTGAGGTCTATACAGTCACATTTTAAGCCCGATTTTAATACAGTTTGGTACAAATTTTCTTTTTGTAAATATCTCAATCAATTTGTTAGTCAGCAAAGTCAGAATAGGCCTACCAGAAGTCACCTTTTGGAGGGGTGGGGGGTTTTAACCAAAAAAACTGTTATAATGTTCTAAAGAAGTAAATTTCATTCGGTGTTGATGAAATTCGAAACAAACAGGTATTTTATGTTACCCGCATGTATTCCACAAAATATGACGATTTGTGAGTAGTTTTAAAATGGCGCCTGGAAAAACTCACTTTTAGCTATAACGTAGAACGGGTTGTCCAATTTTATGCAATTAGGAATCGATTTTCAATCTTTCAGTAAAACGTGACACCCAAAATAATTTTAAAACCCACAAAGCTGAAGTCAAAGGCCAAAGCGAGGCTGTGTGCGTAGCAAACTAGACTAACAAATTGCAAAGAAAAATTTCCTTCACTCACGCCAAAGTTGCTTGTATAAGTACGAGATATTTCGACTTTGTATCTCACTAATGGCTTTGTACGATCAATTTTATTCAAGTAATTCGACGAACCTGAACCGTGAGTTCCCCACAATCAAAACCCAGTCGTGCCGTACCACAGCTACCGTCCACAGCGCTAATGAGCACGTATAGTGCACGTTATGAAATTGTAGCGGGCAAGACTGCTAGCCAATAAACTATGATTTACAGGTCACACAGTTTATGCTCGGTCGGAAGCGAATCAGAAAACTAGTGGTAATAGATCCCTCACTTTCTCTGAACACTTCTTGAGTTGAAATGAGAACTCACTGTGCCATTCGACACCTCCAGGACAAGAGAGTGCAGATGAATGGAAACTGAGAGTGGTTCTTGACTTGTGTTGTTGTACTGTATATCCATGAAGAAGCTGGTAAATTGAACGAAACGTTAAAATTAATGTAAATGGCATTTTAATAACGTTCTTGAATAAATAAAGCCATTTTGATTTCAAAAAAAAACGTAAAAGCCTTGCAATCCCAACCTAAAATATTCTTTCATTCTTACATTCAAAAAATTATTAAAGTCACCTTCCATTTTCTTTGAATTATATACCAATGTAGTCTCTAAACAGTGATGCATTCTCATTTCCTAAGGTAATTCCATAAATTAACCGAACTGTAACAGCAAGAAAGCTACTAAGACGAGTTTTGAATGTATATGGCACTACGGTGTTTTGAACAAATATGGTAATAAGTTGAAAGTTATAAAGGATTTTCGTTGGTATTATTTAACTACGTATTCTCCAAGTTATTTATTCTTTGGTGTCGATGACTGACTCTACGACGAACTCATCTTCAATTTTATTCTAAGGAACTGTCATATGACTTGTGACGTTTGTGTTTCTATGTTTGTAAACAACTAGTTGAAAATAGGCTGTGGTACAATAGTATAGTTATTGTGAAAACACGAATTTAAATGTCTTAAAAGTTTTTGTATCAACAAATTTTCGTTGGACATCTACTATTTTCAACAACAAAATGCATAGTGTTGTTATTTTACTTGATGTTCTTCCACTAGACCATGAATTTAATATATTCGACTCGTGTTGTTAAAAACAGTAATGATTTTTTAACCTTTAAATTTTAAACTCGATGTAGGTTTAATATGTTTACAAGCTTTTACTACTTGTTATCCTATTTTGAGATGAAGAAACGCACCTTGCATGCGCTTGAGATGCTTAATAGAAGTTATTGTAGCAGTAGTAATTATTTCAAACCCATCATGTCTAAATGACTGGGACTCTTGGCGTGGTCCTGTAATCCAGCTTCATGGAGGTCAGGTTTTGAGGATGATATAGGTCTAAAGCGGCTCAGATAGTCTCAGTGATCATCTGATGATACCCGCATCAACTCCCACCATCGTTTAGACATATCAGACCATCACCTGCGTGGTTCGGAAGTCACGTTAAGCCGTTGGTCCTTGTATTTCCATTGGTCATTGGGCTATCAATTAATGACCCATTCTAAGGAAGAGTCTGCCTTAACTGGTAATAAGACTACACCTCATAACTCATTACTACCACTCATCATATTCATCCTTCACCACATATTTGCATTAAAATACCCTCATGAGAGTGGTCGACATCTCAAATAGTGATTTAGTGATTTAAATCTCTATCCATACTTAAAAGTTTCACTATGATTAATTTCATTCTTTTGGGCCGGAACACATCACTAGGGCACTTCATAGCCTGGGAAAGTAGGGGAAGTCCGCCATTCCTTTAGGCACGTAAGTGAACCTTAACCTCTTGACCATTTTTCCTACTTCTTCCTGCATTCCTTATCATAGAACGACTGAATGACTTATCACCGCAGATTATCTCCCATGTCTCGTTGTTTCTTATGCACAAGATGGCTCAGCTGCTGACAGGTGACTCGGAAAGCACGTGACTGCTGGCAGTTTGTTACGTCACACTGAGTCCTGTACTTGCTACTTGCACTATCAGTAGCTGTTATCAGCCTCATGCATAGCTCATGGACCATGTCTCCTTGATGCCCTCCTCGTGTCTCTATCCATTGCTTGTTCCCATGTTACATCTCCATCCTGTGAGGCTGTGTTATCTACGTTTATTGATGTAGTAGTGTGTTTAAATAGATACATTTTAGCAGATTGTTATCCTTGGAACTAGACATTTGATGTAAGTTACTTCAGTTATGTTATTATGGAATTTCAAAGTTATTTGCAAAGTATCAATGAAATTCAATAGACATTGTCTTTTTTTAATTCGAAGGCTAGGACTGTGGGGGTTCTCCCTACCACAACCTGAAATATGAAGTATTACTTCGTACTTAAGATTTGAAAATTGAGAGAAATCGTCAGTATTCTACGCAAGTGAAACAGTAAATCACTTATCTTGTAATGTAACAAAGAACATAGACATATGGTGTAACACAATTAATCCATTAAAATATTTAATTTTCCCAGTTGTAGGACCTTGTGTTTACAAGTTACCTTTTTGGCGCCTGTAGACCCTACTGTAGATTCTTCTTACAGATGTACATTTCGGGACTGGGTCCCATCATCAGTGTTTCTTCTCTATAAATACTTTCATTATGCAAACCCAGTCCAGAAATGGCATCTGTAAAAAAATCTACATCTAAAGGCACCAAAAGTAACACCATAACTTATTCATCAAAATTCTACATCAAAGACGGTTTTATGTACGAATTTTTTTAAACTATCCAATTTCTCGATTAAGAAATGAAGCACCCAAAAAGAAATTCAAACAGTATTAAAATGTTGAGCATAGTTATCATTACTCAAAAATCCAGTTTTAAATGTTAACATTCATACCGTTATATAGGAACAAATCATACTACCAGCCAATTTCAATTAACATCAAAATCTAGTGAGGTTTAGAATATCCGTTGAGTCATTGAGCCAGGCTGAAAACACAAATGACAAATAACGCTGGACACAATTTGTTAAAACTCATATACCACTCGATCTATACAGCTGCTCACAAAACAGTTTTAAACAATACCGTCCCCACCGTTATTAAATGCCACTCGTCCCATTTACAACACAATAGTCTTGCCCAATCGTGAGCAGTGGACTTGGCTACTTTTGTCCCCAAAACTGGCAGACCCCAGTCACGTACGCACGCGCACGCGCACTCCCACGCATGCGCATGCGCGTTGGGTAACGTGCGCATTAGAGCGAGTCTGGAACCATCTGACCACAGCTGTAAGTGGGTTATACAATACATCTACATGCTCGTACATAGGCTGAGGTGTTCATAAACATACCAGCCAACTGGCAGCGGTGCTTTAATGACTTTATTAGGTGTAGTCTTGTAACGCCGGTCGTGCTGTCTTCATTGGTAGAGTAAGAGGGGGAGGGGGTATCATATAGAATCTAGACCTGATGAAAAGTTAAGCAAATGCTTTAGAACCAGTTCATTTTTTAGCTACGCTGAAAATAAAACAGGTGTTTGATGTTGAACAGTAGGCCTAGCCAATTCAGCGACCGAAATTAGTACTTCACAGCAAGACCGAAATGTTTTAAAATTATTATGATTCAATGGTGTGAACTGAAAGAACCAATAGTAGAACTAGCGTTTAAATTTAAACTTTTAAAGGTTGGGATACTTAAGAACTGAATGAACTAGAAAATAATATAGTAACTTTTTGGCTGACATTTTAAAACGACTAAAGGACACAAATGGCACAACAGTAAATGTTGGTGTTTGATACGAGTACGTTGTTGTATGGCAAAGGTCAAGTTTTGGTAAATGGCTAAAATAATATTTGTTCGAAATTCAACAACGTCAAAATAAACAAAATTCTTTTGTATTCATTAATGTAAGAACATATTGTAAAGTGGCGAATGCCGTGAAAAGAAATAAATAAAATAGACGTACAGTTGTTAGATCATGAAATACGTTTTGTGTCGAAAACTTCCCCCAAACTTCCGACGTATTCCGTTTTTACTGGTAACAAACTTGACCGAAATATTTACAAAAGATACATGGTTTAAGTTTGATTAAAATGGAGAAAATGCGACTTAAAAAACTCACACATAAATACATATAATTATACAGCATGATTACGATATCTAATTGGTCTCAGGGAAATTCGACATTAAGTAATTACGTTGCAATATTGTAATTGGTTATGTAACCAGCAATGTAGCATTTGTAATTAAACTAATTTAAAATAGATTATGACTTAAATAATTTTTAAATTTTAATTATCCGTTTATGAATTAAATACAAATGTACTAAAACCACCATTCCACATGTCCATCTCTTCGGCAAGGAGGAAGAAACCCCCCGCCAAACATAGAACTGCACCGACTTCCTCCAAGTTACTCTGTCAGTGTGCATTATCACATAAATTTCTACGTGCTGTCCCCTGTAATCATCCTCCGGTATTACACACATTACACACTAGACTACTCTACAAATCTAGTGAAAGTTGCAGCTTTGGTTCTGCAGGAAAACATAGATTACAAAGACAACTAAATTCCAACACAACAGCTGTGCCCGCAGGTCCGTGAAGTGTTGTTACTTTCGATATGGTTTCTACCGTTGCACTTCTGTAGGCTGGTGTGTTCTTACTGATTACATTTACAAGTATTACTCTAAAATAAAACGAACAAGCGAGTGAATTTCCTGTATAGGAGACAATTTAAACCGGAAGTGCTCTTTTGAGAGGAGTTGAATTTTATGATCCGACTTCAATGAAACTTAACGATCTATTAGTTAAACATTAATGGAACCCTACCTAACATATATGTACTAAAAATCAACAAATTCCATTCAGTTTGACTAAGATGTCGTTGGAAAATGATTTTCCACCGCCATTTCGGTTTGACTGAACAAATTATGTTGATTTTTGTACATATGTTAGGTGCCTTGTAAATATTCACACTAAGTAAATTGAAAATAAAATATTGAATTCAGTTTCCGCAACACAAACCACTATTTTGGGGGTTAATCCCTCCCAAGTCCGATGTAAATTATTGTCGTCGTTACAGAAGACTTGCTAGGAAAATAGTTACGTCTCAACTATTATTAAAGGTAATATTTGTAAATGTAATCGGTAAACCAATTTTTGGAAGATTATAGTCCCCATTATAGATCGCTTTCGGGAACTGATTTTGCTGTAAAGATAACATACTAGAAATTCTTTTCGTTCATTGTAATAATCATCCCCTTGTAATTACTGTCAAAATTGTATAACGATTGTAGCAGTGAGCTTCTGGAAGCCTTTTGCCATACCTTAGGGATATATAGAATATCTATACAGGGTGAGTTTTATGTCCCCACCTTAACTTTTGAAAAGGAAACATTTTTGAAACCCTTTGAAATGTTTTTGTAGGATTATAAAGTTTGTTTTGACGTAAAACCCCAAAAACTGGGAGTGCCCCAAAATTTTAAATTACAACCCTTTGTGGCACCTCAAAAGAAAGGGAATCTCAATACAAACTCAACGACGGAAAGAACAACTTTTCATCTCTACTAGTTTTTTGTAATACCTGTTTAAAAATTGCAAGAAATCAGCTTTAAAATTTCACATTTCACATACATTTTTTTTTTAAATGGCAAATTTTTCTCGAAATCTTTTTGAGGAAACATCACAATCCTACAACATAATCAATAGGGTATTTTTAAGAAAAGTGTGTGATTTTTTATGTGATAGTTAGCATTTTAAACCTGATTTCTTGTCATTCTTAAGCGGGTATTACAAAGAACAGTGGAATAAAAACTTTCTTTGCGTCGTTAATTTAATAAAATTACTTCTTTTAAGTGCCACAAAATTTCAATTTTAAGTTTGGGGGGCCATCCCCGGTTTTGGGTGGTGGTGGGTGACGCAACGTACGTCAAAACAAACTTTAGAATCGTATAAAAACATTCCCCAAAGGGTTACAAATTGTTCCTTTTCAAAAGTTAAGGTGGGGACATAAAACTCACCCTGTATATTCAGTTTTTTGCAAGATACAAATAAATTCCACTCTCAAATTTATTCCTTATTATGCCCTGAACCCCCAAAAAATATTTTTCCTATCGCCTAAAATGTTTATTTTATGTCGCAAAATATTTTCTACATTTTGGTTTGTTTTTCAAATACCGGTACTCTAAATTTTTGCTCTTGTAAGCTACCTTTGCTTTTTTATTTCCCAATGACGGGACAGAAAGTGTTTGTTTACTCGATACAAGCTCCAGGTCACTTTCTCTGGTCACTCCTAGTCAAGGAGCCCATACAAGCCAGATCACGTCAGGACAGGTCAGGGGTGTAATGTACACCGACATCAGCTGGTATAGTAACTGATACCTTTCTATAGCTGTCCACAGAGTACTCTCTTCGCCAATGATAGGGGGAGATACTGGCTAGCTACCGTAAGTAGACAGCTGACCCAGTTTCAGATCAACATTTTAAAATTTTAAATGTACAGTTTTGTTTACTTAGAAAACAACGGTGGCCCGAATTTGTTTGACGTGATATATTTGTCTTGCTAAGTTCTGACGACAATGCAACTTCAGGTTTTGAGTACTTTGACGTCTTCTTTGTTTTATACAATTTTTCAAAACCATTTAAAAACCAGACCACATAATGAACAGTTTATAGATGTCAATTGGAGACCATACATTCACTTGATTCTTTTGTGTGTACGCGAATTAACCCTCTCAGGTTAAACGTTAAATAAACTGCTTTGAAAGTTATATTCGTAATGCACTTTTGGTAAACTACAACTTAATACCGTGATCATGAATGATAATATAAAATTCCCAACGAGTCATTGCCATCATCAACAGGACATGTTAATCTAGACTGTCATCATCAGGTTTTGTTTAATTTGTACCAGGTTTGCTACGGTCAGAAGACCGTACTTGTTCCTCCGTACAGTACAGTATACAGGGTTGTGTTTCCATGTCCAGCTCGAGTGTCCTCTTTGGAAGCAGTTAAAAAAATCTTAAATGGTCTACGTATCCAGTACGTTAAATTAGCCTCCACTTCTCGGAATGAAAAGGCGAGTATTTTAAATCCACTAAAATCTCTTTAAATCTGGCTTTTCACACAATGTTAGGTTTGTAGTGATTCATCGAAAAGTTTAAATTAAGAGATCTATAAAGAGCCAATTCTAAAATATTTCTCTCACAACTAATACTCTACTCTAAATTGCATAACTCCATCCGTCCATCACCGCCCATTCTCCAGAGCCGCCACCGCCGATGACCTTCTCTAGATGCAATCTCTTCACCCACTTCCGGCTATCAGTTGCCCACCTTGCACGCAGGCCCGGAGGTGTGAGGGGGTGGCGGAAGTGACGTGCCGAGTGCAATCAACACTGCAATACTGCAAGCTGCAAGGATGCAAAGGTCAACTGCTTGCATCTTGGACATGAGTTACCGTCCGTGAAACTGAAGCAGTTCACCAACTAATAACCTGACACTTTCACTAGCTCAGGTGTGATTACGTGGTCGAACTAATCTGTGGGAATTGTGCATTTTGTGTACACTCTGTATATAGAGAGAGGTGAAGAGGATAGAGGTGTTTAACTCTTAGGCTTTCGCGGCTGGTAACAACAATCTAGTTCTTCCGGTTCACACTGCGTGATAACATCATTATTATTGAACTATTTCGGTCTTGCTGTGGAGTACCACTGTCAATGATTGGCTGAAACTGAGCTACTTCCTCTCTGCTATCGATAGTGTCACAGCCAATGAGACAATCGACAGCTGGCGTCCATGCTAAATGGACGGTTGGCAGCCCTATCACCAATAGGATAACAAACAGTAAACAGCAAGTAGTCCAGTTTCAGCCAGTGACTGAAGATGGTACTCTGCAGACATATCGAAATATTTCAAACTAATATTATGATGTTTTGACGTGGTGAGAACCGGGTGACTTGAACTTCATTGAACTTACTTTGAACTTAATGGTCTTAATCCATGTTCCTAGAGAACAGGATGGGCGTCAAAAAGTCTTCTTCTGATTTTACGTCCACTCCAAGTATTCAATGGAGTAAAATTCCTCTTCCATGAGCCATTCCATAAGCTTGCCTTTAAAGTTTTGAGTCAGCTTGTAGTTTCAGTCTGGGAGAAAGTTTATTGAACAGTTTGGTGCCGATGTTAAGAGGGTTTCTTCTCGTACGCAGTGAGACTGCAGGCTGTAGTTTTCCCTATTCCTCGTGTTGTAGGAGTACGTCTCTGAGAGATGGGGAAGCCCTTTCTTGACAACGTGCATTACTGCTTCTCCAATGAACATAGGCCTATTTGCCACAGTTTGTATTTGGAGTCTTCGGAAGACACCTCGGCAGGAGTCACGGAATCCTATCCCAGCGAGTACTCTGGCAGCTGCTTTTTGAAGGACCAGGACTCTGCGTAGGTTTTTGTGTGAAGAGTAGCCCCAGACAGCCAGCCCATAGCGAATGTGTGACTCAAAGAGAGCAAAGTAGGCTGTTCTGTGACCTAGATTACCGGTACTATTTACCGGTATCAGAAGCCATCTGATTCCTTGATATCTTTTGCAGGTGTATAAAGTAAATTTATAGAGACATGTATAAAAAATGCATGTATAAGTTCATATACTCAATCGCCAAAGTTGACGGAGTCGTGAAAACGGCCTCACGACTTTTGATGACCCCACACAGCAACCGTTCACTTGCGCACTCTTGTCACTAATATCACTCACAAATGTCACTGTTTAGAGACAAAATTCACTATAATGTTTAAATTTAATGATCAATTACTCGTATGTATAACCAATAAAAATAATATAGCCCCACAATCAGCCAAATCCACCAGACACTAGTGCAAATGAACTCATTATAGTTAACAAAGCTATAGATCGTAATCAAACACGGACAACAAAACTCTCCCAGAAATAATTTGGTAAAGTGCGCAGAGCGGAAAGAGGCCGAGAAAGATAATTATGAAAGTCCAGGGCAAGCAGCAGCAGAAGAGAGAAGAGGCTCTTCCTTCACAATTGCCTGCGGTTCCGGAGCCAGGAATGTAAACATACATGCTTCAGTGCGTGTGCACTAGTTGTGTAAGTTTGGTACACCTGCTGCTGCACACAACAATTGAAACTACACTACAACTTTGCTGCTAACAAAGGAAATTAAATTACTAACAAGCCTTTAGAAGGTTTCCTACACGTAGAATCACAAAACTGATTATTAAAACCGGATTCATTCATCAAAACTCTTAAGAATTTCCTCTACATTGGCTGTGCAAAATAGGTACAGAGAACTTACTAACGGCTTGTTAGTCATTTTAAAACAAACTTTTGAATAATTCAAAATTCTGAAAAATTTTCCCTCAATTGGCTGTGCATAAATAGGTATTTTTGTGTTCTCTGTTACAGTTGGTCTGTCTGATTCAAGGATGTGATTAGTAGTCCGTTGCTCCAAGCCATCCAATGCGGCAGTCAGTCAGTGGGCAGCTGTTACTGGCAGTGGACGTGCTTGACTTTTCTATTTCTGTTTTTTTTTTTATTTTGAGTTTTAGGGCACTTTAAGGCGGGATCAGATTTCAGATCCCGAAACATCGTGTTCTTTTAGTTTAATCAAAAAAGATGGAAAACGTCCGTAATGATACTTTAACCTCAGAAATTGTACCATCGTCAATGATTCACCATATAGGTAAATTGTACCATCGTTGAGGTAATATTCACCTAATAGGGAGCTTTCTAACGGCTTTGTAGTAATTTCACCTTTTGTTAGAAAAACTCTGAAGAATTTCCCTATTGGATGTGCACAAATAGGTATTTTTGTGTTCTCTGTTCGTCTGTCAGGTTCACGGCTGTGATTGGTCGTCCGCTGCTCCAAGACATGTGACTGACTGGGACTCGTGGCGTGGTCCTGTAATCCAGCTTCATGGAGGTCAGGTTTTGAGGATGATATAGGTCTAAAGCGGCTCAGATAGTCTCAGTGATCATCTGATGGTACCCGCATCAACTCCCACCATCGTTTAGACATATCAGACCATCACCTGCGTGGTTCGGAAGTCACGTTAAGCCGTTGGTCCTTGTATTTCCATTGGTCATTGGGCTATTAATTAATGACCCATTCTAAGGAAGAGTCGGCCTTAGTTTGTAACAAGACTACACCTCACAACTCATTACTACCACTCATCACACTCACACCACATAATTGCCTTAAAATACCCTCATGAGAGTGGTCGGCATCTCAAATGGTGATTTAGTGGTGGCTGGCCAGGCTATTCACTGTCTGTACTATAAAACTAACATAAACCAAGTGACCAACTAAACCGACCCACTCTGACAATTACACTAAAGTGCTAAATTACTGGAGCGGCCCACGTCACTGGACCTCTCTTACTCTCCAGTGTGAGCGAGGTGAGGCGACATTTGCGTTCCGACGTCAAAGGGACATGGATGGATTGTGCGTGGACTGGTGGGGTTGGTGATGAGATGATGAATAGGATGGAATAAAGAACTAACTGAGCGCTTGTGAAAACGTGTATGCTCAGTGATATCTCTCAGAGATGTTTTAAGACTAGAGCTACCCAATGGTAGTAGCGTGGCCTGCTAACCAAGTGCTGTTCAAGTATATTGGTATTTTCTATGCAACATCGAAATCTCTATCTTCTATCTTACGTCGAAAAGAAAAAATCCAAAACTGTTGTCGTGTGTTTCGCAAAATTAAGGTCTATTGGGTATGTTGGTTTTGAATTCAAGGAACATTACTGTAAATTCATTTTATATCTTTACATACATCTCTGGTCCAACCTGAAAAAAAAAGTAAAAACAAAGTCCCGACTGTCGTTGTTTGGCTCGCAAAATAAAATTCTGTTGGAGTCCATTGGTTTTTTACGTAAGACCCATTGCTATGAAGTCTCTACAACTTTAAACACAGCACTGGTCTGAGCTCAATAAATAAAAATAAACGACAACGTGTTTCAAAATAAACCTCCAGTCAAGGCACATAAGACTCTTTGGAGCTAGTCATGCTCATATTAATGTGGCAAGCGACATTAGACAAATTCATTTATTTTACAACCATTAAGATTGAAAATTGATCCATAAATTCAGAATTTCAGCTGGACTTTTAGAAGTTTTGGACCAAGAGTTAAGTGGTTAGGAAGTGCATTGTAGAACTTTGCACCAGAGAGTAGCATTGAACGGATGCACTGTATATTTATAAATTTTAATTTTTTGAGAGTTAGAATTTATTTGTAGTTTGTTGATTGTACGTATGTCCTTCTATTTAACCTTTAGGACGTCAAAATTCTATGATCATATGCTTATAGCATGAGTATAATATAAGTTGTTTTCCCGCTGATTATTAGATACTTTATTAATGTACATTTGACTTACAGATAAGTTCGCTAAAACTACTCTTAAATTCAACACAATATTTACCAATGTTTCAAAGCAGTAATATGCTGAGAGGCTGGAAATACCAAGATGGCCGGCAAGGGACAAAGGTCAAGTGATATGTCATCTTGGCCAGTGAAGTAAGCGTCGCCTGTTGGTCAACTTTGAGCACAAGATCTGACTGAAGACTAACCGGATTCAAGATTGGGCACGATCCATCTAGATAAGTCAAATGTGTCTTCAAGTTTCATAACAGTACCGTGTTTCATATTTAAATGTTATGAGTACACAAGAAGACAAATCAAATGTATTGAATATATTTATGTAAATTTTTAGCATAAGATCGTTCCGTAACAATAACTTTAACTACAACGTTTGATATTTGAAAAATCTTAATTTGGATTAACTATATCACTACAGGCCAATTTAAAGGTGCTTTAAACACTAAATTATCGATTGAATAATCTACAAATATTGTATATAATTTATTAAGTATTAAGTTTCTTAGATAACAATTGACCTCAACAACAGTAGATAGTGTTTGCGCTAAAATTATATCCGGAATATTTCTTCCTCAAAACTTATCTGACTTACAAAACTAATATTTTGAGAACTGCTGAGATCCTAGCTTTACGTGCATTTTTAACTGTAAGCCTTTTTAAAAACTGTAAGTCCAAAGCCACAAATCTTTCGCCAACATGGCGGATAGCCATTTAGAACACTCAAGGTCTTTACGCTACCTTTTAGGTAAATTATCTATTCAATAATTTGTTCTTTATTGGCTTAATGTATGTAATGTAAAAGCAGGAACAACTATACAAATTTAAGAATTTATGCACGACTTTAAAACAAAATTTAGAACAATACCTGTGTAATTTAACTTGACATATGGTACAATAAACGTGATCATATTTTCCCTTGTAAATTACTTCAGAGTTTAAGTTAATTTTTCATCCAACAGAATTTATATTATACATATACATTTCAGTATTGCATAGGACGTGTTCCACTTCCAACGAAGGACCCACCATGGGTACTGTGTGTAGGACATTGCCATTGAGGTTTATAGCTTCACTCCTAGAATGCGCCACCACGCGCTACCAAGGACTTGGTTGAGTGTTCAACCTCGAGCTTGATAGTTGATAGTGGCACAACTTTAGAATAAAATAGACTTGTCAATCTTGTCCTCTTCGCTAAAAGAATGCTTTTTTAAAGTATGATTCATAAAAATACCAAGTATTGCATTGATGGTTTGTAGAATAATATACGAATATAATATAGATATGATATAGATATAGATATAATATCGTATATAGATAGAATATACGATTCTTTCTTTATATATTGTGTATGTAGAATAAAGGTAAATCAGCCCAATAGTGTCAATAATCTTTCTTTCAACGTTTATTAAATTATATAAACTTTACAAAATGACACATGGTTTTTGACTAGATAGCCTTTCCAGCCGTCCAGAAGCCTCTTTCTGTGTACAACGCAAGACTTAACTAACTGCTATGCATTGTACGTTAAACTGGTTAGAAAAATTGCCTGTACAGTTACATAGTCTCATTCATATATTATGTTTTTTTTCTTCTATTTTAAACCAATCCTCTATTGTAAACAGATAAAACAGTACAAGACACTTTCGGTTATTCGAAAGATTGAAATTGCAAAATTAGACATCGACTGCTCAAAAACAACCAGTCTTTTTGTCCATCCTGTTGCACACAGTTGGGAAATGTTCAGAAGCAAACATTTAATATACTTGACAACGTTTATTAGCTATTCAACATACATAATATATTTCAATCAACAGAATGAATACAAGGTTTATTACAGGTAACATATTGACATTGGTACACAAATATAACTTATCGTAACCAATAAACTCATTCGTTTAGAAACAAAATATTCAAACAGAATGTTTATAAGCTAAACATTCTGTGAAATGATTTAGTACAGTTATCATATAAGTTTGAGTTTACAGTCCACCAAGATTTAAACATAAAATAACTAAAATATTACAAATCACTCAAGGAACTAATGGTAACTCCAGTTTCGACCACGTCTCGTCTACTTCTTCCAGTGGTAGAGGGAAGGATGGAAGTCATGGTGGTCATGGTGGTCATGGTGGTCGTGGTGGTCATGGTGGTGGAGGTCCAGCTCCTCCACAGGGTGGTCGACGTGGTGGAGGTGGTGGTGGTCGACCAGGTGTGCGTGCGCGTGCGAGTGTGAGTGAGGATAGATGCGCAGAGGCTCGTGGACGTGGTGGATGTGCCCGTGGTGCACATGAGGAGCTACGTAGTGCGTCACTCGAGTCACCCTGTGAACGTGAGGGGTGATTGTGAGAATTATTGGTGGTTAAATAAAAACAATGTTATGATAGGTAGATAGTGCATGGATGAGGCAGGAAACTCAACATAGTTGAGGCAGCTCACACACAGAATGCGCTGCGAAGGTATTCTTTTAAGAGTCTCAAGTAGAGCCACTGACGCACGCACAAGTTCTGTTGTTCAGAAATCGCAAGATTTTGTCATCAACATCGGAGAAAATGTGAAGCCAAGGTGGGAGAAAGACGGCGAAAGGCGGCAGCTATTTCTACGTCTATAAGCTAAGGTCTTTCGTTGAATTGTATAACATTAATCGTATAGCACCCTATACTACGTTATAATTTTACATTTGGCCTTGTCTAGGGTTGGGGAGTATAATCTCGTAAGTTATTGCGGTTTTAGGTATAAGTTATTATTTATCAGATATAAGTTATCATCGCAATACTGTGAGACGATCTTTGAAATTGATAAAATACTAAAACGCAAGCAATGGTTCCCAAAACCAGAGATATTTATCCAGAGTTATTCAACTTTAACTAGAATTTCCCAAATACTGATACAATTTTTCTATAAAGAAACACAGAAAACCGCACAGTTTTCATTCTTTTTAAATCTTCGTACGTATTATCTTGTTGAAGTAATTATTCTAATAAATATCGAAAAGCCAAGATGGCTCGAGGGTGATGCTTTATTGGAAAACAAATTCTAGATGTTAAGTTACAGCGGCCATGGTGTAGGTTAGAAAACTATATCTTGGTATATTTTAAGCTCTTTGATGATAGCTAGTTAGTAATTTATAATAGTTGGTATTTTGGAAAACTCAAACTATTTCAACATTTCTACAATATATTATAAGCTTTATACCTTGGATACAAGATTAAACAGTAAACAGTCCGTACAAAAACGGTTTTATGTGTTGGGATAGGCATCAATTTCGCCAAATAACTTACTAATAAAATCTAACCATCAGTAATTTAGGATCGACAAACGACAACTCAAACTATCTCCCTTCACTTTGACAAACTACTACAACTTTATCCCTAACTTATGAATACAAGACAAAGTTTACATGAAACCGTTTTGTAAGTGAAACTTATCATGCAGCGTGGATTGTAGTGTACAGTATTACAGTTGGAATACTCCTTCATAAAGTAACGCACGACGAATGTACTCTAGTGACGTCCACTATAAGTATCTTATGTAGGAACTGTTCTAGTTTTAAACAAACTATAGCCAACTTATTTGTATAAATCTTAGCGAGGCACACAATGATCTCGTGACATTTGGCTTTGTTGTTTTATAAATAAATAGTTTGGCTTTGATTTATTTTATGTTTAATGCAACTTCATATTTATTGGACACAAACTTAAAAGTAATATTTACTATTTAAGTTGCAACTGCAATAAAATGTTTTCTAGTTTAGTTAGTTTTGAAACTAAAAGAGCTTTAGTTTTAATTATTATTTGTTTTTTACTTACGGCCTGATGAACGAGGGGTTTCACTGGAAAGCAGCAAGAGCCACTAACACCACAACAGCTGCGAATTGGAAAACAATATGTTCATTATATACATTTATGAAATTGGTTTTGGAAGTCAAGTGAGAAAGAGGGACGCAATAGATCCAAATAGACTAAAAAATAAAAAGGTATTTTCTTATTTAATTTTGAAAGGCACTTTGTCTCTTCAAAGTGCTTTACTAACCGATCAAGGTTTGTTGTTGTTTTATATCATTTACGTGAGTCAACAAACAGATTCACCGTGAAAGAAATTTACGATATTTATACACTACTATAACTTTAAACGCTCATGTTTTGTTAAACGTTAATGTTTTTACCATGTTTTTCTCCTCACTTGGTTTAAATTTATAATTTATTTGTTATACCTTAGACGAACTAGAAACCTTTTGTGTGACGTATACCTATTTACTTAATGCATAGTCAAAAAGGTCAACAACATTATAGTTTTATGCATAGAGGTTTTAGAAATTTTCATTTTTTCAAATACAGCAAACTTAACTCAACTATCAGCACTAACTCAACATCTTTAATCACAGCACCTAATACAAAAACAGCTTTTCAAATTAATTTTAAACAAAAACTCACCACTTGAACTTTAAAACTCATCCTGAAGTTGTTGATGTGAAGCACACACTGAACTACTGGTGAATCACGGAGTGTCCCCTACTTATACTGATTGATGTGTCAACAGACATGTTTAGGTGCCAGGGCCAGGGCTCATTAGGACCCCAGGAGCGCACAGGGCTCACATTAGGACCCTGGTAGCGCGCTCTGGGAGAGCGGTTAGACAACCCATCTGGATCAGCTGCGAGCCAATAGGAGGCTTCCGAGTTGAATACACTGAGCGCTTCGGTCCGTGGGTTGAACTAAAAAAAGAGGATTTTTCAAAATAAATAAAAATTAATTCAGAAAATCTGCTCTGAAGAAGTTATTTAAAAGTTAAAACTCACGAACAACGGCGGCGTTGGTTGGACTGTAACCTAATGCATTGCCACTTTTTCCGCCATTACGGCGCATTCGTGAAAAATCACTGACAGAACAGAATTTTTATTTTCAGCCAAGAGTTATGTTGCTAGAAAAAAGTTAGGTGAGAGCGGTTTTTTCTTCAACCTCTTTCATAAATAAATAAAGGTTATTTTGTAAAACAATAAGCACGTACTTTAATCACTAAATCACTATTTGAGATGCCGACCACTCTCATGAGGGTATTTTAAGGCAAATATGTGATGAAGGATGAGTGTGATGAGTGGTAGTAATGAGTTATGAGGTGTAGTTTTGTTACAAACTAAGGCCGACTCTTCCTTAGAATGGGTCATTAATTAATAACCCAATGACCAATGGAAATACAAGGACCAACGGCTTAACGTGACTTCCGAACCACGCAGGTGATGGTCTGATATGTCTAAACGATGGTGGAGTTGATGCGGGTATCAACATGATCACTGAGACTATCTGGAGCCGCTTTAGACCTATATCATCCTCAAAAACATAAGAACTTAAAAGGGGTTTGACACCAATTGTTCATATAATTGCAATTGGTTTAAGAACTATTGTTCTAACCTTATATTAATAGTAATTAAAGTTTTATTTTAAAATTAATTTAATTTTTTCCTTTAAGATTATAACTATAATGATTTTTATTTATTTTCTTTTTTAAATATAAGCTTTTTATAAGTAACTGCTTTTATAAGCTCCCCAACCACATCACGTGCAGACAAGTGACAGTGCTGAATACAGTAGGTAGAGAGGTGTTGATTTCACCGCTACTGCTGATATGTGATCAATTAGTCCTGATAAGGACTCAAGGTCAATAAATAGAGCATTTATCACTTTCCCCGCTGTCAGCTGTCAGCAACGTCGCTTATATAGTCAGACACCTCCACGTAGATGCGGAACCGACGTATTACTCGATCATTACAAGCAGTTGGGTGGTTAAGTCTTAGAGTAGTGAAAGTATTCGATGATGGTGTTAGTGGGTGTGTTTGAGAGAATTTTAATTTCTATAGATGAAAGTTTAAGTAAGAACAGAACGTTTCTTCACTATAATAAAACATGAGGGAAAAGTCAGAGACCTTTTTAATTACAGTGTATCATCAGCGTATAAAATAAAAATTGGAAATGTTTGGACGATGCTTTGTTTAAAGTTTGTTGTTAACAGCGGTGCTATTTCTAAAGTTGGAGTATTATTGCGGAGGTTTTCTATAATCTTTTTAGTTAACAAAAATAATTCGGCGTTTTGGGATCTAGAATCTGAAGAAGATCCCGAAACGTCGGGTGTTTCTTGTTTACTATAAAATGTCCGCAATAATAGTTCAACCTCGGTACGAACGATATTATAAATCACACAAGGACTATTGTAAATTTACAGCTCTTCTATTTTAATATATTATCCACAATCGATATAGGCCGTAAGGCATCTCTTAAACATGAAATACGGCCTTTTGGGTTTGGTCCTGTTTTTATGGTGAATACCTTCTCAGGTGTTGTGTGAGCTACATGTTTACAAACTAAATAGGTACTTTAAATAAATAATTCAATCCAATAATTCAATAGTTGTCTTATATTTTGTTCGTACCGAAAACTGTGTAAAAAAAATATTGAGACTGGGAGAAAATAAGTTTCCTAACTATACAATATAAAACTAATATGTAGGTTGTCGGGGAAAAAAATAGATTTTGAAGGAAAGATTTTGAGGTGTTTGGGTACCTAATAGTGCCAAATAACGTGCATGTATGAAATGTCAAGGCTATTGGCCTGTTATTTACAAAAAGAAAATTTCAAAGTAGTATGAACACAGTTCTAATAATTATTTCTATAGCTAGACATAGTTTTCAAATACTACAATAACACCCAAATCATGATCGTAAATAAAATACATACATTTAAAACCGTTGTTACAATAAGAGAATATAATTTTATAAAACGTCATTTCGTCAAGACATTTTGAAAGTTTCGGTTGTTACCCAACATCGTTCTTCTTCAGGTCAAGGTGATCATTGGAGGGGTTTTGCATACTAACGTGTATCTATTACACCGAGGCCGGAAGGAATACATAATCTCTTCTAGTGGCTGTTTGTATCTATTCATTGTCTTTATTAACAGATACTAAATACAAAACACGGAGATGGTAAAAGCGGTTGAAATATTATTACTGACGTTTTTGATTGTTATATAATGACCAAGAAAAACACGACTTTAACATACAAATATATGAACTATTCTACCGGTTATTGTGTTTAAAAATACACAACGTATCGATCACGAATCGCGATTTGAGATGCCGACCACTCTCATGAGGGTATTTTAAGGCAAATATGTGGTGAAGGATGAGTGTGAAGAGTGGTAGTAATGAGTTATGAGGTGTAGTCTTGTTACAAACTAAGGCCGACTCTTCCTTAGAATGGGTCATAATTAGATAATGACCAATGGAAATACAAGGACCAACGGCTTAACGTGACTTCCGAACCACGCAGGTGATGGTCTGATAATTATGTCTAAACGATGGTGGGAGTTGATGCGGGTATCATCAGATGATCACTGAGACTATCTGAGCACTTTAGACCTATATCATCCTTAAAGGATAAGTTTGACAACTCCCCTCGTTATCAAGTGAATCTTAGCCTAAATCATATTCTAATTTATTAAAACTAGTACAATTTACTACGGAATCAAACTATACCGACATATAAACCTGCAACATTCACAACAATAATATCTACAACTACAAATTGGTAACGAATCACCGAATATTCGCTGGTACGAGCCACCCGCGCTGACAGTCGACACACTCTGATGATTTAGGCTAAGCATCACTTGATAACGAAAGGAGTTTTCATACCTCTCGAAACGTTGGGTAGTTTTAAACACAATAGCCGGTAGACAAGTCTATCTATTTCAATGTTCATGTAATAACACTGGCATTATGAATTTTCAACAATGAGAAGAAAACGCCTACAGCCTATCTCGCTCGTCGAAAACATGCCCTTGAACCGTTGACCAAAAATTGAACTCGAATAAGAAATTGTACTTGATAATATTATTGTGTGACATTTCATTTGTACGAGAAATCTAAGTTTTACCTCCCATGAGCCTGGGAATATTCCTAGGCAGCTTTCAATACAGTTATGTCTCAGATTCACGTAAAATGCTTTGCAGGCTTTCAGCATGAAATCAACTAATTACTTCAAAGCTTGAAGTTTAAACGAATGTAATAAACTTATATATTTTAGTAAAAAAGGACCAATTTTTTTTAAAGTGAAGATTTGGTAGATATAATATGTTATATTAAAACTTATTTAAATTAAATAAATTGTGTTTGTTAAAACTTAGTAACTGTATTTTGTCATAAAACCTGTCACTCGTCAGCTAAAAATATCGGGAAAAACTCAAGCATATTAAAATTAAAAGAACATATTTTTACAACGAGCTCGTCCAATCTTTAACGTTTTTAATACAAAAATGATGAAGAAAAATTCGCCGGATGAAATAATATAAAACTATTAAAGTTGTTAAATAAAGATGCACATGCGTAAGCTGTTAAAAAAACGATTGTCCTTAAAAATGATGTTGTAATATAAAAAATATAATTTCTGTTACCGTTAAAAGCAGAGTAACAGCTAGAAGCCAAGTACAGCACAGTTGCAAAAATTTCCAAATAAAGTAACTCCTATAATTAAATAAAAAGGAGGCATTTTTATAACAACAAATTATAGTTCTATTTCGTTCCTTCGAGTATTGGCAGATTGAAGCAGGCAGTTTTGTCATAGTGTTGTGTTCTTGATTTTGCAGGCGAACGAACTTGAATTCATTGATTAGTATACAGATTCTCTAACAATGCATTATATAGTATAGGAAAAGCATTTACAACTTTTACGTCTGCAATTTTAATCAGATATTTTTTGAAATAAGTCGTATAGAAAGATGACAAAGTACTGAAGTGACTTTGCAGACAACTTTTGCAAAAGTTCTATTAGTTTCATAATAAAAACAAGAAATTCAAATTCAAAATGTCTTTAGTTTTCGGATTTACGTCAGGTCACGGTTTTATGAGTGAGAAATATTGAAACTCGTCTCAGCGGAGCCACTAAAACATTTAAGAAACTTTGAAACAAAGTTTATTTCATAAAATTCCTATGAAAACTGGTGGTGTGAATTGTGTTTTATGTGTATATTGTTTTTATGGACGAAATTAGCAATAAACTCAAAAAAGAAAGTGAGATTGTATAATATTTTCATGTAATACATAAGAGTCAAATACTATGAATCAAACATTTCAAATTTTGAAATAAGCTGGTTTAATGTTTATTATAAATTATTATCAATCGAAGTTCTAATAATACAAATGTTGCTAGGAAACAAAAATGCTTTGAAATAACTAAACTAAATGAATTCAGCAAGTCAGGAGCTCGCAGTACATTCTTCGCTAAGGAAATGTTGTAAATTGTCGTGAGTTATAGAATATAGTTGTCACTTTGTATTGAATAGCTTCATAAACATTATTTAATATTTACATTAATAATTGTAAACGTTCTCTTCAGTCTTCTGTTGATATAATTCAGTATGCCGATGACACAACCTTGGGTTTTAGCTCACAAACAATTGAAAGTTTAGAGATAACCTCTCATTCAAATTTAAATGCATGTGCCCAATATTTTGATAATCTAAATCTTAAAACTAACCTAGAAAAAACGACATGTATAACTTTTATTCAAAATAATTTGACAAATAATACTACTGCCTCTACATTTTAGGAGAGCACCATATTAATTAGGTTGATCATACAAAGTTTTTAAGGGTTTATATTGATGAGAATTTATTGTTGGGAAAACCACAATGATCACGTGTGTAGAAAGGTTTCCTCCGGAGCTTTTCTATTGAGACAGTTATAAGGTCTATAATCAAAAGAGGCTTTGAAAATAATTTACTATGGAATAATCCAACCACATCTTTCCTACGGTATACTACTTTGGGGTAGCTGTGCTGATACAAGACTCTTAAGAGTATTTATTCTTCAAAAACCTGCTATTCGTGTAGTTTGTAATGTAATGCCTAGAGAATCATGTAGAGAGCTTTTCAAACAGTTAAAAATACTTACCTTGCCTTCAATTTATATATTTGAAACTATTATGTTTTGTATATCTAAATGTGACTTAGTACAGGGTAAGGACATACACAATTATAGTACACCCTCAAATACAATACAATATATAGACCAGTCACTCATAGATTACAAATTCATGAAAGATTGCCAATGCAAGCTGGCAAAAGGTTTTTGAATATTCTTCCAGTTAAAGTTAAAAATCTGTTATATGACCACAAATTTTTCAAAAATAAACTAAAGCAATATACCATGATTGGCTCCTCACTTCAACATTCAACAATATTAAAAATGTTAATCGTAATCGTATAATTATATTTTATAAGACCATTTCTTCTTATCAGTGGTTTAAATGTATTTTGTTTATGACAATAAAATGTTTAAAAAATATTAAAATAGAAAGACCTGTGTTTTCCGAATGTCTGTTCTTAACCCTTCTACAGATGTGTTTCTGACATAGATCCAGCTTAAAAAGTGTAGACACTGTATGTGTTGTGTTATATGAAGGCAGAATACATTATTGTGATTCCTAAATTATTTTACATTATGTTTGTCGTTTTTGTTGATTTGTTCTTTGTTATATGTTTTTGTTTGAAACATAATATGGGTTTCAATCCACATACACACTGTACTCTAGCGATTAAATAGCGTCTATAAACACGTTACTGTTGCCAATCTAATTGCATTATTATTAAATACGACTTAACGTAAATTATTTCCTACATTTGAATTACTAGATTTGGAATAGACTTTGCAAAACCATAGCCTGTAAAAGCAAGGTGAGTTGTTACAGATTATTTAAAGTAAGTTACGATATGTTTCCTAATTCCTAAGTTGTTAACTGTTAACTTAAGTTTATTACTAAAGAAATTTGAAGACAAAAATGTTTGGAAAGAACCGGTATCACATTGTGCGACTATCGAGAATGAACGAACTTGCACGTACGTCAGTGGCTCTACTGGAGAATCTCAAAAGAATTCCCTTGCAGCACTATCTGTGCTTAGGTTGCCGCAACTACGATGATTTTCCTGCCTCAGCCATTCGGCATCCATGGCAATCTACTTACCATAACCTTTGCTCGTGCCTTTAAACCTAAGTTTATAAACATTATTCTTGGAGGTATGTGGCCATACGGGCTGTTTGTACTTCTTTTGAAATCGAAGATCAAGTCTTTCCTTAAATAAAGGGTTGGAACGTCTCAAGGTTAGAACCTTGGGAACGTCCAACATTGTTGTACCAACTAACCATAAAAGCGAGCGAGTCTTCTATAGTTTACTGATAGGTTTCATACGAGCAATTTCTTAAGAGGTATTCTCAATACTATATGAGTCCAGGAGTTGTTCCAAACATTTGAGTTGCTATAAATTTGTCCACCACACATTTGCGAGTAAAGTGCCTAAAGTTTTAAAGTGTTCTTTGCTCTGTTGCAGTTGGAAGAAGAGCGGTTAGTCGAATAACTGCCACAATACTGGCCTTTGTTCGTTTTGCAGAACTCTAGGTTGAGTTGGTTAACCAGCTTGGTGGATCATACGTTTTAAAATGGTGGCCATTCAAAGTATTGTGTTTCCTGAAAGATTGTAGCGATGCTATAAGCGAACAAAATGTTAACCCAGTATCGTAGACTTTTACTCTCCTTATCGATCAAAACAACTCTCGTTGCTCTAGAACCCACCGTTTTAAAGCAATTTCTTTACAATTATTTAATTTAAATTTCTGCACTTTGACATTCAGAGCACTGGGCATAAATTAAGCTATTATATAATTTACTAGCCTATGTTTCTTGGATACAGAAAGTTAAAGGTAAAGTCTGTCTTGTTTAACAATGCGATGTTAGAACTACAAAGTCTTTTCTACCACTCAACCTTGACCTTTACCTAGCGTTACCGTATAGTCACATTACAAATAAAGTGGTGACTGCGGGGATAGTGTGTAACGGAATTTCGTCAAATTTAAAATAAACAAATGAAAACTTGTTCTGTTTTATTGGAAATTTGCTAAGATTCACAGTTGCGCTTCTGGCAACGTGTCGGCTATGTTGATTCCTTGTGTTTGGAGGAAATTTATTAAAATCTTAATAAATTATGCAAATAACAGAAAAACCTAACTGGGACAGGTTTTGGTATGGTCTAGGTTTTGATATCTCAGATCTTTGTTTATCTTCAGCACATCAGTCTGCGCATCATACTGCACTGATTTTGATTATTTTTTATGTATTTTTTAACGATGGTTACATCTACAACTATCTCTTGTACGTGTTTCACATTTAGGGGGTTTTCCTTTGAATCGTTAGAAGGCCTGGACGGCACTCACTGGTCCTGATGTATAACAAAAATGACCTAGATTTGAACGTTCATGGTTTTCACATGTTTTTCAAACCAATTCATTATTAATGTTTTGCTCAAAATAAGGTTATAGGCACTTTGAGTAATATCTATCATTATTATAAACTTTGCTGATTGGATTTTGAATGACAGCTTGTTTGTATTTATAGTTTAAGTCAAAAATGAACGGGTAAAGAAAATACGTAGCGTTATTTATTATAAACACACATTTATTCAACTCGCACACTTCATTTTATTTACAAAATGTACACAATGATAACGAAAACAATAACAAAATGGAACAAACAAAAGGAATCAGTCGGTGCTCCTTAATCTAAGTTAATATTAGAGTAAAGTAAAGAAAGTTGTACTATGATGAGGTATGCGACATGATGGTATGATGAAATTGTGAAAATAGACAACTAGGAGTGATACAATAAAGCAAGTAGTGAAGAAAAGTAGGAAGATGACATGCGAAAAAACCGATGATGATGTAAATGACTAAGAAAAATGACGATGCAATAGTACGATGAGATGAGGTGAAATGGCGACGAAATGAAAGGTTTGATTGAAGTAACTTGCGAACTGTGATTCGTTAGTGAGATATGAATTTGGGATCATTACGGTGCTGAAATTTGAAGACCTCATTTTGAAAGCTTTATGGCCAGGTAACTTATTTGTCGTTCTCCCATCCGTGGCCACCACCGCCGCCTCCGTAGCCACCGCCTCCAAAGCTGCTGCCTCCAAAGCTGCTGCCTCCGGAGGAGTATCCACCCCCATGGCCGCCACCTCCGAAACCGCCACCTCCGGAGTATCCACCTCCGTGACCACCTCCGAATCCACCACTTGAACCGTGTCCATGTCCACCGCCTCCGGAGTACCCACCCCCGTGACCACCGCCGAATCCACCTCCGAAGCTGCCTCCAAAGCTACTGCCTCCATAGCCGCCTCCACCACCTCCGTGCCCGTGGCCACTGTCTCCTCCTCCGTAGCTGTATCCACCGTCGTCTCCTCCAATGTCGTTGTGGCCTCCTCCAAATCCTCCACCGAATCTCTCCGCCACTGTCTGTCGCCGTACACCTCCATGTATCGCCTCCACTGTAGCTGTCACCATGTCCACCTCCGTGACCGCCGCCGCCTCCACTGTAGCTGTCGCCATGTCCACCTCCGTGGCTACCACCTCCACTGTAGCTATCGCCTCCACTGTAGCTATCTCCACCTCCGTAACTGTAGCCTCCGTCGCTTCCGTGGTCGTCCCCGTGGCCACCGCCAAATCCGCCTCCTAATCCACCTCCAAAACCACCTCCGAAACCGCCGCCGCCACGCTGACCGTGGTGGCCGCCATCCCATATCGCCGCCGCCGCCGTGCGCCGCCATCACGCCGCCCGCTCACCGCCATGGCCGCCACCTCCTCCGATGATCTTGATTATGGTAGGTGCTCCTCCACCTCCGTGGCCTCCGCCGCCGTATCCACCGCCACCGCCGAGGCCGCCACCACCGCCGAAGCCGCCACCTCCGCCGTAACCACCGCCTCCGGAGCTATGGTCGTCGTGCTCTTCGTGGTGGTGATGGTCTTCTACGTGAACCACTTCTTTCTGTTCATGATGGACTTCCTTGATGATCTCCGGGATGTGCACTCTGATGTGTACACTGTAGCAAATAACAAAAATATGACGTTAGTGTCTATTTTAAGTAGCTAAAGGATGTAGATTGTTTAATTTTTAATTTAGTGAAAATATTTCCAGACTATCAAACTAATAACTTAGAACAAGGCCTCTTTTCAAAAAATTGTTTGTACTGCAATATTTTACACTGGCTTTTTCCATCTTTTCTTTACTGTGAAAATTATGCAAGTATTTAGTAAACATTTGTAGTGGAAGTGTGTTTACGTAAGAAATCTCATTTCATGTGGTTCTCTTTCCTCGTACTCTGACGTTCTTGCTCGAATCATTACTCCATTGTGATGTTAATGATAAAATAAAAAGCTTTGTGTATTTTTCAATCACTTACTGTTCTTTCCCGAAGAAAGCGTCGTTTGTGGACACTAGCAGCGCCAGCACCGCACAAAACAGCTGAAAACAAAAAAGTAACATTTAAGAAACACACATTAGGAAAGCATAACATTAAGTTCTAAAGAGTGGAAACATTTGATTACAACACAAATTGAATCTTCCAAGACCTCACAACGAGTTGCACGAGTCCAGAAGAGCAAAAACATTAAATATCATTCGTAACCGAGTCGTGAGTTGGATCTTGACCTCGGCTACTTTGTTGCGTCACTGCTTTCTCTGAGGGGCAGGGGAAGTGTCGTGCTGCTGGCATTGGACAAGAAAAGTGTCAAAATGTTTTGATGACCCCAAGACATTTTCGGTAATAAATGTAATCATGTGTTAAAGATTAATTTTGATATAATTTTATTCAAATGGGTAGGATGAAAGTAACACCGACTGGGCTACTCGATCAACTAAACATCATATGTACTCAATTTTAATTTGCTATAAATTTAAAAGTTCTTTTAAAACGAATAGTAGCCATCAAGGAACAACTTTTTATTGGAATTTTAAATTAATGTAGATGTAAATAAAACAATTCAATAAAAGGTTTTACATTTTGTTGAGGCCTTTCTGAAACATCGGCTATAAACTGTTGAAATATTTCCTTTTGTTTGATTTATATCTATTTACATTAATAAATAGGAACCGTTCATTACGAAATGTAGAATATATGTTAATTTGTATAAACGATAAATAGCTAATTTATTACTAAAGAAATTTGAAGACAAAAATGTTTGGACCGAACTGGGATGAATGTAGAATATGAAATTCTTAACTGTATCTAGTTTGTAGCTTGTGACATATGCCAGACATTTAATTACTACTGAGCTAGTCAAACACAAATTAGTTAAAAGAATAAAAATAACACAAAACTATGAAAATAGTAACAAGATAAAATCAAACAACCACCTAATGAAAGAAAAAAACAGATTCATAGTTATGTATAAGGTTGTTGTTTCTAAATTACTTTAGCAAAAGCTTCTTTAAAACAGTGTACCAGAAACCAATTAATTGCAATAAGTTTTCTTAACTTGCATGTTTGTTTTTCAAAATATTTTAGAGAGAATTTTTCTTAGTTAAGCATCATACAACTGCGTTTAAGGGAGCCCACGTTCTCAACGAAGTTATGACTAAGCAATAGTTATTTGTACTGTAATACTCGCAGAGACCAAACCAGAAAATTGAGATGTTATACTTGGGTGGACCTCTCAGAAGGATCTACCAGAAATACTACTAGAGATAGTGGAAGAAGAGGTTGTCAAAACTACTAAAGAAGAAGCGCCCGACCAAAACGGAAAGAGTTATTTTCGACAAAACTACCCTTAAGGAAGCTTACAATTACAAACAAAACTAGCAGAACTCCAAGTACCCGAACTCCTTCTATTGACATTTATGCACGTGAATGTTAGCTATTTGTGTGAAAGTGACCTCACGGTCGTGTAGGAAGTGAGCGGATACTGCTGTTGCCAGGAGGTCAAGGGTGTCTTGCATAATGGGATGAGTCTGAGACCAAGATTGCAGTGATCTCCATATCTCCAGGCACATGTGCAATATCACTTTCATACTTTCACTAGTGTGTATTGTTTTGTTTACCATCTGCTTTAAAGGTGGTTATTTGATTGAGAGTCTATAACATGCATTATGGATGACAAGATGACGTAGGTTTGAAAAGTGAAAGGGGGTTGGAAGATTGTGGTAGAGAGGTTCTGACAGTTGTTGGTTGGTAACTTGAAATGGATTTCAAAACTTTCATTTGAACCAGCATTTAGAACACGTTTGAACGTTATTGGGCATTGATCAGCCTCAACTGCCAAATTTTAGTGGAATGTAGTGTAGAAGATGATAGTTCAGAAACTTGGAACAAAGAACAATATATTGAAACATTGTCGAAAACAAATGTTCTTGAATAGATGACGATACTTAAAATATATACTAAAACAGTTGAAATCTTTCGCTTGTTATATTTTGAGTTGTAGGAAACTATTCGTTTTGGAGTATCATAGTAGTCGTAACAAATGAAATTTGAACGTTTTCCTTTGATCCAATAATCATCTACAAATTATTGAGTCTAATTTGACATGTACAAGCTGGAGTTAATGTGCCAACAGGTTGTATGACCCTTTCTTTTGGGATTCAATACATCCATAGATAGAACTCCCTGTATAGTTCATATAGTGTTCGAGGCTGGAGCTAAATCGAAAAAAAGTCCTGAACGTAAACATTTTACAACAAATAATTATAAGTTCCAGAGGAATCAACATTGCCACGATTTTAATATATTATGTACATCAACTCACTTTGTACTCTGTGTGACGTTAAACATTTAACAGCTGTATGATCAGCTGGCGGGAACAATTAACCGATCAGCTGGCGGAAGACGCATCGAGCTGCGGATTTCTAACGAGGCGCGCGTACGAGTATAGGAAGTAGTGAAAGGAGCATAATGTCAGATGGAAGAGATTGTGGGTAGAGGAGGTCAAAGCATCACACGCTCGTAACTACGAGCTGAGGTAACTGTGTTTTATTGCAATCAGCTGATAGCCATGACCATTTGTGCATTTGGGTTTATATCGGCTTGTTTTGGTTGTGAGATGACGCAGCTAAAGGTCACGAAAGGTCGTTACTTTTTAACGATGATGTAAGGGAGGGGATGAAATGATGAATGTTGTAAACATGAGAAACGAGCACTTGTTAAGGGGAATGAACAGTTGAAATATGATGTCTTTGGAGTAATTTACAAGCATGAAGCTGAACAAAACCAAATAAAATTATTTCGTCATTTCACTTTTTAAGGTAAACTTTAGGGAAATACCAATTTACATAAGAACAAAAAATGTGTTTAGTGTAAATGTCACGATGAATCAATTTGTCTACTCTCGAGTGAGCAACCTCTCCATTTTCAACCCTTGGTGAAATTCCATAACAGGTGCAATTTTAATAGCTGGAATAATTGATTTATGCATGACAAAAACAAAATATGCATATCAGTACAAATAAAACGCGTCAATGATAAGTATCATTGAGGAAGAAAGTCGTAGTCAGTCCAGTTTTAAGAGAAAAGATAATTTAAATAACTCTTTCTCGGTAAACACACATTAAATTGAAGAAAGCTTGCTGGCTAAAACAATAAAAGTATCCGTTAATAGCTAGTAAAGTTCGTTACATCAATCAATAATGCAGTTATCAGTCAAAATAAAGGAAGGCAAAAATTCAGTTAAAATTAAACTTCGAGAGGCATTCAAAAGCTAAATGTAAACTAAGTCCATCCATTTAATTAATCTTCATAAATAATCAACTATGCTGCAGATGATTGGTCATTATCTATGCCAATTTCACCTAACTAGAACATTCCATCTCAGGTTACCCACAAATCCAGCAAAAACTGCGCCAACAGCGTTCCGTGTGCAACAAGACACCTCCAGATGACCGACTTTCGTCACTACGATCATGATCATCACCGATCAGTCAGCTTTCTTCTGTGGTTGTTGCACCCCTCGGGTGATCGGGAGAAACTTGCAAGCAACACCCGTAATTTTGCCAAGCGATGCATTCCTCCAGTGTAAATGCAAGAAAGTAGAAATGCAGAGGTGGCGCCGCTAGTGGAGGCAGGAGGAAGTAAAAGTGACCTGTGACCTAAGTGGTCAGACGGGTTATGCAAGAAGGATGATCCTTTGATAGATCCTGATTTAGAGGAGGTAGTGCCAAGTTGCATTTTTTATAGTGACAGTTTCGCTTTTCTCTTCGCGTAAAATTGATTTGTTGGCGTTAAATTATTTTGTGTTGTATATTAAAAGAAGTGTTTATGTATTAAAGAAGTGTTTATGGTGTGGCAAAGATAAAACTAAAAAGCCGGGGAAATCACTACCACTGAACCACCAAAGAAGATTTCCCAATTAAACCACCAAATTTCCTAATTTCGAAGAATGACAGTTTAAAGCCAGTATACTTAAAATTGGCCAATTTACAAATCCAAACGAAGTATCGATTTCATGGTCTATCAATTGAGGTAAATTTGGCTTTCACCGAAAATATGGATGGAAAATTTAAAGGTCTTGATTTGGACTGAGTTTTTTGGAATGTACTGTCCAATTATTCTTATTTGGAATATTGTTCGGAATCAAGTTATAGTGAACACCGATATGAGCTGCTTTGAAATTCGGAAAAATTATCCAAAAAGGTTTTTTGCCTATTTACAGCAAGAAAATTTAATCAATAAATAAATCAAACCCATCTAAGAACAGACAATCTCCTTTCACTCCAAGGACTTAAAAGATATTAAACCGAACTTTCTTGAAAGACAAAGTCAGTCTATCCTTACTGCTTCCGAAAAGAAAGGAAAGGGAGAAAGAACAACACCATAAAATGAGTTGTTTGAAGAATTGTGTCGGTTAATGATCTATGTAATCTAGGAGAAGATTTCCACACTTTCCCAGACCACAGAGAGAGACATTGCAGTTGTAGAGGAATGCAAGCAACGTGTGACTAAATACCCTACGACACGATAGGTGTGAGGAGCCAGATGAAAGTGTATGCGGGGAATCTAATCTGTGGTAAGAGTGAATTCAGTAGTGTTTGCGTAACAAAGTGAATACAGTTTCTCGCTTTAAAGACAAAATTTTAACTGTATCAAGGGCTGGAATTAAGGGCTGGTCGGTTTAAAGCTGCGCGTAAGGGCTCAAGAAAGTGACGGTGCAGTTGGTAGCTCCAAAAATCGTCATTGTTGTAAATGTAAAGTTTGTCTTGTTTAACGAGGCCAAGTTAGGACTACAAAGTCCTCTCTACCACTCAATCTCGACCTTTACCTAGCGTCACCGTATAGTCACATTACAAATTGTAAGTGGTGACTGCGGGGATCGAACTCGCGCCACCGGAGTGATGAGCTCCAAAGCCGCGCGCGATACCAATCCGTCACGGATCCGCTGATAGTGTTGGTGGAAATTTTAGGGGGTTTCCCCAATGTTTTGAACTTCTTTAGTTAATTTTAGGGTTGTAAGCGGCTCATAACGGACTGCACAAGTATTTTTCAACATTCTTTTATACTCAATTCCAGCTAGCTTTATTATGTCAACTATTTTGTTTCTCTAAATTCTTAAAAGTTTGTCAGAATTAAAGTTTTAAAATTGCAAATTTTGTCTCGTTCTTAGTTTGTTTTTTATTACAGTACTACTATAAATAACGCATTAAAAGTTACGCAGACTTTTACTTTCTTAATTCATATATGTACGAGTATTTTAAAATTGTAAAATATGTATGTAGTTCCTTATATGTTCCCTTCCCCAAAACACACACAATAAACAAAACAGCCCGAAATAAGTATAAGAAACCGTACAATCTTTAAATGATATGTCAATCATAAGGTGATTATAAGCCGAATTTTCAATTTTATTTTGAAAAAAATACTTTTAAACACGTGAAAATACAATAGCTTTAGTTCTGAAACCCCCATTCAAAAGTGGTATACAAAAGGTGTGGATCCAATCCATCCTAGATAATCTGTAGACATCATGTACAAATTAAAAAAGTCATGTCATAAGAGCAGCATTTCTTTTTGTTGATGGCACTCAGAATTTTGATAATTTATTGTATCCTAATTGAAGCGTTAGGATAGCTATTCGGCATACTATAAACTGTAAATAAAACATCACCTACAAACCTATTTTTTTGCAATAAAAACTAAAATATCTTTAAGACAAAACACACAAAATGTAAGGGGTGACTTAAAAATTAAATGTGTTAAACTATAAGAAAATATTTAGACACTATGCTACAGTAACTTTTATAATATTTTAAACCCATTGAATTTAGAACAATAACAAAAATTCAAACGTATTGTGTGAGATATTTAAGTCTAAACATATTGAGTGAAATATGCTATATCTAATACTTTGTTAATTTTGTGAATATTTGCTATTATCGCCAAACTAATGTTCAAAGATTCTATAAAGAAATAGATTATCCACATTTAAGAAACAAGTATACAAAATTGAATCTTATCGGACAAACAAATATTAGTCGCTTACAAAAAAGCTAATGTAATCGTTTTTTTCGAATGATTGCAGATACACGTTTTTTGCGTACGTTATTTTTTTCTAAAACTTTAAAAAAACTCTCAAAAACTATAAGGTACTATAAGAACTTTTCACACTTCCAAGACCAACTCCTTCAAGAATCACTGTGTATGTGATGACTCACCGGTAGCGAGGAGCCCATATCCGTGTGCACTGTGGGGACACTGAGAGTGATGTGATAGCGCAGCTCCTCTCACCGGCATATATATGTGGCCCTGGCCACTACCCCTTGCACCCGTGACCCTTGCACGGTCACTTTCCTCCTGTCCTCCCCTCTCCCCGCGCAGTGCGTTCAACCCGAGCTTACATCAGTGGGGCTCAGTGGATGAATGGAGGTTGGAGAGCTGGAAGTTTTGGCGGAAAGGAGATTGGCTAAAAATATTGCTAAATTTGTAAATTCTTGCTTTTTTGCACAATAAATTGTCTGGGACTCGTGGCGTGGTCCTGTAATCAGCTTCATGGAGGTCAGGTTTTGAGGATGATATAGGTCTAAGTGATCGTCTCAGTGATCATCTGATGATACCCGCATCAACTCCCACCATCGTTTAGACATATCAGACCATCACCTGCGTGGTTCGGAAGTCACGTTAAGCCGTTGGTCCTTGTATTTCCATTGGTCATTGGGCTATTAATTAATGACCCATTTTAAGGAAGAGTCGGCCTTAGTTTGTAACAAGACTACACCTCATAACTCATTACTACCACTCATCACACTCATCCTTCACCACATATTTGCCTTAAAATACCCTCATGAGAGTGGTCGGTATCTCAAATAGTGATTTAGTGATTAAATTTGTTAGAAATATTTAAATGTGCTTTATTATTAGGTCGTAAAAGAATTTGAAAACGAAGAGAAAATGAGAAAACTAAGGGAGTGTAAAAGACCCACGAAACAAAAAGTCCCTTAGTTAAAAATGGGGGTTTCTTCATTGAAACGTTTTCAGCCGAGGGTTTTTTGGTAAGTTGGTTTCCATATTTTAGGCCGTAAAGCTTGTCACCAAGACGTTCTTTCAGAGCTGCAGGGCTGTTAGCTCTTGTCCTTGTTGTACTTTTTCAATTTTGAATAATTAAGTAGATTTTGATTGAGACTACGCAATCAAATGGAAGGGCCTCCATCTTTGGCTGAAAGAAATATTTCGATGAGCTTGATTCCCATGCAATTTAAAAGTAGGAATAATTTATCTTCCATCGCAGTTTTGAAACTTAAAGCATGAGGTTAAGACAAGAGGCTAGAGTTACCTCAATGAAAAATATACTATAGACTACACTAACATGTGGCATATATTTTTGCTATCAAAGGACAACACGAAAAATTAAACTAAACTTGTATTTGACAATTTGAACAAAACGACGGTTATTTAAAAATCACAACTTTTAATTTTGTAACAATGCTATTTTGGATGGAATAAACCAAAAGTTGTGTTAAAAGGTATAACGTCTAGAGACAATTTTAAATACTTGTGCTTGGTTTAATATCAAACTAAAGTAGCGTATTTCGATCAAGGAGAGAACGCTCTGTTACTAAATCGACCTCATAGGTGCTAGGTTGTACAAGTTTAAAGCCCTTGAAACTTCACTCAGATCTTTTTTAAATTATCAAGTCAAAACTTCAATTATAATTTTCTTAGTTTTCCTAGTTATATTAAAAAAAAGGTTTGTATCACAATCCAATATAAATTTGGTATTTCCTGAGAATTCTCAGCTTGGACCCCGTGGTACTCATTGGCAAACTGCTGGGACGCAACGAAAATGGTGACTCCATACACAAAACAAATAATCGAAAGTTGGGTCAAAATATATCACCGAATACACAGGGTGTTACGTTCCAGCCACACTATATAAAGGACAACCAGTATAGCTACCATAGATTTATTTACGTTATACAAGGAAAACAAACTCCCGATCACTCTACAAAAACTCGAGTGAGTGATCACTTAAGGTAAAGCCAAACAAAGACTACATCACTAAAATGGGCATTCTGCTCGCATTCCTCGGCCTGGTCGGACAACTCACTTCTCTAGAAGCAGGGTCAGTTTTTCACCCACACCAGAGTCACTGCCCTAGTGCCGGTTTTTGCCTCCGTAGTTGTTGTGGATCCTAGTGACATGATCTAGGCCAAGGGTATACGTTACTCGTGGTTTGTTTGTGATTTGATGTTACCTGGGTGTTGGATTTTTTGGTTTTCAAGCTTCTTTACCTAAATTAACTTACTGACTTGGGTCGAATCAAGGACTTTATTAAAAGGGGTACATGACAGGTAGGTAAGTAGTTACCAAAATGTGGTTTATTAGCTTAGATTTAAAAAATATATTATAGAAAACAATTATTTCATGTTTGTTGAAAGTCATCTTAAGATCTTATGTTTCATATCATAATATCTTATTACAAGCGTTTAAGCCAGTTTTAGGATGTAAAAACAGGTAAAGTTTGTCTTGTTTAACGTGGTTAAGTTTCCTCTCTACAAAGTCTCTCTACCACTCAACCTCGACCTTTACCTAGCGTTACCATATAGTCACATTACAAGGTGTAAGTAGAAGTAGTGAATGCGGGGATTGAACCAGCGCCAACGGAGTGATGAGCTCCGGAGTCGCGCGCGATACCGATCCGCCACGGATCCGTTTATCCGCTTACGAGAATGTTTGAGAATACTCGTACTAAACAATAGACGTCTTGGAACGAAAAAGTGGCAAATTAATATACACATTAAACAAAACAAAATATTTAACAACAACACCCTTGAAAAATAATTTTATAAAACAATTTGGGTTTAAACACTCTATAACAGCTCTTTAATGTCCAAATTCTTCACACAATAAAAAATATATGGATACAAATGACATAGTCATTCAACATTATGATTTAAATATAATATTCCAAATGAGGGTTCCCCTACAAGTTTCGGGACAACGGGACATGAAGATGGGACCGTTGTCCCGAAACATGTAGAGGAAAAAACACTCATTTGGAACTGTTTGACGAGGTAATTTACCACTTATTTGATTGAAATTGTACGGCTCCACTACAAATAAAAATGGAAGTAAGATAAAAAATATCGTGAAATGCCTAAGCTGCATGTGTTTTTAATGGTTACTACTCGTTTTGGCTGGTTGTTGTTTGCTGTTATCGTATAGTAATTTCCATTAATAGAGTTCTTTGAAGATTAACTATGACAAATCGAAGTCTTTTCTACTTTCAAGGAATTTAATAAGGTTTCCAGAAAATGAATGTTGTAACTTGTTAAGTAAGTACTAAGTATCAATTACTACGTCAACTCAGATTAAGACAACACCAGACATCACAAACGCCCAAGACATCCTAAAAATCCTGTACCTCCATCACTTATCACTAATGAAGTCTAATCAGGAAGTATATATTGATGACTCCAGCAGCAGCTGCTGCGTTTAAATGTAACATTTAATTGCAACGCACATGTCGTCTGCTTGATGCACGGTCGGCGCATTTATCGCTCTTGACTTCCTGCGCCCAACAAACGAATGTGAAGTGGCTTTCTCTATAATTGCTACTGCGTGTCAACCTTCAACCTGCCAATCCTGACCACTCCATTTCTCCTAATTCTCGGAATCAGTGGTCAGTTAGGTAATGTACCTACGCGGAGCGTATGGCGTGGGTAGTTTTCCTGGGAGTTTGATGCGGTAGGTACTTAAATCGTGGGGAAGTGGATGGGATCAAATTTTTGATGATGGAGTGGATCATCGATAAATCATAGAATGAATGATCATGGGATGAAAGCTTGTATACTTAGGGCTCAGGAACATTTGCCTAGTTGTTGCTTTTTGGCTACTAAATATTAGAGGGTTGGATAATTTGAACAGACTTGGGAGGTCTAACACACTTGTATCTCAATAAACTTTTGCCTTCCAGTGGGGATTATAAGCAATACCTCCAAAATCCTCAAATACTCTTCGAAGAATTAGGATATTGCATTCGCCCTTTGCAAGCTAGTGTAAGTCCTCCTTGAGGACTCTACCTATAATCTAACGTCTACGTCTTTAAACCACCTTTATTAGTCTTCGAATCTACACTTAATACAGGACAGACTTTAAAAGGTCTTTTAAGTTGATGTGTGGTTTAGAGAAAACTCATGTCAAAAGAAGAAAGTACATCATATCTACGAAATAGCACAGATTATTGATTGGAAAGTTGGATATAGATTATACAACGAAGAGGTACCAAAGTCAGCAGCAATAAAGTGTTTGATTAATGTGGCGGCTGACATTTTGTTGGCCGTATTTGTAAATTTGTGTTCTTTTTTCTTCGGTAACTTACATATTGTATGATAAGCTTCGACGGGCGTGCCCTTCTGATGGGACCATTTAAAAGAACTATAATCTAGTTCTTCTGGTTCACACCGCGTCTAAACTTCATAATTAGGTTGGAGTACTATCTTCAGTCACCGATTGGCTGACTGAGCTACTTGCTGTCCGCTGTCCTATTGGTGGTAGACTGCCAACCGTTCAATGGAGCAGGGATGCCAATTGTCGATGTTCTCATTGGCTGTGACGCTATCGAAAAGACATCAATACGGAAATATCTCAACCTAATTATGAAATTTGGACGCGGTGTGAACTGGAAGAACTAGATTTTAGTTGTGACACCAGCCGCGAAAGCCTAACAGTTAACATTAAAACAACTTACTCTTTAGTCTGGTGATGGCTGAGGTTTATATCCATTCTACATGTACCTCAGGGCATATAAGATAATTGAACTTCTAATCTATAAACAGTATAGAAGACAGCCATCCCTTTTGACGGTATGATTAATCGAGACTCTCAGCCGGCTACTTGCTAAACTCTTCAGTCATACTAACATTGAATAGAGACATAGCGTTTCTACTCAGGTGTTGAGTGCTGAGTCATTTAATCACCTGTGTGGTTGTTGGACTTGTCAGTGCCAACTGTACATCAAGTTGAAGCATTGTTTTCAAATCAGGTGACAGAATCCAAGCTGGCTTATGGGTTGGGCTTTAATCGTTTTAAGTTATTGTATTGCATTACAGAAAACAATTTGGCATTCAATTTTATTGAAGAGAACTATCTACCTCAGACGGTTAGTTTTTGACTATGTATATAGTTTTATTTGTCTTTTTCTTTTTTTAATATTGTGTGAGTAATGAGGCATCTAGTACATCTTAAAACTCTAATCAATATCTCCATTGCTTCCATTGTTATTAATTCTTACATCTTCAGAGCTTCAAACATTTAAACGAAAGCAGCTCTTATTTTGAATGCCGTGTCAGTTTCTTTGATTCTCATAGCTTTCGATGAATTAGAAAAATCATATAAAAGTGGTTGTGTCAAAACTAAAAAAAAAATAGTTTGGAGCAGTACGGTAGGAGGAGACTGGGATTGAATACAATGACCTTTCATGATGCCAGATACTTCTTGCTTAAAAGTATCTCAAGTGACTATTTGATGGAAATACTTGAAAGGAATGATGAAATATATTGCAGTTTTTGTTTTATAACAGAAATCAACCAACTAGTGTGTCTTTACAGTACTCATTATTGTTCTGTTTTCACCAGGAAAGCTCCTCCGACTCCAGGAGAGGTGTGAGAGGTGGAAGTGCACCAGATGAGAGTACCAGCGGTCACGAGTTCGAGTCCTAGACACTGCACCAGTCACGACCTCTGCAGCACTTTCCCCGACTCAAGGTCATTGCTGCCAACCTCCCCGACCATTACATCACTGCTGCGAGCATTTCCTCAATCAAACAAAGGCAATGAGTTCGTGGACAGAAAGATTGGTGTTGACTTTCAACTTTATGAAGTCGTAAACGCTGTGGGATACTTTTACTCACCCCTTGGCTCACGAGCGTCAATTGATCCAGATAGGTTTTAAAGCAAAGGAATCTATCACTGTGCCAACTATTTTGTATAGCTTCTGCAAAAAAATGCAGTTTCTTTTAGAATTTTACGCTGGTTAGTTCGTATTTCTGTGCATCTCTTAATTTTGTTGTTTTTGGGTCATCAAGTAGGAAGGATCCTACGGGGATCCTAATCCGATCCTAATTGTTTATGTATCAACAATTCCAGAGAATACATCATCCTGCATCTTGATGGACTAATTTCTTAGATTTCCTCTGCGGATTTACAAGCCGACTATGAAGATTCTCAAGACAAGAAAGAGTTTAGCATGTAGCTGAGAGTCTCGATTAATCATAGCGTGGAAGAGGATGGTGTCTTATACACTCTTTTTAAAGATTAGAGCTTCGATTATCTTTGCAGTCAAAAGGTCAATATCAGCTGCCATCATCTTAGTGTACATGGTTATTTAGAACATCCAAGTGGTTTGTATATACGCTAAATAAATTTAAAACGCTTGTCCTTTATTGACCATAACAAATCCAGGAAAATCATTTACAAAACGAAAATGTTTTCCGAAGTGTTTAGGAGAGCCTCAGCAAAGTTTACCGTATAAACTTACAAGTAAGATTTTTGTCTCATCCTTAACAGCTATTATATGAAGTGAAAGGGTGGATAGAAACACTGTACGAGTAAGTTGAAATGCCTTTATCACTTTTCTGTACTGAGACAGACAAATGTTTTGACAGTATTGGCAATTTTATAATTCATTGTCTTCTATCGTATATTTCAACTAAATTTAATTTCCTTATAGCGTTATTTAAACTAAACACAACGAGTTCTAATTAGGAAGCCCAGAGAACGACATGCATGAGAACAAGACAGTGAGAAAAGATGATCACTTTCGTCGAGAACAATGATTGTTCACAGGTCTAATCTTCACTTGACGTAACATCGCCTTCATTCACCTCGTGGGAGATCACTTTTTGATATATTATATAAAGTTATATAAACTATTTGTCTGTCGTTCTATAGAAATACACCTTTAAAATCATTTGTGATTAAATTGTTTGGTTTTATACTGGACTAATCCACTCTATGTCATGTCTACCCAATATCCCTTACACCAATCATAATCGTACCTGCTACGCTCTGCTCCAACAGTTCGTTTACAACGCCAAACTATTGATACTATCAATAAATACCCTCATGATCATCAATGAAAAACATCAGTTAAATCATGCATGATAGTTCATTACTATGATTCACTAAGAGGACTTCTAGTCGCAAACTAGTGCCAATGATCAAAAGACTTATACGACGAAATAGAAATTACTTTTTAGAAGTAGAACATTTCCTTATAGCTCTTTTTTCTGAAACAAAAACTAAATGTCAAACTATCCACGCATCAGTTGATGAGTCAACTGCGCCTCAGACTAGTTCTTCATACTTACCAGTAATGAGTGACAGACTTCACACACTGACACCTATTGGCAGACCGGAAGTGGTTTGATGAGGCAATCAGCTGTTGATGATGGCTTGTGATAACCACAGAGTAAGATAACAACAGGGTAGAGTCGAGCCGTAGGCTTGTTACATCTACATGTGTAACACAACAGTTCATTCCCGCGTGTTACGTGCAGTCACATGGAAATGATGCGATAATCGCAAGTCGACATTTGATGCTGATGACGAAACTGGTTGACTTTTTGTTAGAAATGTCATTCTCGGGAGGTATTTGCTGATTAGTGTCATTTGGATTTGGGAAATGGGTTGTCAAAAGAAGAATTTTTGAAGACCTGTTCAGAGAATACTGTTTATCCTTCAAGCTGGACTTGGTTGCAACTAATAGCTCATCTTTAAAATAAAATTGTACTTTAGACTAAAATTGCTCAAAGGATGCTGTGTGTTTTTAAATTTTGTATCCACAAGCATTACGGTAACTGCAATCGTTTTCCTCAACATCCCAACACATTTGCAACAATGTACAAGTACATATATCTAAAAGAAATCCACTAGAACATCGTACAATTTTCTTTCAAATTCAAAATTCAGTTTAAAGCCTAAGAGCTCAAAACGTAGATGCTAGTGCTAGTCATATTTGGGCGTATTTTTACTTAATACCCAGAAAGACCTAGATCTAAGACACATATAAAGTGCCTTACGCTTTTGATTGTACTTTGAAAGTAGAAATAAGTCCAAGATTAGTTCTTGTACTCGTACCATAACAGTAAGGCAGGGTGTTTCCTCGTTAACGAAACTGGTCCAACATTTCACCCAATATAAACAAAACCATCCGCTCGAACAACAATATTACGTCATGATGTCCAAAAATCCCACGATTTATCCAGAAGGTCATCACCACTATTTCCAATGCCACGCAGAATTTCACACAGGCAAATCCACTCCCTGGGCAACAAAGAGCCAAAGATCAACTGGTGTGGTGTAACCAAATCTTCACGCTGATCGACTGCCCAGCCCCACACATGATCCTGGCACTTTCACACCCGGAAGTGAGCACGGATGTCCTTGAACAATGTTCCCAAACATCCGAGACCCCAGATGGACGGACAGCATGGAAATCTTGTTCCAGATAATGCTGATCCTCTGCCCCACCCGACCACCACAACTTCACTTTTACTTTCGGCCGTTACACAACTTGCCGGTTACCATCATCTCTTTGTCTTTCAGTCCGTCTGGCCAGCTGTTTTTCATCCAGCTGACTTGACACTTGACCTATAAACAGCTGGTTCTTGTTAGCAGCTGTCTGCAATTGTTTTCTCTCTGTTGTTTTTGTGGTAGCTCTCGCTTGTAATTTGGTGATTGGTTTGATCTTTTGGAGGGATTGTCGATGATGTGATACGGATTGATTGTAATTTCTCTGGAAGAGAGTGAACCTTTCAATGCCAAAATTGAGACCGATTCAATGAACCGCGTAGCGTTTTATACATCCATGGGGTGTGCTCTAAACAACGCGCGTTTACTAAAGTTAACTTGAGTTAGATGGTGCCCAAGATTTTCAAGAAAACTACTGTATGTTTTATTTTGCATCTGCGTTTCAGGTGTATTGTGTCCGGAGATTTTCGTTTCACCGCATAACCTAATAGGCAAAGCAATAGCCAACTAAAAATGTTTTACATATTATATAGATTACTTTTCAGAACGTAGATCAGATTGTTAGCACTTATCAAAATCTTATTCAACACAAATATTGTTCCCTTTTAAAACTAGCAAGGCACTGAACGACGTTATATTGAGGGGATCAAGTGGTTAGGGACGTACCCATATGAACGCCACGTCTGTTGGGCATATAGCGCTAACTGAAAGACGTTTCCAAAGGCTTAAAGAAAAAATTATCAAGATACAATAGTTTTAATCCAGTATTGCAAGCAGTAAATAAAATCTCGTCTATTGATCTTTCAAGTCAAGTATGTAATGACTGTACTAGGTTACAATGATAATGGCTATTTGCTAGTGTCTGTGCAGTTTATACGCCTATAAAGTTAAACACAGGTTTGCTAGGGCCATTGTTCTCTAGTTGGGTGTAAACACTCTATTCTAAGTTTATGACGTTCCCAACGATGTTGCCAATATCAACAGGGTAAACTGGGTCAGCTTATTGAGTTGTTAAACGTTGAATTCCAATATACGTCTTCCGAAATAATTTTGATGTACATAATAATGAATTTAACCAGAGAAAAATAACTATGATATTTTTCAAGGATTTGCGAAAGCCATAGAAAAGTAAAAGTGGCTGCCTTCTAGCATCGTAGCCGCTCGTCTGTTAAGGTTTCAAAAGCTCCAGCAATATCCTTTTTAGAGGATTCCTACAGATAAATAAATAAATCTTTGTCTTCATTTTACACCGAACGCTTGTTTTACCATCGAGTCACATATTCCAGTTCGATTTACTGAGCCGTTCAATTAATTAGAATTGAATATGCACATAGATATTCAACTAAAAGCTGAAAGCTTATTCAGTGATAACTGTCCTGTAAACTTAACTCTTAGG
This sequence comes from Matsumurasca onukii, assembly GCA_018831715.1. Taxonomy (NCBI): domain Eukaryota; kingdom Metazoa; phylum Arthropoda; class Insecta; order Hemiptera; family Cicadellidae; genus Matsumurasca; species Matsumurasca onukii. The sequence continues at coordinate 39,749,254 of CM032063.1, read as the reverse complement.
CTCTCGTGGCCGGTGTCGCAACTATAATCTAGTTCTTCCGGTTCACACCGCGCCAAACATAATAATAATTAGCTTAAAATATTTCGGTCTCGCTGTGCAGAACTATGTTTAGTCCCTGATTGGTTGAAACTAAGCTACTTGCTGTCTCCTATTTTATTAGTGCCAGGGCTGCACAACGTCTATTGGACCACATACCATTGTCTATGAAATCCTTTGCAGTTGCGGTGTAGATTGGCAAGACTAAATTATTTATTTTAATGAGAGTTCAGGATCACATGAGACACACAAAACACAAACATGTTGAAAGGGTGGCCACAGCAGAACAAGTTACACACACGAAACATGCAGTAGAATTAGACAAAGCCAAAGTATAGGCAAACATTTCACATTATCACGTGAGATTTATCCGAGAAACCATTGCAATCATTAAAATTCATAGCAACTTTAACAAAGAAGGCAGCATTAAACTTTCCAGAAACTGCCAACTAGTCCTGAGGAATTTTCGATCTTTTCGATTTAGTGTCACAGCCAATGAGGAACAACGACAGTTGACATCCCTGCTCCAAAGGGCGGTTGCAGAAGGTAAGTAGCTCAGTTTTAGCCAATCAAGGACTGAAGATATTACTCTACAGTGAGATCGAATTATTGTGATGTTTTTACGCGATGTGAACCGGAAGAACTAAATTATAACAGTCCCGTAGTTTGAGATTAATGTCTAAAGGTTACTTTTGACACTGTTAATTATAGTAAACGTTCTCTATTTAATAAATAAAAAATCTTGTTCGTTCACAATTGCAGACAGCTCAGTTCATGATTATTTAACCAGACAAAGTAACTTTCTTAGAATTGGACAATGTAATTATCAAACAACCATTAAATCTACTTTTGAATTGGGTAAACAAATTTATAACAAGATGCCTGAAGAAATTAAATGTCTAGATGATAATAAATTTAAAATTAAGTTAAAGTCATTGTTAATAGAACTAAGTGTATATGATATTAAGGAATTCATTGCATACTGTAACCATCATCAAAGTTTTATGTAGCCTATGTTACACTTTTGTTATAATTATTTATAAACTTGACGATGCCATGCATGTATAACTACTGTGTCTTACGGCAATAAAGAATTTGATTTGATTTGAAACCTCCATACGTTCTAGGCTTGATATCAACAAGGTGGGTTAAACCCACTGATGAGATAATTATTTCAATTGAACTTATATGAGTAAATTCAACGATATAACCTACTATCACACCGTCGCAACGTAATCAGAAAGCTACAACGAATCCAAAGGGATGCACCAATTGTTTGTACAAGTTATCTTAATATATCCTCTCTGCATCTCTGCCACCCTATCCCAACAAAATACACTTAAGTGAAACCCCTTCTATCTTACTCCTGTATATTTTTCATCTTTCAAACTTCAGTTCCACGCTACAAAACACTTTCTCGGTATTATACAATACTGCAAACTCATTCCACTTATATCAACATCAGCCCTCAGGAAACAATCAGAAACTAGTTAACTACTGCAGACCTGTTGTGTGAGCTAGGTGTGGGCGGGGGTCTTGTTATCAGTGGGGGAGGGCGTGAGTGTTGGCTTATCTCCAGGGCAAGGTGGGAAGAAAGTAGTGGTCAATGACACCTGCGTTGACACATCTCTACAGTGTTAAAAGTTGAACTGTGGAAGTTTAAGAAAATACAACTCGACATTTTGTTTACGAGTACTAGGTGTTTTTGATACCGTTATCTCGTGTGTAAAGTATGAAAATCATTTTTTAGTATAAGCTCCCTCAACCGATTTTTACGATTGAGTGAATTATTTACGAGTACATTGAAATCTTATTGTTAAAACATTGTTTGTTGACGATTACTAAACAACAACCAACAGTCAAGTACAAAACTCATCTCATACTTAAATTGTTCGATATTTATCACAAGTTTGTATTATCAAACTCTACATGAGTTTTCAAAGTCATTTATTAAATAGTACAGTTTTAATCAAAGAAGCTTTCCAATAAAGTGTAGAATTATCAAAACAGGACCTTTTTTCATAGTAAAACAAATTTTGTGTTGCACAAAATCAGTACAAATGACAACACTGATATAGGTATACGTAAATTATTTCTGTAATGATGAAATGATTTTGTATTGTCAATTGCTTTTTTTACAGGTTTAGTTGTCAAAATGGTGTATCTTTATAGTGTTTTGTAACGCTAGATGTAGACATGGCTACCTGGCAAAAAGCAGGTTAATAGTTAGTGTCATTTAAGTCCTAACAAAAATGTATCTTTATCAGAGAGTTAATCCGGTTGGCTTACTGATTCTGAACTGGAGTTTTTGTCGATTCAAGCTTACATTTTCATGCTATGTCGCTGACACTGTCTTCAAATAAAATAAAAGACAGCCGGCTTTTCGCCAGCCTGTACTGATCATGAGTAACCAAGGACCGGGGAAGTGAGCATAACCTCATAGACATAAATAAGATAACAACAACAAAACTAACAGTCAATAAGTTAAATATTGAACAACATAAATTATAACAATTTTAGCAACACTTTTCGGCATGACTATCTAAAAATATTTAATCCAAAACCTCATCGCCTACACGAGAGTAAACAATCTCACCACCATCACATCAGCTCGCCTGTAGACAACCTGCTTGATCAGCTGAGAGCTGATTCTATCTAACCTTCACGATTGAATGCAAATCGATCACGAAGAGAAAGAGCAGTTCTTGGATCACTGTAGAATTCAAATGAAGCATCAGTTCCAGCTCTATACGCTCATCACTTAAACCAATTGGCCACAGAAAGTGGTTGTGTCCACTGGTGGGAGTCTGGTCTCAACTAGGATAGCATATACAGGGTGCTCTTGAATTCTGGGAGAATATTTTTCTTATGCACAGCTTTTCAGGTTATAGAAAAGGACAGAAGATGTTTTGAAAAGGTGCTAGATTTATAGTTACTAAGCTAGCCATTTTGTGTTTCGTGATTTATTTCTTTGGAAGAAACATTATATACCAATAAAATTACCATTTCTCATACTATTTCACGCTAAAATAAAATTGGTGGCTGTTGAAATATGTGTATGATTGACTTGTAAGCGTCACCTTTCATAAATATCAACATCAACAACAAATGACATTATTAATACATTTATCAAAATTACGAGAAAAACGTGTGAACTAATCCTATCAACAGTGTTCTGCATACATTTTCCTCATACCTTCTGTAGTTCTTGACGGAATTCCAGAAATGTAATAAATATGATGAGAAAAAATATAGTTAGCTTTATAATTAAGTTAAGTAAAAAGACGTTATTCTTGTGACACCTCTGTAAGTTGCTATTAATACGATGTTATCCGTTAATAGTTTTTAAACTTCCACTATTTCCGGTTTTTCTTTTGAAAAAGTCTAAGGACTTTTCATCATTGTATGATAAGAGGTCCATAAGTATAGCTTTGATTCTAAGGAAGTAAAATCTGCACAACGCAAAATGACTACTTTAAGAGTAATTAAGGATATTTAAGTCTTTCAGTAAAATATATGTTGGTTGGCCCACAAACCATAACTTTAAAATATTCTGAGATAGTTCAGAGACTATACCTGTTGAATTACAGAATCTTAGATGCATTTGCGTCTTGTTCATCTTTTGTACAGACTATTTTACAGTGAAAAAAACGTCAAAGTCCCTTTTGGAGTGATATTTCTCTAGATATCTTGAGATATCAAATTCTCTAGATATCTTGATGAAGCTGTTTGAATCACACCATATTGCGTGAGCTGTGTAAGAGAGAGTTTCAAATGTCTAACGATCCAATCAGACATAACCCATCACTGTTGGCATGAAGAGCATCGCTCACTCCTATAAAGTCAAAAACTAATTTAGTTTTACCTCCAGACCTAAAATACTTTCGCGAGCAATTTTCCCATCTGTTTATTCTTCCGGACGAAACTTACTCCCATTCCCAAGACATTTACTCCCTAAGCAATAAACCCACATATTTTACACCCCTGAGCGCCCTACAAGGTTCAAGCCTCTGCAACAATCGTGTCGTCCAGATGTGTCAGTTACTGTTTACTGCCGCATAACTCATGTTGAGAGACCCATGCAGCCGTGCAAGCGGTTATGCAGTTAGTTTCTCCAGCCTGCAATCTTGCAGGACTCCAGCGCTTGCTTGCACTTGCAGCTCCAGTCACTTTTACTTTCCAGAGTGCAATGCCACGGCCGAGGTCAAGAACGATCGCGTCATCAGGCGTTACGGTATATAGCGTTTATGTAAAGCAAAGTCGTTTTTGTAATAGAGGTCCATCTCTGCACAGCGGCGACCCCAATGCAAGGGTCGGCAAAGCCAAAATACACCGACACTTTAAAAGGTAAAGTTAAGTATTTGCACTCATTATGCCAAGGAAAAATCTTTGCGTGCAAAAGAGATTTTTTGACATTGTTCTTACCAAGCCTACAATCTGGCGTTCAAATCACGAAAAGTTCAAAGATTTTGTAGTCAATTCGAAGAACTAGTTTAGTAACTATCGAAAATTGAGCTCAGCATCAACAAGAATCGCACGTCTCTTATAGTTTCTAAAAATATCAAGTTTGTTAGTTTGAATATTGGTTTGAAAAATGAACACCTTACACGTGTAATCATTTGGAAGCGCTTACTTTGGCAGTTGGACCGCATCCGTTGAAAGGATACCTGAAGACACGTAAAAAGGGAACAGAAAAAGACGTTTCCAAAGTATAGAGACGGGTGGTGTCGAAAATGTAAAACTTTGGGATGTTGCTCTGACGATTCGCTCTGTAGTATCGCGATTATTCGAACAGCTCATTTTTGGAGGATGAAAATTCTATACAATTGTGTGCTTGAGCAACTTCTCCATAAAGCTAATACGTAAGAAAGGTGAGAGCAGTTTATTCTGAAGCACACCATTGTCAGTACCTGAGTTTGACACTATTTTGAAAGATCCCACAAGAAAAAATGCACGAGGCTTAACACTCGATTTAAGTGCATTCTTAATAATTTCTTCAAAGAAACTTTGTTAGAGTACAGGCTTCATCGCTACAATATAACCAAGATAAGAACGAGTATAAGCATAATAGTATCTGACAAGTTATTAACTCGTCAATTTTAATGATTGACTCCTGTTGCTGTGTCAAGTGTCACAGGTGTCATGTGACACTCGCTGTGTCAACCTCTGCTTTGAGAAGCGGCTAGGATGAAAGTCGCCCGTCGCAAATGTCAACGAGTGGCGGTTTCTCTGACTGCGAGACATAAAATTGGAGGGAAAGATGAAATGATAAGGGTTAAGGCAAGAATGACATTCTTTGGTTAATGACCTTTCATGTTAACGAACCGGAGTCTAGTTTGTCTAGTTTTAGCAAAAGCCGAAGGAAAAGGTATTCATTTTGTTGAAACTGTCCTTTGTTTGAAGGTTGTTGTTGCCAATAGTAGAACTTCTCGGCTGAAATATTATTATGGATGTTCTTTATAGTTGTTTAGTGAACAAAAACAATACGACGCTTCAGGATCAAGATTCAAATTCCGTCTTTGGGTGGAAAATACTTAAAACACACCATAAAATAGCAGAAAATCCCTACTATGACCCCCCGAACTTCCCCTGAAACTTTGATATAAGAGCATTCTATTTAGAAATCTAGTCATCTTTCTGTTATATTTTCTGAGAGTTCATATTTATATTGTTATTTTATTGAACATTTAACATGTTTTAACACGGCCATTGACAGTTGATGACAGTTGAGTTTATTAACTGGCCAGTCACCAGACAACCGCATTGGCTGGTCTGGAGCAGCGGACGACCAATCACAGACTTATATCAGACTGACTAATTGTAAAAGAGAACACAAAATACCTGTTTATACACGGCCAATGGAGGGAAGAAATTCTTTAGGGTTTTGATGAATGAGTCAGTTTTTCCTATTAAAGTAGTTAAAAGACTAACAAGAATTTAGAAATTTCCAAATCAGCGCGTCACCAAAATTGAATATATGCCTAAAGAAAGGAAAAATATAACAAAAAACACATACAAAAAAGAAAGTTACTGTTGTTTGATGGTGAGTGACTGGTCAGCTTTCAATAATTACTTTTAGTGTATCTCATTTGCAGGCGTTTAGGTTATTTTTTCACCAGAAGGCGGGATCAAATTTCTTTTTGTCCGCTAAAAAACGCAGCGAAAAACGATGGAAAACGTCCGTAATAATATTTAAGCCCCAGATTAAACCCGACTTTGGTCAAATTCTATAGAGGCAACACAATAGTTTTTATGACAACTTATAATAGTGGCTTTTCCCAGCAATCAAAGTACCGTAAAATCATTACAGTTTTTTATTTACAATGAGAATTGCAGTTTTAATGAACGGAAATACAATGTTTAACTTATAGTTTTCCTTGTTGTTTAGCGATTATCAATCATTGCAATCCTTGAAAAGCAGTTTTATGGGTTTATGACTTCAAAAAAGGGGTTTTGCAAGTGAAAATCAGCTGATAATTTGTAAAACCGTTTCACTTGCACAAATTAACAATTGCATGTCGTGCAAGAATGGTAAACAGGGGCAATTACCACCACGTGTGCGAATGAATGAGTCTTAGCTGTAAACTCATGGGTTTAGATTAGTTCGATTTTGAATCATTCTTTCTAATAATCTCAGTCTTAGTTCGCCTTCTGTCTGACCTACTGAGTTCTGAGTAGCAAGTTCCTAACGCGAGGTTCACATTTGGGAGGTAAGTTTATTCCTATTGAATAGGTTTTGTTGAATTTACTATCTTATTATTTAGATTTAAATTTATTTTAATAACGTTAAACTTGTATTTGTAATAACCATGACGAGATGCGGAAAATAGTATAGTTTTTGTCTGCACCAATTTGTTGTACAGAAATTATTTTCGTTAAACAATTCGCAAGGGTTGTACACACAGGAGTGAGAAATAGTTAGTCAATTTGAAAAGTTCAGTTTCAGATATAAAACTATTTCACTATGGTATCTCACATACTCCATTGTTTCGTGGTTACGTCTAAGGTCTTTGTGTAGTTTCTCATACTGATCGTTAGCTGCAGTCATTTTTATTCTAAACGCCTGTGTTATTTGCCTATTATCGATTTCATTTTTTCCATCAGAGAACGCAACATAGGCTAAGACGTTTTGTGTGTGAATACTTTGTACAATTAATGAATCTTACAAACGTCATAAAACACCTATCGTTGAAAAACGTAGTTTATTTTAGATTCCAATTATATGTAAAAATATATATATATTTATTAGAGTAAGTGAAATAGGATTTCAATAGACAACTAACTACTACAAAAACTATTTCGACTTTAACTAAGAGGTATAGATTAGGGATCGATGGAACTGTTGAAATTGTAATTTAATATTTTCTTTTTTAGGTTAAGAATGGGTGCTGGGGTAAACTCAAGTTCTCCAAAATTGCATGAGACTGCAGAAAACCATTCTTCAGTTTTAACTAAGGAAACTGAGTATACGCACAAAGTCAGAACTATTTGGAGGAATATTTACATCTTCTTGGTTTTCACCTTATCAGCAGTGTATGGATTATATGTAGCACTAACTGATACGAAATGGCAAACGTTCGTTTTCGGTAATATATGTACCCACTTTATATACTTAGATCTAAATAAAAATTTCACACCCAAAAAAATAATAGCCTTCTTTAAAATATTTCTTGCTATCTGTTGAACACCCTTCATGGGTATTTCAATTTCACCTCATCGAACGCATTCATTGGTAAAGGTTTTAAAATGTATATGATTCCCAATTATACCGTCGTTAAAGGAAACCTAGCTAGATTAATGGTCTATAAGTATCTAGAAAGCAAACCGTTAAACCTTAGGCAGTATCGATACCGGACGGCTAGACGGTAAAGTTTAATTTACAATTTGTACAACCAGGAGTGAAAGGTAAAAGGTAAAGGTAAGGTTGTCTTGTTTAACGAGGCGAAGTTAGGACTACAAAGTCCTCTCTACCACTCAACCTCGACCTTAACCTAGCGTCACCGTATAATCACATTACAAATTGTAAGTGGTGACTGCGGGGATCGAACCCGCGCCACCGGAGTGATGAGCTCTGGAGTCGCGTGCGATACCAATCCGCCACGGATCCGCTAAGGAGTGGTATGCAGATGTCATATAAATTGAAAACTACAATTTTTCTACTAGAACTTTTCAAACAATAAAAGCCTGGACTAAGTTTAAAGACAAGACAAGAAGAACAAAATAATTTACTAAATTACTCATCTAAAAATATTTTTTATTTAATCTGTTATATATTTGAAAATGTAAAGTACTCGTAGTTAGAAATTTTATTAATATATATTTTTATTGAATATATATTTTTTAGTATGTGGGTTACTGCTGTGCACCCGGGTAGGAGTGACTTCAGGGGTGCACAGACTGTGGTCTCACCGTGCCTACAAGGCTCGCCTCCCCTGCGCATACTGCTCATGCTTCTCTTCACCCTCGCCTTCGAGGGTAAGCTGCTCACCTGGGCACGTGACCATCGTGCACACCACAAGTTCCAGGTAAGCATTCTAAGTTACCTACGCGCTTCATACTAGGTCTGGGTGAGCTGTGTAACCTTTCGATTACTTAGGCCTGACCATTGTGAGTAGCTCAGTAGTTGTGTATCACTACATCACTATTTGACATGCCGACCACTCTCATGAGGGTATTTTAAGGCAAATATGTGGTGAAGGATGAGTGTGATAAGTGGTAGTAATGGGTTATGAGGTGTAGTCTTGTTACAAACTAAGGCCGACTCTTCCTTAGAATGGGTCATTAATTAATAGCCCGATGACCAATGGAAATACAAGGACCAACGGCTTAACGTGACTTCCGAACCACGCAGGTGATGGTCTGTATGTCTAAACTATGATGGGAGTTGATGCCGGTATCATCAGATGGTCACTGAGACTATCTGAGCCGCTTAAGACCTATATCAGCCTCAAAACCTGACCTCCATGAAGCTGGATTACAGGACCACGCTACGAGTCCCAGTATCAGTATGTACAGAGGAAGCCAGTTAGCTCGAGGTTCAGAGCTCAACCAGAGTGATGTTAATACCCGGATATACATCATGAGTGTACAGGTGAGTCTCCATACAACAAACCATTCAGGGCCTGCATGAGTTCATAAAATCCGTCAAAAAACTTATCAGCGTCCACAATTTCCAGGTAAGCTTTTTTTCACTACTAGACTTTAATAAATTAGAGCAGTAAAGTATCCTCAATGTTCCCCCGATCTTGTGATCGCCCCACAACTCACAAAATCCAGGTAAGCTATGTAATAAAAAAGCCTGTCCCTATAGTCTAGTCCAAACTTCAGGATATTGTTCCTTGCGTCAAAACAAGTTGAAAATGGTGAACTATATGAGTTCAGGTTTTTTGGCCATCAGCCACTATTTTATATTTTTAGTAAGTATCTTATAAACTACTTGACCAATTTGTTTTAAAATTGTATATGGAAAAATTGTTGCTTTGTAGGAAAAATCAACAGTATTCGAAAACGCATATTTTCAAAATGGCGGTAGTTTAAAAAGTTTAAACTGAGATAATAAAAACTATGATTTTACAACAGATTTTACAGAATACTAAAACAACCTTGGTGGCTGTATGAGTAGTCAAGGACATTTTGACGGTTTAATATGTTGTTTCTACTGTTATTCGACCCAAAAACAATGCCTTAAATATTGTTAGGGAGTCCAAAACCACCGTATACAAAACTGTTTACATTCGATTGTTTTATAAGCCACCATAAACTTTAGTGTGGTACCGACCCATGACATACTGCCAATACAATGTACAACACTACAAAGTGTGGTTATAAGTTGTATACATGGTGACTTTGATGCAAATATAACACGTAAGCGTAATGGGGTAAGGTATATTTTCTTACAGGCGATCCCGATATTTACATTTACTCGCATTGTACAAGGAAAACAGCATTGTTTTATGATTTACAGTTCGATAGCATACAGCAAATCACTACAGCCCTCACTGCTTTATGAGATAAAGAACTGTAAACAGCGCATGTTGGAGTAAACAGTTGGCGGTGGAATTGTATATATGAATCGGGCTGGGTACTGAAGAAGACACCACATAGGATTCATTGTATTAGTCCAGGTACTATAGTTATTTAACAAGAGCTTTCAGCTTGGGAAATATACTTGTAAACTGAAAATCTGTAAAAAAGTGTGAAAAGATATGCCTCACTTGTTAACAAAGGTTAGACAATAAATAAACCTTTGCCGTTAATAAATAAATCAACCAAGTTAATAACTTCTTATATGGTAAATTAAAATTCATTATGATGTATTTTTCCCGTTAAAGTACAGGGTTATTACAAATGATGTTCACGATTTCTAGTGTATATAAAATGTAGTTTTATATGTTGTGCAAAGAAACAAAATCGTTACATTTTAAGAAAAACTCAAAACGTTTCATCACAAGTACTCATTTAACTATAAATTTTTGATACGGGTATCCCTTGTGCTACAACAGATTTCAATCCTATAATCAAGCTCTTGCCATAAGTTAATAAGAGTATCTTGATACATTGTTTCGATGGCATTGGTAATCCATTGCTGGATCTATAGTTTGCTAATGGTAATATTGGTGTGTACACCTTACTTTTGATGTATCCCCACAAGATAAAATAACGGGGGGTGTTATCCGAAGATATTGGTGGCCAGTTCAAGAGTACGTCATCATTCGGACCTCCGCACCCGATTCGTGCCCCAAGCATTAATGATGAGCTTTAGTAACACTTTTTTTACAAATGCGGCAATTCGTTTTAAAATTTAATTACTACTTGCGGTTAGATTGGTTACTAGGAGGATCTTCATTAAACCTGAATCTAAAAATTGGTTGCACACTAATAAAAAATTCGTTAATGTGATAATCCATTATATACAAGCATTACTGTCTTCAAATTCAACCATTACACAACATGTACAACAATTGACTTAAGAAACAGCAGATACGCACCCATTATAAATAAATCTTGATGAATTTTTCTTTCCAATGGTACCAATTAAAATGGTCTAAAAGCAAATTTACCCAGTAATATTTATAATCAAAATCAGGAACATCATTTGTAATAACCCTGTACTGTAAATGTACTAGAATGCTTTGTATTATACAATGTAGTCTGATGCTGAGGACAATTTTGGCTCGAAGTCAAAAGCGGACTGTAACAAGAACACAAAACTTAACTGGATTCTCTGTGGTTGGGGAAGAACTCACCAAGCTATTAAAAATACTAAAGATAAGAACATACAGGGTGAGCTTTACATGCGCCCCCACCTTAACTTTTGAAAAAGCAAATATTTTTAAAACCCCTTGGGGGAATGTTTTTATTGGATTCTGAAGTTTGTTTTGACGATCTTTGCGTCACCCCCCCCACCAAAACCGGGGAGGACCCCCAAATTTGTTAAATACAAACCCCCTTTTGTGGCACCTCAAAAGAAAGTGAATTTTAAAATCTTTTTAACGACGCAAAGAAGAGTTTTTCTCTGTTATGTTTTTTTGAAATACGTATTTAAATATTACAATAAATCCGGTTTAAAACGCTATCTATCATACTCGTAAAAAGGTTTTATGACAAATTGTCTTCAAAATACCATATTGAATTAAGTTATAGGGTTGTGATGTTTCTCTCAAAAGGTTTCAAAAAAGTGTTTCATTAAAAATAATTGTATGTGAAATGTGGCATTTTAAAGTTGATTTCGTGCAAACTTTAAATGGGTACTAAAATATTTTTGCGTCGTTGAATTTGTATTAAAATGTTTCAAAAAATGGCAGAAATAAATAGTTTTAAATTGCTTAAGTCCTTGTTTTCCTGTCACTGATCGGCCAATGATGCCACTGGCTTGATAACTTGTGAGGGACAAGAGTGTTACTCATATTCGTGTTATTTGAACTAAAATAATATAGGTATAACACTCATCTGATTATATGAGCTAAAATTCTTTCTTATACACCGAAATCGGTCTTTCTAAAAACGCGTCGAATGACGTGGTTAAGAAAAACACCGACTTTTCCCACTTTGATCTAATGTTTTCGCTGTAGGTTGAAGATGGGAGCCAGGACAGTTTTAAAATCTCCAAAAGTTCTCCCAACGGATGATCGTTCATCGCCAGTACCTGAAATTAAGGAGACAGCCCAACCTACCCACAGAGTGAGAACCATCTGGTGGAACATTCACAAGTTTACGTTCTTACACCTATCTGCGATTTATGGATTATATTTAGCGTTTACAGACACGAAATGGCAAACATATATTTTTGGTAATAGGCTCTTGATAATGCATATTTACACCTACATATAATTCAAATACACCTTTGTTACTACAAATATAAACACATCTATACTATTAGTATTTCGGTTAGGGTTGTCCGGAGTGTTGAGATCTCGGAATCTGGCTGGGGTAATTCAGATTTTTTGAATAGAAATGGTCCTTAGAGTGTGTGGAGGGTGGGGGAAACGAATAAAATTATATAGATTTTTTATTTTTATGGGGTTTTTGAGGTCCCAATTCCCCATGTTATATTTCTTTTTTTAGTAAATATTTATTAGTAAATATCAACGGATTTGTTTGAAACTCGACACATAGTTGTATACCATTAACCCAAAGACCCTACTGATTTTGGGGTTCGGGGGCACAATATATGGATTTGGGGGTTAAAAGGGGGGCAAGAAATAAAAAAATCATAAAATCGATGTGGGGTATAAAAAGGAATATTATGCTGATTTCAAAAATATATTGGTTGTCTACCAAATTGTTTCCAAAGCAAATAAGCCATGAGATAGGCCGGCGGGATGGCCGAGTTTTACAAAGCGGGCACCGAGGCCGTAGGCAGTGCTCGAGCGAAGCGAGCTAGCTCCAGAGGGTCTGGGGGCGAAGCCCCATGCACAACTAGTAAACATTATTTAAATTTAGCCAGGACAATGTTTTTAAAAAGTATACGCTAGTTAGTTGTACAGCTAATATTTCAATCGGACCATACCTCAAATATACTGACACTGGCATTCAAATAAAGGCAAACACGAAAACTAAGTAGGATGCTTTAGATGATATTTATGTATGCCCCTTACAATAATTAGTTTATGTAATTCATATTACAAAAACAATTGTTTATGTTACGCTCTCAATAACGAGTTGTCTTTGAACTCAAAGTTTTAAAGACGAATACAACGAGCAGTTTGTGCCTACTATTAGGCTCAAGCACGTATTATACTTTAGTAGTTTTTATTATTATAATTAACCGTTCGATTGAAATATATTTACAATGGTTTCTGATTTGTTTTAACTATTTTTAGTATTTTGCTAGTATGTATACTCCTGTTGGGTACTCGAGCGGGGATGACCTCGGGGGTGCACAGATTGTGGTCTCACCGCGCTTACAAGGCTCGCCTCCCCTTGCGCATACTGCTCATGCTTCTCTTCACTCTCGCCTTCGAGGGCAGTATACTCGCCTGGGCACGTGACCATCGTGCACACCACAAGTTCCAGGTAATCTATATAGTGTGCCGTGCAGCATACCCGGGTAGGGGTGACCTCGAGGGTGCACAGACTGTGGTCTCACCTTCAGGCTCGCCTCCCCTTGCGCATACTGCTCATGCTTCTCTTCACTCTCGCCTTCGAGGGCAGTATACTCGCCTGGGCACGTGACCATCGTGCACACCACAAGTTCCAGGTAATCTATATAGTGTGCCGTGCAGCATACCCGGGTAGGGCTGCAAGCTTCGCCTTCGAGGTAAGTCACTCACCATCTCTTTGTGTCTTCACTTCTAATCCTCGGTAAGCATCCTCTTGCATTATAAGTGGGTTCTTCGTTGTTAGTGTTAATATTACATGATTAAATATCATTCATATTAGCCCCAGGATAGTATTCAACAATTAATGGGTATTACCTTTGTTACTATCCTCTTTTGTCGAAGGATGAAGACATGATTATGGCCTGATTAGGTTGAAACGCGTCGTCCTTCGACAAAAGAGGATAGTAACAATTAGGTAATACCCATTAATGATTAAATACATGTACATTTTTAAATCATGCTCTCTTATATCAAAGCTCTATATTCAAATTTATCCGCTCATCAACTTCTCCATATAGCAACTTCTAGACTTTAAGTGGATTCATTGAAAGGCAGTCATGTTGAGACTTTGCATCCAAGATATCAATCAAATCAATCAATCAAAACCTTTATTTTACAGTAATTTAGAGACAATTATTTTACAATTGTATTACAATCGTCATTTCTTTTATCACATGGTGAAAAATAAACTTGATTTTTTATAATATATACAATTATAAATAAATTATAATTAATATATACATTTAAGTTAATTCAATTGTTAAGTTGGTACTTATGGTTGGATGTCAAAATTGAGGTACTCACCAACCGAGCCGTTATGACTCCGTTCATAAAGGAAACTTTTAGGAAGTTTTAAATTTGCTACAATTGTCCTCGCGTTTTATTGAATCAGGTAGCTTGTTAAATAGTTTTGGTCCTAAATTTTGGGGAAGGATGCGATTCTAATCTGTGTGGGTCTGTCGGGCTCATCTCTGCGTCTTGTATCGTAAGAGTGCACTCCTAAACCAGTTTGGAACGTCGCGTATTTAAATTTATAAAAGATTAGCATTTCATATATGTACAACGACGCCAAAGGTAATAGTTGAAGAGTTTTAAATATTTCTCACATGAAGCTCGTCTACGAGGATATGGCTCAAACAGTTAATTTGTTAAGATTTAAAACCTCTAAAAGAGTTTTGGTATGAAAAGGGCGACAGTCAAGTTTCTGAAGTGCACTTGTTATTACTTAAACACTGTCTAAGATACATCAATACAATTTTGAAAAATTATTACTCCTGAAAATATGAGAAAAGACGAACTCTAACCTAATTTCAAGTACTTTGTGATGTTTAATCAAACTCTCCGGTTCCAGGAGACGACGCCGACCCCTACAACGCGCGCAGGGGCTTGTGGTTCTCTCACGTGGGTTGGTTGCTAGAGGGCAAACACCCCATGGTCATAGAGAAGGGGAGGACTGTGGACGTCAGTGACCTCAGGAATGATGGCGTGGTCATGTTTCAAACAAGGTAAGTTAAATAATTTAGGTTCATTATATTCAAAAATTGATTTTCCAAGAGTTATCATGCAACTTCATACTAAGTTTTCTTTTCTTCTCAGCTGCTGACAATTTTACGTAGGATACAAAAACTAATTAAAGTCAGACGCAGCCCAGAGGCCTCTACTCTCTGGGGTGTCAGCAACCTCTCTATCGAGGAAAGGATTATTGAAATTGAATCTGCTTTTTTACGTTGTAATAGATTTTACTCCCAAAAAAGTGGTACCGAAATGTTGAGTTTCTGTTTGAGAAAGAAACCACGCATTCGCCCAAGAATGATTGGCATAAACTTTTAAAAAATCGGTTGGAAGGTATCAAAAATATTTTTATCTTCAAATTATACATTTACAAATTATTTTAACTACAACTAACCTTCTGGCACTGCTAATTGAGGGGAAACGTTGTATTTTACTGTAAAGCTTCAAAGCTTCGTTTTATTACTTTTGCTAGATGGAAAGTATTTTCGAATGTTGAACCTAAAAAACCTAAATACTCGTAAAATAGTATTTATGAAAATAAAATGGAAAACATTGGTAAATAAACCGCTATAAGAAAAAGTCTCTTCTTGATTTTTCCTCTAAAAACCCATAAATCCATCAGTTTTCAAACACAATTTTAAACATCCTACATACAATATTTTCTACGATTCTCAGACTTCTGTTCCTCCTGCAGGCACTACTGGAAACTCCTGCTCCTGGTCAGTATCATCATACCCCTGGTGATCCCTGTCTACTGCTGGGGTGAGACCTGGAGCACCTCCTGGTTCGTGGTCGTGTGTCCCCGCGCGGTGCTGTCCAACCACAGCACCTGGCTCGTCAACAGTATCGCCCACAAGTTCGGCACCCGCCCTTTCGACAAGTAGGCATGACATCTTCATCTTAACTTTCTTTTGTATTACAGGAGTGCCTGACGAATATTTTGACAATAAACGAAATGATAAGGCAGTGCCAACGGGGAGAGAGATTCACACCGGTAATCTTGAAATAATAGCCATTACCCACACGTACTCTTCCTTTGCTGCCAAATACTGAATTTCAAGAATGTACGAAAGACTACCAGTCATGTTAAAACCTTGCTTCTCTTCGAAATGTTTACTAGAGCGTTTTATTTTACATGTTGCAAGAAAAAGGAAAAACTAATTTGGAAATTATAGTCAAGGACCTCAGAGAAAGCCTAAATTCATTTGCAAAACGGATAAACGAGTGCGGTAACAGCTATCAAACAACGGGCCTTCTTTCTGCTTTATACGCGTGGAAATAATGTCCTTGGCTTTAAGGTGATTAAATACTTACTTTATATATGAAAGTGCCAGACATTGCCTCTTGCAGACCTAGATAAAGTGCTTCAACTTCAGAATTCATGTCTAGGAATGTAGCCTATGTTGTGTTTGCAGGAACGTAACGCCAGGGAGAACAGAATAGCTATGGTGATCACTCTAGGAGAAGGCTGGCACAACTACCATCACGCTTTTTTCCTGGGACTACAAAGCCTCTGAGCTCAAATACTCGTTGAACTTTAACACTTGTAAGCATTTATTATAGTTTTCCGACATAGCAACACTTAAATACTCATACAGGGTGACCTGAGCTGTCTTAGAATATTTCTGGGGGTTTTCTGAACCAATGATGAACCAGGCCAAAAATATTTTGAACTAACGCAATTTTTAATTTATTCATTGATGTTTTCCCTGAGATGTGTTTTTATAGTATACAACCGTATGAACCCCAAACAGTGACTTATTTTAATTACTTATTTGACTAGAAACACTATCTAAAATGGTTCTTGGATAGATCAGAAGCACCTTATATACACGCCAAACATTTTGAGGCTTTGTACTCCATTTCTGAATTTTCATTTGTTAAATGCATTAATTTCTATTAACAGTTGTCAATGTTCAGGGCTGATAGAGTTTTTCGCGCGCCTGGGATGGGCTTACGACTTGAAGTCCGCCAGTGAAGACATGGTGCGGAAGCGAGCCTTGAGGACAGGGGACGGCAGCTGGGGGCGGTCTGGGGGTGGGACGATGAACAGCTGTCCACGGAGGAGAAATCAGAAGCAGAGATAACCAAGAAAGCAGCTAGTACTGACAAATCTATGTAGAACTCATCATAAACTAAAATACCCGTAGCTTTAAGATGAGCTGATTGCACTTTTCTGCCAAGTTTTGCAAACTTAACGTATCCCTAGAGATATGGTGATGCACTGGACTAGATACTTACTAGATACTTTCAAAGAATTCTTGTAAATAACAGATTTTATATAAAACAACAAGTATTTTCTTACATTATGCTTTTAATTACAGTATAAGTTTACCTTAAATTATCAGTGACAAAACATGTAATGCTAAATTTATATATTATACTCTAATTATGAAAAAGTGAAATCCGCTCCCAAAAGAGTGAAAATCGAGCCACTTTTTAATGAGAGTGGCTTGGTTTCAACACCCAAAAGACCGAAATTTCACTTTTTCTGAGTGACCTTCACTCCTTCATATTTAGAGTGTGATATAACAATAATATGTCTGTTATAAAAAATAAAGAAACTATGATTTTTTAAATATTTTGGTCTCGCTGTGGAGTACAATTTTTAGTCACTGATTGGCTGAAACTGAGATACTTGCTGTCTGCTATAGTATTGGTCACAGAGCTGCCAATGGGCCATAGGGGCAGGGATACCAACTGGCGATGATATCATTGGCTGTGACAGTATCGAGAAGACTTCTTCAGTACTGGTTGACAGCTTCTTGAAAGTTTAGTGCTCTCTTCTTTGTTGAAGTTAGTATAACTTTTTGGCAGGCAGCAAGTATCTCAGTTTCAGCCAATCAGTGACTGAAGGTGCTACTCCACAGCAAGACTGAGACATTTCAAGCAAAATATATGTTTTGACGCGTTGCGAACCGGATTATTATAAAAATATAAAGCTTGCCTTGTTTAACGAGGCAAAGTTAGGACTACAAAGTCCTCTCTACCACTCAACCTCGACCTTTACCTAGCGTTATCGTATAGTATAGTCACATTACAAATGTAAGTGGTGACTGCGGGGATCGAACCCGTGCCAGCGGAGTGATCAGCTCTGGAGTCGCGCACGATTCCAACCCGCCACGGGTCCGCTCTATAGCAACTAATGTGTCCACAATTTTACATATTTAAATTCCTACGTTATAACAAGAAAACTGTGCAGAAAAAGACTTTTAAGCGGCGCTGCGGTTAAGTTAGAAATTGAGAATGCTTTTTACCAAATATGTTTAAGGAGAGAGTAAGACATATTTAAGGAAGTTAACCCAATGTGGCCAGTGGTCGCCGAATGTTATATGTGCGTGTGTGGTCACCTGTGACCTCGCTGACCTGGGTGACTTGGCGGTGACCTCTCAGCTTTCACTCTCGTTCTGCCCACTGCTCCCTCCACTCCACCTCACCTTCCCCTGCTAATGTGGAGCTGTACAATGTGTGGCATTGCTCTCAGCACAGTTCGTTAACAGTTTTAGTCGAATAAAAGGTATTGTGTTGAAGCAATTGCATTTACCATTAGCTTCATTCAATTTATCTGTGCGTTGTGGATTTAAATAGCTGTTTCTCAACTTTGTACTTCTCATGACGTCTGCTCATGAATAACATTTTGGCGAAAGGTAGTGGTGATTTGAGAGGAATAGAACACACCAATATTTGTTTTCAAAAGAGTCATACAACGAATTTCAACCCATTCTGGCTGCGTTGATGGCTGGATTTCTTTAAACGGTGTTCACAAAATAGTTTAACGAGATGTTTGAGTTTACAGCTTCTTCAAATATGTTCCGTAAGAGACGTGCAGGTGCTTCATAGTAAAATTCAGCAGTAGGCTTTGTTTACTACACGCAGCAATATTCTTCCGCAGCAACGTTGCTGTATCCTTTAGTTTATAAATTTTGTTTAAACATTCATACATTATTTTTATTTCCTTTAGCGTTCAGCCACATTGTTTGGAACTGAGTATGCATTTGTATCAAGCCAATGCCCTAAAATATAAAGACCTCTGCAAATTAAAATTTGCTTTTAAAGCCTGCCTGCCTCTTTAAATATGTGGAAGAGCTGCAAGTTCGAGGTGCATTTACGTTCGAAAAAGCTTCATTTACCGAATTTCTCCAAATACCTCTTTTTATGTTGTCACATAAAACCAATTTCAGAAATTTTGCTACTTACTCAAGTCACTCTGTGTAGAGGAACATCGTAACATTGTTTGAAACCTGTTAATTGTTTGTGAACACCGTACAAGGTAATCTAGCCAATCAAAACCTTTTAATCATCAAGAGCCTATTTAGTAAGAAGGAAACGGGCTTTTCCTGCCACCCGGAGAAAACCTACTCCTATAACGTTTCGGGTAGTTAAAAAAACTCCACCCGCCTTCAGAGGACTACACTAATCTAGGAACTACATTTAATTAATATCTTAACTTAAGATCTAACCTAAGCTATTCAACCAATATTTGGAAGGCTGTTTTCTGTGGAAAAAGTCCGTTTCCTTCTTTTTACTAAATTGCTCTCTGCCACTATTATGAACTTTCAAACTAACAAGAGCCTATTGATTTTTTTTTTTTGTAGCGTCGTTTTGGAGAAAAATCTCGCACTACTATTCCATCTAAATCACCACTAATTTTACCTATAGCAAGACATCATCAACACTATCTCACAGCCTCACTAAACCTACACAACGTTTCCCCGACCGTTCAGAGCGCCTTTTCAAACACCGCGGCAGTATTTTACCATATCCTTATACAGTGTCAAGGCTATTGTCCCATTGCGATAGGGGAAAGCGGTTACGTGTAGCTTTGAACGTTACTGTGTAGCAGTTATGTGGTTTACGCGCCAGGAATGAAAGCGTCCGACTGTTGGTTGCCAGGAATTGTTCAATGTTGCCTGATGCGCATTCCACCAGCACAAACCCGGGCATGATAATCAGGCGGTTATGAAACCGGGGGATCTAGAGAGCTTAGGATTTCAAGCAACGTTCATTCGACAAACCATATTAAATGTAACATTTAAAATGGTTGTTTGTAATTTTGCTCTTAAACACCTGTTTTTGTCACCAACAGCTGACAACAACAGCTTTAATAAGTAGCTGATGTTTGACTTTTATTCCCAGAGGAGTTAAGGTTTGTTTCACTGGTTAAGTATTTGTGATGGAGGTACTTATGGAAAAAGGTTAAGAGCTGCGACGGTGTAGTGAGTTGTTAAAATAACATAGGTTTAACCATCGTACATTGTTCTTTTTTATACTCTGATTACGGAGAGAAATGAATATATTCATAGCATCCTATTCATTTATGTTCAGCTCAACTTAAATATAACTTTAAATTTTAGATAGTGAAGATGGAATTTGTGGCAGCAATAGTGGCTCTATAGACAGTAGTATGAAAGATTTGACAAAATAGTTTCACGAAAGGGCTACGTTTAGTGTAATACTTATACAATATAAACTTAGAAGTGCCCTAATTAACATTTTACTAAACAAGACTGTAGTTTCACGGTTGAGCTTTATCGTCTTTTGTGTGTACAGAATATATCACACAAACTGCTTTCAACAAAACTAAAATTAAAATACAATTTTATATATTTAGCTAAAGAAAAATGCGTTGCTTAGTACCAAAACTTTTAGAGATTTTTGTGTTTTGTCTTAAAACAAAGCTCAAACCGTGCAGCCCGTTTGACTTATGTACTTTTCAGTTCAGTACAAACAGTACAACCAGTTCACCACAGAGACCGACCAACAATTGAGTAGTTGCCCGATGAACCAGTTTACATAAATCTACTCAGCACCGGTTCTATAAACTCAGCCTCCCGGCTTCATACCACCGACCACTTTCTAGTAATCACAGACTTAAACAAGATCAATAAAAGCGCTTTTAATTTCACCTTGCGCAATGATTGGGTTTTCCATCATCAGTTTCAATGAAAAGACGTCAACAATGGGTTGTAAGATGTTATTATCTACCGCTGGTGAGTGCTGATTACAGGGTATCAGCGTCTGCGACAAGATTAGTAAAGTATTGGATGTTTAAGATGCTCTTATCAGTGCTGTGGTCGTTGGGCGTAAATTGTCCGTGGCTTTAAGATGCCAATCTGTTACGTTTTCGCGTGTGCAGAAAACATTAAGTGGGAAAATGTTCACGATGTAAAGTAGAAAGGTAAAGTTTGTCTTGTTTAAATAGGTGAAGTTATCATGGTACAAAGTCCTCTACCACTCAAGCCTGACCTTTACCTACAACGTTGCCGTATAGTCACTTTACTAATTGTAATGTCCTAATCGAGCCCGATGCCAACCTTGATGAAACTTCGGTCGCGCACGACCAAACCGCCACGGATCCGCTAAGGTATCGTAGAAAAATATCATATAGCCTAAACCTTCTAAAATCACCTCAAAGGTGTCATTATTAATTTAATAGAAAGCAATTTATTATTTTTATAATACAGTTGTTTTAAATTTGTTAGTGCAACCATCTATTTGTGGAGCTCATGGATTAAATATAGGCATTATAATTTGTATAAACTCCTCTTGTTATAAATTATTTTAAGTTAATAAAACATGTTTATTTTTAATAATACATTATATCCCTTTGTGGAAAAAACATATATTTAAAAATACATGTGTCGCTCAAAGTGAACATCAATCATATTACTTGATGATCACCTGATCAGATGTCTATTAGAACGAAACGTGTCTTATTAATTTAAAACATAACAAGTAAAATTTATACAATTATTAAATTAATAAACTTTCTTTCATCGACATCGTAATTATAATTTCCAAGTTCATTTTGTACCGGTGCTGATTTTAAATACAACGAATCAACTTTGTCCTTTGCACTGAAGCGGAGCCATCTTAGTTTCAGTTAATGGATACACAAGTATTAGCCTAATCAAATTAACTAATCTTAGATTAAGTATTAATTGAAAAACAGAAATTTTGCTCTAACAGGAATTAAGCAACAAATTGTATAATCTTAGATTAAAAATCTAATTGAAAAACGGACTTAAAAATGGTTGTCTGCTCTTAAACACCTGTTTTTGTCACCAACAGCTGACAACAACTTTAATAAGTAGCTGATGTTTGACTTTTATTCCCAGGAGTTAAGTTTGTTTCACTGGTTAAGTATTTGTGATGGAGGTACTTATGGAAAAAGGTTAAACTGCGACGGTGTATTGAGTTGTTAAATAACATAGGTTTACTGAACATTGTTCTTTTATACTCTGCTTACGAATGAATATATTCATAGGTCTGCATTTATGTTCAAGCTGCTTTCTTTGAATTTTAGATGTGATGATGATGGAATTTGTGGCAGCAATAGTGGCTCTATAGACAGTAGTATATGAAAAGATTTGACAAATAGTTTCACGAAAGGGCTACGTTTGTAATACTTATACAATTAAGAAGTGCCCTAGATTAACATTTTACCGTGCTATGTAGTTTCACGGTTCTTATCGTCTTTTATTGTGCGTAAGAACCTTTTTAAACTGCTTTCAACAAAATAAAATTAAAATACAATTTTATATATTAAGCAAAAAGAAAAATGCGTTGCTTAGTACCAAACTTTTAGAGTTTTGTCTTAATACAAAGCCAAACCTTATGTACTTTGTCAGTTCGAACAAACAGTACAACAGTTCCACACGAGACCGACCAACAATTGAGTAGTTGCCCCGATGAACCAGTTTACATAAATCTACTCAGCACCGGTTCTATAAACTCAGCCTCCCGGAAGCTTCATACCACCGACCACTTTCTAGTAATCACAGACTTAAACAAGATCAATAAAAGCGCTTTTTAATTTCACCTTGCGCAATGATTGGGTTTTCCATCATCAGTTTCAATGAAGAAGACGTCAACAATGGGTTGTAAGATGTTATTATCTACCGCTGGTGAGTGCTGATTACAGGGTATCAGCGTCTGCGACACGATTAGTAAAGTATTGGATGTTTTAAGATGCTCTTATCAGTGCTGTGGTCGTTGGGCGTAAATTGTCCGTGGCTTTAAGATGCCAATCTGTTACGTTTTCGCGTGCAGAAAACATTAAGTGAAAATGTTCTCGGTGTAAAAGTAGAAAGGTATCATCAAGCCTAAACCTTCTAGGGTGATCACCCTCAAGATATCACTATTAATTTAATGAAAGCAATTTATTTTTTTTTTATCGTACAGTTATTTTAAATTTGTTTGTGCAGCCTTCTATTTTGTGGAGCTCATGGATGCTAAATATAGCTATTATAATTTGTATAAACTCCTCTTGTTGTATTTTAAATGAATGAAACATGTTTTTTTTAATAATATCATTAAAGGTAATATACATCACTTTGTGGAAAAAAACATATCTTTTAAAATACATGTGTCGCTCAAAGTGAACATCAATCATATTACTTGATGATCACCTGATCAGATGTCTATTAGAACGAAACGTGTCTTATTAATTTAAAAATAAACGTTGGTTCAAAATCATGTAACCATAAAGATTGTTAAGATGTTCAGAATGCTGAGCGGTTTGAGTCCCGCTTCTGCGATGATTCCTGGTAAGAAAATCACATTTTCAGTGCTCAAATTCTGAAACACATGCAACAATAATATACAAAAAGTACAGGGCACCTCTGAAATATGTGGACTTCAAATAAGATTTATTTTAAAAAGTTAAAAGACCATACTCAGTTTCGAAAGAATATATAGGTATAGGGAATACCCTAGAAAATAAAAGAAAGAAAAGAAAAATCCGGTTGCCTGGTTAGAACTAGAAATATTTGATTTACCACTGACAAAGGTAAGCCTTTGCATGGTCCATAAAAAAATATAAATAACAAAAAGAACAATAAGTAAAATATTATTAAAATACATTAAAAAAATAAATAAATAAACCACAAACAGAAAACGTAGAAGAAAGAACAAAAACAAAACAATTAAATAGGCCTCAGTATAGTCCAATCTTCTCTCTTCATGTCGTCTTCTAAATCTTCATTAATGTGGTAATACACCTTTCTTAAGAGAATAATTATAAATTTCTTTTGATTTTTTATGTTTAATTCTTTTTTACAATCGGAACGTTAAAGAACTGTCTCATTCACTTTTTACTTTAACCCACAGAACATATTTACGGGCTTTATACCAATTTTTCTCAAACTCCTGATAAGATTATTTTTGTAAACACCGTACAAGGT
The DNA here is from genome assembly GCA_018831715.1 of Matsumurasca onukii. Classification (NCBI taxonomy): domain Eukaryota; kingdom Metazoa; phylum Arthropoda; class Insecta; order Hemiptera; family Cicadellidae; genus Matsumurasca; species Matsumurasca onukii. Next base: position 39,724,920 of record CM032063.1, on the reverse strand, counting down.
AATCTAGCCAATCAAAAGCCTTTTAATCATCAAGAGCCTATTTAGTAAAAAGAAGAAAACAGGCTTTTCCTGCCACTCCGGAAAACCTACTCTATAACGTTTCGGGTGGTTAAAAACTCCACCCGCCTTCAGAGGACTACACTAATCTAGGAACTACATTTAATTAATATCTTAACTTAAGATCTAACCTAAGGCTATTCAACCAATATTTGGAAAGGCTGTTTTCTGTAAGGAAAAGTCCGTTTCCTTCTTTTTACTAAATTGCTCTCTGCCACTATTATGAACTTTCAAACTAACAAGAGCCTATTGATTGGAATTTTTTGTAGCGTCACGTTTTGGAGAAAAATCTCGCACTACTTTCCATCTAAATCACCACTAATTTTACCGATAGCAAGACATCATCAACACTATCTCACAGCCTCACTAAACCTACACAACGACGTTCCCCGACCGTTCAGAGCGCCTTTTTCAAACACCGCGGCAGTATTTTACCATATCCTTATACAGTGTCAAGGCTATTGTCCCATTGCGAATAGGGAAAGCGGTTACGTGTAGCTTTGAACGTTACTGTGTAGCAGTTATGTGGTTTACGCGCCAGGAATGAAAGCGTCCGACTGTTGGTTGCCAGGAATTGTTCAATGTTGCCTGATGCGCATTCCACCAGCACAAACCCGGGCATGATAATCAGGCGGTTATGAAACCGGGGGATCTAGAGAGCTTAGGATTTCAAGCAACGTTCATTCGACAAACCATATTAAATGTAACATTTAAAATGGTTGTTTGTAATTTTGCCAAACACCTGTTTTTGTCACCAACAGCTGACAACAACAGCTTTAATAAGTAGCTGATGTTTGACTTTTATTCCCAGAGGAGTTAAGGTTTGTTTCACTGGTTAAGTATTTGTGATGGAGGTACTTATGGAAAAAGGTTAAGAGCTGCGACGGTGTAGTGAGTTGTTAAAATAACATAGGTTTAACCATCGTACATTGTTCTTTTTATACTCTGATTACGGAGAGAAATGAATATATTCATAGAATCCTATTCATTTATGTTCAGCTCAACTTAAATATAACTTTAAATTTTAGATAGTGATGATGGAATTTGTGGCAGCAATAGTGGCTCTATAGACAGTAGTATGAAAGATTTGACAAAATAGTTTCACGAAAGGGCTACGTTTAGTGTAATACTTATACAATATAAACTTAGAAGTGCCCTGAATTAACATTTTACTAAGACAAGACTGTAGTTTCACGGTTGAGCTTTATCGTCTTTTGTGTACGTAAGATATATCACACAAACTGCTTTCAACAAAACTAAAATTAAAATACAATTTTATATATTTAGCTAAAGAAAAATGCGTTGCTTAGTACCAAAACTTTTAGAGATTTTTGTGTTTTGTCTTAATACAAAGTCAAACCGTGCAGCCCGTTTGACTTATGTACTTTTGTCAGTTCAGTACAAACAGTACAACCAGTTCACCACACAGAGACCGACCAACAATTGAGTAGTTGCCCCGATGAACCAGTTTACATAAATCTACTCAGCACCGGTTCTATAAACTCAGCCTCCCGGAAGCTTCATACCACCGACCACTTTCTAGTAATCACAGACTTAAACAAGATCAATAAAAGCGCTTTTTAATTTCACCTTGCGCAATGATTGGGTTTTCCATCATCAGTTTCAATGAAGAAGACGTCAACAATGGGTTGTAGATGTTATTATCTAGCTGGTGAGTGCTGATTACAGGGTATCAGCGTCTGCGACACGATTAGTAAAGTATTGGATGTTTTAAGATGCTCTTATCAGTGCTGTGGTCGTTGGGCGTGTGTTTAAGATGCCAATCTGTTACGTTTTCGCGTGTATAGAAAAACATAAAGCGGGAAATGTTCACGATGTAAAAAGTAGAAAGGTAAAAGTTTATTCTTGTTTAACGAGGTGAAGTTAGATTACGAAAAGTCCCTCTCACCACTCAATCCTCGACCTTTACCTAGCGTTGCCGTAAAGTCACTTTACCAATTGTGGGCCCCGTGGAATCGAGCCCGTGCCAACGGAGTGATGTGAGATTCATAGTCGCGCGCAATACCAAACCAATGATCCGCTAAAGGTATTATAGAAAACATCATATGCCTAAATCTTCTAGGGTGATCACCCCAAAAGTCATTATTAATTTAATGAAAGCAATTTATTGTTTTTTTATAATACAGTTATTTTCAATTTGTTTGTGCATTCATCTATTTGTGGAGCCTAGATCGGATGCTAAATATACTACTATAATATGTATAAACTCCATTATAATATTAATAAACATGTTATTTTTTGATACAATATATTCCTTTGTGGAAAAAACATATCTTCAAAAATACATGTATCGCCTCTAAGCACCATTATTAGTTGATGATCCAACCGATCAGATGTTTATTAGAAAGAACGTATCTTATTAATTTTAAAATGTAACAAGTAAAATGTATACAAATCAAGTTACACTATTTTAAATTGACTACTTACTCTGGAGTTGCTTGTCTTAAGGTAGGTGTGTGTTAAATTTGTCGTTATTTCTTCTATTAAACTACAAATAATCATATGTTTTAATTATCATAACAGTGAGATGTTACGACCAACGCATTCAAGTGAAGCAACATTCAAATGAAAAGTTTATGCCTTCAAAAGTTGAAATTTAACATCGAGCTTATGTTAAAAAATACGTTAAATATTGACCAATGAGTGATGAAAACATCAGGTCACTACAGTTCCACAATATTCAAACATATGGACCAGGTATTCGAATTTATTTGCTCAAGCAACCCCGAACCGAGAGATGTACATCACTCGGCCTTCTGCTTATGCATTGAAACTTGTCTCAGCACAAAATTAATTAAGTAAATCAATAAATGAAATGAAGTAAAAAGATAAAACTTGTTTATTTATTTTTTTAATAAAGGTATGAACAGGTGACGTCGTGAGAAATGTTCACTGTATTCTTAAAATGTAACGGCACCAATGTTATACCGGGTGGCCATGATAAATAAATAAATATTTATTAAGTGTCCTAAACGGATTATAGGAGCACTGTTAGAGCTAGAAAGATGAAACAAACTTTTCTCTCTGAAAATCGTACACGGAGATTTCAGGAAAAATATTTTTAATATTCTCAGTATACAGAGTGTGTCAATACTGAAACTCAGGGCAAAACTCGAGATTTTTAAATGCAAAGGTGGGTCATATTGTACATCATTTTAAACAGAAGACGATTCTCAAAATTTTGACGAAACAATTGTTTTGATATTTTGCCCCGTTACCAAACTAGAGCTATCAACGTGAATCGCGTAAGCTTTTACGGGTCGCCCTGTAGTCAAATTATCAATTCGATTACAAATATGGTGTTTACTTATTGTTTCTCAGAATTTGACGAGCTTTTCAACGGTATGTCGTAAAACCATGTTTTGGAAACATTTTTAGCCTCAAAGTCGATGTAAACATTGAATTGGTTTAATAATGAATAGGTTAAAACATCAAACAGTAAGGTATATCATGTTGCATATCATTGTAAAGATAATTTTAAACAACACTTTTTGTATTAAACATTATTTTTTATCTTTATTTGTTTAAGAGCTATAACAAAAAAACAACTTGAACCTAGATTTTGCCAGTATTTTAGTAGTTTATACGGTCGTTTGACCTGCTTGTATCTAAATTAAGAGCAAAATTCTAATAAAGTTGTTTTCTTTAGTAAAAAGCTAAAAAATGACAAAACAAACAGAAATAAGAATATAACAATTGTTAGAAGCTTTTACAAAAATACTCGGGAAAGAAAACCCAGTTGTCATGGTTATGTTATTGCGCACTTAATCTGCTGTGTTATATCAGCTGATTAATTTCTCCAGCTGTTGTATTGTTGTATTTAAAATTTGTTTACATTGTTACGTGACAATTGCAATGAATACTCATGGTACCATTAATGAATATTAATTGTTTTTTACATTATAAAACCATGAGTATAAAATTCTTATAATAACCATGACAACTAAGTTTTCGTTCCCGTGTATTTGTAAAAGCTACTAAAATTGTTATATTCTTATTTCTGTCTGATTTTGTCATTTTTTGAGCTTTATATTAAGGAAAACAACTTTGTTAGAATTTTGTTTCTTATTTAGATACCAAGCCGGTCAAACGACCGTATAAACCACTAAAAAACAAGCAAAATCTAGGTTAAAATAGGTTTTTTGTTATAGCTCTTAAACAAATAAAGTTACAAAATTGGGTTCAATACAAAAAATGTTCACATTAAAATTCTCTTTACAATGATATGCAACATGACATACCTTACTATTTAATGTTTGTGACTTATTCATGATAAAACAACTTCAATGTTTTCATCCATTTTGAGGTTAGAAACGTTTCAAAAACATGGTTGTACGACATACCGTTGAAAAGCTCGTCAAATTCTGAGAAACAATACGTAAACACCATATTTGTAAATCGAATTGATAATTTGACTACAGGGCGACCCGTAAAGCTTACGCGATTCACGTTTATAGCTCTAGTTTGGTAACGGGGCAAAATATCAAAACAATTGTTTCGTCAAAATTTTGAGAGTCGTCTTCTGTTTAAAATGATGTACAATATGATTACCTTTGCATTTAAAATCAGTTTTGGCCCGTGAGTTTCAATATTGACACACCCTGCTGTATACTGAGAATCTTAAAAGTTTTTCCTGAAATCTCCGTGTACCATTTCTAGAGAAAAGTTTGTTTCATCTTTCAAGCTCTAATATTACTCCCTAATCCATTTAGGACACTTTATCGTGGCCACCCGGTATATGGTAGGACAGTATTATTTATTTATCCTTCTTTTCATAAACATCAAAAAGCAGTAAGAAAAGAAACTGATTAAATGCAAGAAGTAAAATTTCAATATAGGTATTTCACGCTGGAACTTATGGACCAATTATTTACAAGAATGTAAACTTTGCATTTTACATTTATTTACTTTACTTTCAAAATATAGAGCCACTGTAAAAGCAACAACCAAAATACCAACGCCTACTAAAATCTCGAAGAATAACTCGAATAGGACAGTGTTGTTTATGTGATCCTTTATTGAAGGAATTGTGGCATTTATAGTCAGAATGCTAGCAATTCTGTCTCGTGAAGAAAAAGGGTTTGTGGCACAAACTGTGCCAATACCACAAATTCTCGATCCCAAATTTTGGTTCAACTCCCAATTCTGGAGATGATTCCGATAAAAAAATAAAATGCAAAGGTAAAATCTGATAATAATACTGTTGTGGACGTTTTCCATAGTTAGTGAATAAGAACAAGAATTTCTTTATTTTCTTGAATATTTGGTTTACAATTTTACAATATATGTTTGAAATTAAAAAAAAACGACACATTTTTCACACTTTTTCCTTAGGATGTAGAAGCAATAAAGATATCACTAACGCTAGTAAATAAAACAAAACAAATGTAAGTCCTCTAAGTAATTAACACAAAATAAACTTTCTTTGACCTGTCAAGCTGAATCTATACGTCTTTCCGAGCCACTCCCCGGACCAAGGCACCCAAGCGTTCCTGGGCTGGACGCCAACACAGACACTGCCCTTGTATAAACAAAGACAGCCGGCTTTTCGCCAGCCCGTACTAATCGTGAATAACGAAGGACCGGAGAAGTGAGCACAGGAAGCGAAAAAATCTTAACAGATAATTGATTCCTAATATAACCACAAATGATTCATACAGCCTACAAAGCCAATAACTAACAACAAAACATTCTTTTTATTTTATTTAACTATTTTCCACATAGGTTTCCTAAAGACAAATCCAAAGAATGATCAAACATAATATTATATCGTTAAAGTACATTACTCAAGAAAATGTAGGGCCTCTGAGGCTAGCCTGTTTAGAGGTTCCTACAAACAAATAATACATTATAAATTCAGCGTTCAGAAAAACAAATAAAAATTTACATATTCGGCTTCATAATACTTGCCTTGCAGCAAATTGACTCTAATAACATGGTAACTAAAAGTAATTATTTATCAAAAATACTTAAAACAACAAGAGAAACTGCAAATACATAATATACATTAACTGTTCATTATTTGAATCAACTCAAATAAAACACTTAGTGATCAAGATGTACACGATGTTTGGGTCCCGAATCTGATCCCGTCTTCAGGTGAAAAATAACCTAAAACATAGCACAGAATATAAAAAAAAATTTCAAAATATGTTCAATATTAAACTTAAGTGGTTAGTCATATTACAGGACATATTTTTCGGAAGCAAACCACTAAACACATTTTAATTGTATAATTTAAAAAGTGGTTCACTTCCAAAAGGTATTTTCTTCAAAATGTCCACAAAATTAAGCGTTTACAATCGACGTTTGATTTAAAGAAAACTTTAAAACGTGTGTATATAATTTCAATAGATCTTTATTCCTTACATTTCTTTTTCTTTTAAAAATAACGCTATAAGCCTGTAAAAGCGATGTTAATAATGACAAATCTGTGTCGATAGAAGGACAAACTCACTCTTATAAAACACAACAAAATGTATTTGGAAAACTATAAAACGAAACTGGATATCTTAACCATTAGTTATGAATACTATTGATCATTTATGAAATAAAACTGTGCATTTTATGAGAAATCCTTCTGGTATTTCTAACAACTTCAATACTTGTTAGGATCAATGTAGTAAGGTCGGGTACACTTCCCGAGAATATAGACTGGGACTCGTGGCGTGGTCCTGTAATCCAGCTTCATGGAGGTCAGGTTTTGAGGATGATATAGGTCTAAAGCGGCTCACATAGTCTCAGTGATCATCTGATGATACCCGCATCAACTCCCACCATCGTTTAGACATATCAGACCATCACCTGCGTGGTTCGGAAGTCACGTTAAGACGTGGTCCTTGTATTTCCTTTGGTCATTGGGCTATTAATTAATGACCCATTCTAAGGAAGAGTCGGCCTTAGTTTGTAACAAGACAACACCTCATAACTCATTACTACCACTCATCACACTCATCCCTCACCACGTATTTGCCTTAAAATACCCTCATGAGAATGGTCGGCATCTCAAATAGTGATTTAGTGATATTGCTGACGTTTTCCATCGTGTTTAGTGAACAAGAAGATTACGATGTTCTCCTGGAAATCTGGAATCTGATCCCGTCTTCAGACGAAAAATAACCTGGAACATAACACAAAACATTATTAATAAATGAGCTAGCCTAAAGTGAACAGCGTGTGTTAGTCATCCGCCACCAAACAACATGCTTGCGCGTGTACCGAGTGTCCACGAAGAGGTTTAAACGTTAAATTTTATATTACGTGCCAATTCATGCACCAAACCTTTTTAACTTTACGCAGTTTACAAAGTAGGCTCTAAAAATATTCTGGGAAAATTTCATCTTCTAACCTTTGTAGAAACTAAATACCCAGACCTTCAATAAAGTACTGCAAAAACAACGCTGTGTTGTCTAGAGGTATTCATCAAGGCTTTAGCAGGCTTATCTTGGCTGATGACTGGTTTAGTTTTATTTGTTACATTTCTTTGTTTTTTTTTATATGTTGCATATTTGGAACCTAAACCCTTGTCAGTAGAGTTGCTACAACCCTTAGGGTCGAGGAAGCACAGTCTGATATGAAGTTTTGAGTTTAGCTGAGATCTATGCAGGGATGATGTCTTCATACAGTTTGGATAAACATATATTTCAATAATGATTCAATAATTTGAACATAAACTATTGGTTATTATTTTAGGCCTGATAATTATTGGTAAGTGTTCACTATACGACTTGCTTTAAACCCCCTCTGAGATAAACCTAAAATCAAACACAAACAAATAACCCCCTCTATAATCAGCCCAGTTTGGTTATGAGCTGTAATTGAATTGTTGAAACTTGAGTAGGGACAGTAAAATTAATGCCGAAGAAGTGGAATTGTGAAAACAAGATTTTAACCAGTATCTTTTAAATTATAGAAACTGTCCAGTAGTAGGTTTCTATTCCTCACAAACTCAATAAGCCGTCATTTAAGTGAAAATGTACAAATAAAACTGATCTAGAACCAAATGTAAAGTTTTATCACTTATTTCAAAACACAGCAAGAGTAATTCTACAACCGAAATTGCAAACTAGGAGGACTAATGTATGTGAAGGAAAGAGCTATTTTGCATCAAGAATAAAGATGATGCTCGACCGAACTAATGAATAAAACAAAAGTACCAGACAATACCAAAGACTTGGAAGAGTTATAAGTACATCTAATGGATTGAACCTCTGCACCTTAAGAGGTGCATTTTTAATTTTTATTCATATTTGATACATCTTAATTTGTGTTTATCACGATTTTGTTTTTACGTTAATGTAAAATCTCTTACAACATAAATTAAGTTTATTTAAGTTTTCTTTTTACTCGACAGCAGATGTCTAGAAGAGAGATGACTCCAGCATATCATGTACTCTAACTGTGCAACAATATGTAGCTCGAATAACTTCCAATTATTCCTATTCAAATTCCATCGTATTTACGTTGCTTGAACCACAATTTCTGGAGTAAAATATAATTTACGAGGATTTTTAATACTTGAGGTTGACACTAGAAATCCTTTTAACTAGGGATGACCAGTTGAATATGGTTTCGGTATTTCTTGTTACTTTCACCGTTGCAAGAGGGTTTATATAATAATTATATAAAGTAAAAATAAAAGTAAGTAAATATACAGCAATTACAACTGTTTAGTGGGAGGAAAAGAGTGGCTGACTTAGATAGTTCATAGATTCCGTGCTTGCGGTTCTGGAGCCAAATTGTATGTTTGTGATGAAAAAAGAAACTCAGTACGTCAGCAAAATCAAACTGTCATAGCAAGAAAGATTAGCACAAGTGTAGAAGAGTTAGGCTTAGTTATGAAGTCGAGGAAAAGTCCTCAATCCATCGGCTAATTTAAGGCATTTAGAACAAACAAATCACTTATGATACACCAAGCAAGTGGTTTTATCATTCGAAAACTTTATCAACTCAAAACATTCTTAACATGAAAAGACACTGTTACTGGAAGGAATTTCACAATAGTAAGCAGGTTCTTCAGTTTCCATTACAAATATCGAATAAAACTACAAATACGTAAAAATATTCCGATTCATTATTAAAAAAATTCGTTATGTAAATTGGCTATCCACGCTTTAAGATAATGTAAAAATCTTTTCTTTCCTTTTTACATAATCCAGCTCAATCGTTAAAAGGTTGCTTGATTTCACTCTTAGAAAAAACCAATAAATTCTTTTTTCTAGTCAAGTGATGGTAGGATAGTATCAGATAACCGAAAAGTAACCGATTTATTGGCAAAACACATTTAACAAATTTGATGTTAAACTTACCATAAAAGCTGGAGAGGCAGGATCAACATGACTGTCAGCATTCGTACACGAAATAAAATGTTCCTTTTTTGGTTTTGTTGCTATGATACAAATTGCAGCTGTAGTGGTTTAGTAATTGAAAAGGTCTAACTAGGAGTAAAGGCGAACCTGTCAATTATTACATTCTTAAAAATCAGTTTCTATGTAGTGTCAATTCCTTCCTCTAAACATGAAAACGATCAGCCATGACTTTGCATACCAAGAGGCGGCTGGATAGACCGGCCGCGAGACCCACTCTGGGCACCGATTATGACATAGAGTAAAAATTGCAATCGGTGTTGCAAAACTGCGATATTTTAACTGGTTAACGTACTGAAATAAAAAAAAATTCAATGTAATCATAAATTATAGGTTGCTGCTTATACACTCTAAAACTTGTCTTTCGTCAAACAAATTATTAATTACATTGATTTTTCCATAAAAACATACAACTCGATTCCTCGTAGTAAATATATTGTTTTTGCTTTTATATGCTGCATTACGAATGGCTCTGTGCTTCTATCGAAACATGTTTCTCATTTTAGTACGTCAATATACTTAAAAAAATGTTTACAAATTGTTCCAGTTTAAATCCTCTATTCCGGATAGAGGCCAACCATGCTGTTCTTGCTATTAACAGCGGTGCGGTGAAATATTGTTATAATATTAAACTTGTAAAACTTAAAAAAGGAAAGGAGAAAGCGGTGTTTACTTGTTGAAATGAACTGTAATAATAATAGAAACAAAACATTGAAATGAATCATAACAATACCAAAACATATGGTTTTAAAGATCTAACATAAACAAACCATATGACAACATAAACAAACCAAATCTTTAACATTAAAACATGTGTACTATAACAAGTACAGAACACAGGCTTTATCCAGCCGCCTCTTAAGGTACCAATTACTAAGGGTACGCTCTACTATAAGTCAGAACGAACGAAAGCATGTATAATACATTATTACACTAGTACCCTGTGTTCAGTGTTAGGTTTTACATTTTAATAAAGGTTTAGAAGAAAATCAACTAACAAACATAACTGTATGAATATACAATTAGTTAAGATTAAAAAATTCTACACAGAATTGTCTCGACCAAAATAATGTTATCGCTTGTATTGAACCCACGACCTATTAAACTATAAACAAATGCTCTTACCGGTTGGACCCAGCGGTATGACGTGGTCCTGTAATCCAGCTTCATAGAGGTCAGGTTTTGAGGATGATACAGGTCTAAAGCGGCTCAGATAGTCTCAGTGATCATCTGATGATATCCGCATCAACTCCCACCATCGTTTAGACATATCAGACCATCACCTGCATGGTTCGGAAGTCACGTTAAGCCGTTGGTCCTTGTATTTCCATTGGTCATTGGGCTATTAATTATTCTAAGGAAGAATCGGCCTTAGTTTGTAACAAGACTACAACTCATTACTACCACTCATCACACTCATCCTTCGCCACATATTCCCCTTAAAATACCCTCATGAGAGTGGTCGGCATCTCAAATAGTGATTTAGTGGCTAGTAGGTTCTGAGCGTCGATGTTGAATGCTGCTATACTCGTACTATGTTTATATATGTCGATAAGTTCATAAACGATGTTTCAGTAACACAAACCGCCCTCAAAACATTAAACGCAATACTTTACAAGCTTGCTTTCTAGCTGCGTTTTGTCTCTGCAGGCAAATGCGTCAGTGGTATAAAAAAACATATGTATCAAATATCATTCTAAGATTTACATAACAGGTGCATACAATGGTGCAAACTAGACCTACATAATGCAGATTTACTCGAGGTTCAAAACTGTATTTCGTTGGAAACTTTTGAACTTTAAAACGCTGATATTCCCGTAGAGTCAAACTTTGGAGGGCGAGTTTTCGTCATAATACTTTACTAATCATCTATAACTTATACTTGATTTTTTTTTATTTATTTATTTACACGACAGCTACAGAAAATTTTTCCAAAACAGCTATCTTAACAAAATAACATAATAATTTACATTATGATAAACTAAACATATCGACTTTCACAAAACATGCTGGCAGCTATTTAACATATAAATAGGCTATATAAAACAATAATTAACTCTAACAAAATTTAAAGTTTCAACTCTACAATGAATAACTTAACATTATAAACATATTATTATCTTAATACTCGTACTAAACAAAAAGGTTGCTACATTTCTTCAAAAATAACTTAAATGCATCACTAAAAATATCAAGATCAGATTCATAAGTATTGACTAATCTTAGTGCTTTAAACAAAGGAAAATTATAATGAGCCACTGTTCTACATCTAGGTAATGAAAATAAATTAAAAGATCTAATGCTACGATACGGTATGTAAAAATAAATATTCCCTAACAAAAACTCACTGTCAATCAAGCTATTAATTATTTTATTTGTAAAAGACACTAACGACAGTTTTCTTCTCAGGGACAATTTTGGTAGCAAATACATGTTTCTTAGGTTAGAAGATGGAAAGTCAAAAGGACAAGTATGATGGAATTGTTTAAAATATAAATATCTCATTAGCTTGTTTTGAAGAATTTCTAGCTTATCACTCTCAGTACTAGGAATAGAATCCCAAACTACAGAGCAGTATTCTAATTTGCTTCTAATTAGGCTTTGATATAAATTCAAAATAGAATCTATGTTTTGAAAAGATCCAGTAGTTCTCTTGACAAATCAGCAGCATAACAATCACCTACTATAAGATTAACGTGATAATTAAAGCTCAAAGTATATCAAAAACACACCTAAATCCTTTATTTTAAGAACTACTTTTAACGGTATTTCCAATGCGATAAACGGGTTCTGTCGACAGTTTTTTCTTGAATATGACATAGCAAAACATTTTTGAACATTAAGATGCAATTTGTTGACTAAACACCAAGAGTTAAGTTGATCAATGGAAGATTGTAAGCTTGACAGTCAAATTACATTGAATGGGTTTAAAATTTTAAATCATCAGCAAATAATAACTACTTGATTTTTACTATTTAATTTCCACCCACTCTCTTGAGCATACCTTCTAGGATTCCAAACGCATAGGTTTTGGAGTAGTTGGGTGACACTAAATTGAGGCGACCGTTAGCCAGCTACATTGTAATGGACTTTTCCCGGTGCAGAACCCTTATAGTACAAGGAGAAGGTAGCTTGTCCGATGGTGGGTTTGGGGTCCGCACCCCGAACGTCGCCGCGAGCAGGGAGAAGAGCGCTCTCGAGACGGTCCCGAGCGAAATATCAAAGTGCCTCCGTACTCACCGATGTCTTAATCATGGTATGACTGTCCACACTTTGCACCAGCCCATTGCCGTTCACACTGCACGCGTTGAGTTTACAGGTGTCAAGTGACAATTTTACGTAGTTTCTGTTATTTTTCCCTGCCATAAAGTAAGACGTTAAAAATAACACTGCTGTATTTCACAAATTTGTCAATTTTAATGATTTGTGCAATTTTGACTGATAAAATTGGAAAGGAACAACGCGTAGTGTGAGGTTTGGGAGGTTATAAGAAAGGAAAGATAAGAGAATGCGATACACCATCAATGGTTTCATTTCGGAGAGCGAGCAAAATGTCCAAATTGGAGATTAGAATGTTTTAAAATTAATTTATTCTCAATAAAATAAAATTTATAATATTCATCCAACCACAAAGAACTGTTTAGGCCGAGACCTACTGATTGTCCTTCCTTCTCCCTTTTGTGTTGCTCAATGCTTTAAACACCCAATCAAAATCCATGTGTCTAGCTCGGGGCAGATGTACGGTGCAAAATTTACATCTTTTAAAACCTTCGTTCCTCCCTTCTCTCTGCTATCTTATCCTGCTCGCGACAGGTTGGCTTGTGAAAGGTTCGATAGTGTGTAGCAGGGTTTAAATATATTGGCCTGCGAGGAATTTAATGAATGAATGAAAACAGTCTTTATTGATCAAAATATACCTATTTACAATAAACAGGTTTCTTACAAGAGACCTGGGTGTCTAGCACTGGCACAACAATGACCGAAAGGGTCTGTAATAACCAATCTTGATTAATTTTTCAAAAAGTATATCATGGTTAACCTTGTCAAAAGCTTTTGAAAATCTGTATATATAACGTCCAATCTTCCCCTTCATCTAGTTCAGATGAAATATTTAAGGGACATTTCCATTAAATTGGTTGCAGAAGACCTTTTGGCAAAATCCATGCTGCTCAGGACAAATTCTAGACTTAATTGCATTATAGATTTGTTTGTATAGAAGACGCTCATAAATCTTAGCAAAGAATTCAATAATAGATGGGTCTATAATTTTCAATTTTATTCTTATCTCCAGATTTAAGATTGGAGTAACCCTAGATTCCTTCCATTTATTAGGAAAACGCACGATGACAGCGACAGATTAAATAGGTAACATTTTACTATTTAATTTCCACCCCTCTTGAGCATACCTTCTAGGATTCCAAGCACGCTAGGTTTTAGGAACACTAGTTGGTGACACTAAATTGGGGCGGACCGTTAGCCAGCTACATTGTATTGGACTTGGGCAGCTTGCCGGGAACGGGAGAGGGCGTAGTGGTTTGGGATCCGCGCACCCGAACGTCGCCGCGAGCAGGGAGAAGCGCGCTCTCGAGGCGGTCCCGAGCGAAATATCAAAGTGCCTCCGTACTCACCGATGTCTTAATCATGGTATGACTGTCCACACTGCACCGAGCCCATTGCCGTTCGCACTGCACGCGTTGAGTTTAGTATTTATTTTTAGGTGTCAAAGTGACGGTACGTAGTTTCTGTTATTTTTCCTGCCATAAAGTAAGACGTTAAAAAATAACACTGCTGTATTTCACGAAATTTGGCAATTTTTCAATGATTTGTGCAATTTTGACTGATAAAATTGAAAAGGAACAACGCGTAGTGTAAGGTTTAGGAGGTTATAAGAAAGGAAAGATAAGAGAAGAAATGCGATACACCATCAATGGTTTCATTTCGGAAGAGCGAGCAAAATGTCCAAATTGGAGATTAGAATGTTTTAAAATTAATTTATTCTCAATAAAAATAAAATTTATAGTATTCATCCAACCACAAAGAACTGTTTAGGCCGAGACCTACTGATTGTCCTTCCTTCTCCCTTTTGTGTCGCTCAATGCTTTTAACACCCAATCCGAAATCCCATGTCTAGCTCGGGCAGATGTACGGTGCAAAATTTGCATCTTTTAAAGCGACCTTCGTTCCTCCCTTCTCTCTGCTATCTTATCCCTGCTCACGACGGGATTCGGCTTGGTGAAAGGTTCGATAGTGTGTAGCAGGGTTTAAATATTGGCCTGCGAGGAATTTAAGAATGAATGAAAACAGTGCTTTATTGATCAAAATATAGCTATTTACAATAAACAGGTTTCTTACAAGAGACCTGGAGTGTCTAGCACTGGCACAACAATGACCTAAGGGTCTACTACTACACGATGGATTAATTTGCTGCGGCTGCGCGCTACCGGAGGACCTGCCACAATTGTGAAGGACATGGTCCTGTCCCCACTTTCACGATTAGTCCTGCTCTGCACTGTGGCTGATATAATTTCACTTTCCTCGCCGTCTGACCGCTACGCTTTCCGCGCTCGTGTCATCACACTGCACATTCGGCGGAGGTGCTGACTGCTGACTAACCCATCTATCTATACATGGAACTTTACACTGTACATATGTATACAAATTAGTACAAAAAATAGAACGTGAACATATTTGTTAAAAAGTTGTTCAAGAAAGAAATTTGAGTAGAGGAATTAGGATCAAAAGGCAAAATGGACACAACTGCCACGCATTTGTTTCTTTTGCTTCATTCGTTTTAAAAATGAATTTAAACGAGGGAATGAAAGTAGAGAAACATGTTTCAGCCAAGTGTGAAGATGATACTCCACAGTGAGACCGAAATATTTCACACTAATTATTATTACTTGTTGACGCGTTGTGAACCGGAAGAACTAGATTATATTACTTTACTTTACTGTCTTTCATATAATACACCGACCACTCTTAGAGGATATTTTAAGGTGAATGGGGATGATGGTAAGTGTGATCAGTGAAGTATTGTTACAAACTAGGGCTATCGTTCCCAGACTGGATCGATAATGGCCCAATGACTAATGGAATAGACCACGAAATCACTGAAAAAATGAAAATAGATACATTATTTTTTTAAAGTTGAGTTTCAAAAACCCAGCTGACGTAAAGCACATATATATGTATATGCCATGTATTTTTCTCGACAAGCACTAGAGAAAATTAAAATATGTAAAGAAAATCCAGCTGAAAGAATGTCTTAATTTCACAACCAATAACTGGCGTTCCAGTTAATAATTTAGTAGAGTAAGTCGGTTAAAGTTTATTTAAGGGAATGGTACATTTTGTGTAAAGCAGTTAACTTATACAAACTAGACTTGTACTATATTGATTTAATGCTACTTTAATACTGGTTTATGTGGCTTCCCATCAGCTCATCAGCTGGTGTTTCACAATTATTTCAAAATAATGTATAGTTTGGTTTATATTATTATATACTGACTTTTTTAGTTACTAACCCTTATATTGTACTTCTTAGTTTGTTTAAACAAGTTAGTGTTTAAACGAAAATTTGCACATTTTTCTTGTACTAACTTTTATTTACTGGGCTAATCATTCGACCACTCCCTGATTCATCTTCAAATTTAGTTCTTAGGGTAAATTTGGAGACCCACTGAACTAAGCCACCAAAGTTCACTAAGTTTTTTCTTACGTACATATAGTATAACTATTTTGTCAGGTGGTGCTAGATTTTTGAAATGTGGGTCTCTCCTCGGTGTAAATTGATTTGGTAGTTTTTTTTGACATCTCAAGTCTATTAACAACTAAAGTTATTTTGGATTTAAAACTTATGTGGTTTTTTATTTCAACCATAGTTATACTTATTTCTAATTCGATGTGGTTTGTTTGTGAATTTAACCTACTTCCGACAAACCTGTAAAAGAGCTAGTCGCGTAAGTACCGCTTTTTATCAGGCAACAAAAAACAACAAAAAAATTTCTTGTGAAAAATGTTATGATAGCACCACTAACTATAAATGACAATAAGATGGTTCAAGACGTTTCGTCTACTATTTTGAAGACATCTTCAGTATAATTTTAAAATTAAAGAAAGAATACAAATTACTGTATTTGTAATTCAATAGTTTTCAAAATCATTTACAGTTAGTTGTGCTACTATAAACTATTTCACACTTAATGTCTCCATACCTAAGCCTTCGCCTTAAAATATTTTCTTGTTTATGATGAGATGTTGAATGTCTCAAGTCCTCAAAACTGTATGGTGTCCTAACGATTGTATAGTGTAATTTTCACATAAAAAATCTGCTTTTCGGCATATTTTTTCAGTGGCTTAATAATTTGAAAATAAGTATTTAGTGAAAAATGTGTTTTTTAATAAATTGAACCTATGATAAAGATGATTTGGTTATATTATGCTAATGATGGGTAAAAATAGACAATACTTTTCTTCACATTTTATATTAAAAACACAGTTCACATTCTTCTTAGATTTAATAACAAACTAGAAATTAACTCAACATGTTGTTACATACAAGTCAAACACGCCATCTTTGGTTTTAATAATCATCATAATGCTTTCAAAACCTGAGTGTGATTGAGCTGAAGAAAGGTGAAATAATATTTAAAAGAATATTTTATTACTATAGGTATTCTTAAAGACGTTGTTTTGAATGTATCACTAAAGAGGTGCTTCAATTTAATATTCTGTGACAGATATAAAAGTGCCAACACACTTAAAAAGGAAGAAAACTGATAGAAGTTTGTTTCTTTAGAGTTGAGGTATTGAACTTGCAAGTTACAAAGAATGTAATTACGGAGTGCAAGTCTTAAGAAATTGCTTCCTAATTCTATTTTTTGATTGGCATTAAAATCAATGTACATTAATTAGTTAACACAATTACAACAATAACACTTACAAAATTAATAGTAACCTAGTCGCAGTCTTTTTAACCTTACATATTAGATAACTTTCACAAATCGGTTAGCATTAGCAAACCTTACTTTTACTAATTATAAAGTAATATTATAATAGCTCAGCAGTTGTAGTAGTAGACTTTGACTATTTGACAGGTTTTTCAACCATATGTTTAACGTCAATAATATCGAAAACTCTAACAACTTATTCTTGATTTTAACGTTAGACAGAGATAATTTATGTCTACATGAAAAATCTAGGACAAAGCTGAAGATGTAACAATTTCAATTTGAAAGGTATCTCATCTTTTAAAAGATGCATATATTTGTGTCACACTTTAATGTGTTTGTGTAGAAGGAAAGTCTTATTTGATTGGGAAAATATTTTACGTTTACTTTTAACGTGTTCACATTTGTACAACTACTGATGCCGATTCTTCTGGTCCATGTAATTGATGACCTCCAACTTGTAGGAGGAAGCCGGCCCATCACTTCCAGAAGTTTGCACATGCTGCTCCCACTGCTGCCTGACAGGGGACTGCGCCCCTTGGCTCTTCTGCGTCAAAGGCCAGCCAGGAGGTAGCACCTGCTTCACAGGGGTGCTCGCCTGCTGGAGTGGCATGGGGGGAGGAAGTGGAGCTTGATGAACTTGCAAGGGATGATGCAAGTTGGAGAACATCTGCGTGGAATCTCCTTGGACAGAATGTTGTTGAACATGCCACATGGATGATTGAGGCATTTGCAGATGATGACCCGACCAGACTACTTTCGGAGACTGCGTTGGAAGAACCACGGGAGTTGGTTGGGTGTTCCAGATATTATTTGAAGGCTTTGAAGGATAGCTCTTCTGAGCTGGCTGAGGCTGTTGGACTTGTAAGGACCATGATGTTGGTTGGTTTTGATGACTTTGATGATTCAATGGTTCACTTTGATAGTGTACTTGCATTGCAATTGGTGGTTTTACTTGCATATTTTGATGGTTAGGTGACGATGGATATTGTAACGAGGATTGTCGAGGGGGTTCAACTTGAAAGTTATTTCTGTGATCTACTGAATCAAAGTCGTTTTCTACTTCATGGACTGGCTCGCTGATGTCAATTTGCTTGCTCCATTTCGGTTGATTTTTCTTGCTTCTTTTTGGTTTTTGGTATTCTTGAGAGTGATATTCTTCATCAGAAAAATCTCTTTCTACTTCATAAATATGCTCTTCAAATTTTCCTCCTAGGTTTCTGCCCTCCCCATAGTTCATATACGGAGTTTCCATGCCTCCAGGCCTTTTCCCTAAATTATTAAAGTCCTTCCAGTCATTAAAACTTTGCAATGGTGTCCAACCGCTATTCTCCACCAACGGCGATATTTTCTTACGTTTAGTTCTCTCTAAATGAGATGTAGGAATGTTCCTTGATTTAATATTCTTATGCCGTTTTCTTCTGTGTCCATTTGTTGGGGTAGCTTTTTCCCTTGATCCCTCAATTTCTTCACTGTAGTCATCAAAGTCTTCTATTGGTTCACCACCGTAGTCTTCTTGATCTTTCCAACCACCAACCGACCAAGGTGCAAATTTACTTGTCATTCCTTTGCCACCGATGAATTTCGCTTTTCGTTTCCCTTGTTTATTCCCCAAATGCAAAATTTCTTCTTGAATGAAGTCATGTCCTGATCTATGCTCTTGATTCAAATGTTCTTCCTGTCTAGCACTTGAAGGATACTCAATGTGATCTTCTACACCCTGATGCGCTAAAATTGGTTGCAACTGGCTGTAGCTTCCGTGTGGTTTGTAGTGTCTCACTTTCTTGTGTCCTGGTTTCTTCAATGGCTTCCATCCCTTATGCTTCTCCTCGTGTTCTTCATGATGGTGGTGTTCTAACTTTTTCCCTCGAACCTTGTGAATGTGCACTGGCTGGAATACGTCATGGTGGATGTGCTTGATGACGTGGGGGACTTTCACGATAATCTTCTTTCTGAAAATTACACATTAAAGTTTATTTAGTTTGTGACGAACAAGCATTAAATTAATTCAATCATTTATATTTGGCTTTTTAAGAAAACTCTTTGTATCCTGAAAGGCAAGTCAATTTAAGAGTTAGAACTGTTGTTGCAAGATTGTCTGTAGTTTTGCAAGCAAAACGTTCACGCCATTTCGAAATCTGCTCTCTAACTCGTCTTCAGATGAAAAAATTAATTTAAAATTAAACAATCAATCAAAGTTAACTAAACATGGTATGTTATATTTTGATTGTACACTATCTTACTGAACTATAGAACTTTATTCCTAATATAGTATAAGATAAAACTCTTACTTTTTAACAGATAGGGTCGATTGCAGAAGACATGACAGAAGAACCAACAGGCAGAACTGAAACAGTAAAGGCGATTACATGTAATTTAACTCAAAACTTACTGCGACATTAACAAATTGTGAGTCCTTTCGCTACAATGATTAAATAAACGTCCTATTTCATATATTATTTACGCTTGTAAACCATATTTCTAGATCATTCTGCACAGTATCACAAAAATTCTGTATCGTTTGTTACCGTCCATATGGTTATTTTCTTAAGTTCATAAGCTGCATAAAAGGCCGACCGACCATTAGTTCTACAAAACTGCATCGCCTTTTACTTCAAAAAGAATTGAAGGTTTGACTGTGAAGCAGTTTATGATAGTAGTACTCTTAATATTGCGCGAAAATTTATATCTTTAGTTTAAGCTATTACAGGGGTAGAGGCAAATCTTGTAAGCCAATTTTAAATTAGTGTGAACTAAAACAGAAACAGTAGATTCACTTAGCTTTGAAGGCATGTCAAATATTTAAATTTGAAGTATAGTGTGTAAATGTCAAATACCAATAAACTCGTAAAGTTGTATTGGAAGCAAACCATTTACTTTTTTTTACAAAGGATGAAATACGTTTAAAGAAAATATGAAGAAATATAATACCTAATGATGATTTGTCTAACATCTAATGTCTAAAAAACAATAAATTAAAAAATAAATATTAGTTAAAATAATGTATGCCAAAATGTAGATTGCAAATTACATTATTTTAAAGCCATATTGGCAAAATACATGTTTCAAATTTGAAATGGTTGAATTAGAAAAATTTCAAAGTATTTCAAGTTTAAATTTTGAACCCAAACAAGTTTTTTAAATATTAAATATTCAAAATTACGATATGTTCAACCGCATTGTTGCACTTTGAAATGCGATCAAATTTGAATCATTTTTAATAGTAGAAAGCCAATAAATTGCATCAAATGTCCGTATAATTTCTGAAAAATATCTCACTATTAGTTAAGGGAAAACTTTGATTTGCCTACCTGTATTTAGGGATTGAGGGAGAAATTTGTTGCCTAAGTTTAAGTACTATTGGCTACGAAGCCCTACAAAATTTATTTTCGGTAAAAGCTTTATAAAAGTTAGACAATTAAAAAAGAGTATTACACAACCTACTTTGAAATTTGTAAAATCTCTCAAAAGTTTCCCTGGCCAAAATGGTAACATCTAAGGCATTTTTAAGGGATGAAAATATTTGTTATGGATTCTAAGGGTCGAAATAGTTGAAATTCGTTAAAAACACACAAAACTCAGTTTGTTTGGCATCTAGAGACAGTGAACAGTTTATCTACTCCACCCTTTACGTAGTGCGTATGTAAAATCATATAAACAAGTGTACTCACCAGCTTGGATGCCATCGCTGCACTGAATCACTGGCCGCCATCACGTGCATATATAGCATTGTTAAACGTACGATAATTAGTCATAGACCACGCCGCTGCGCAAGGAAAGTAAGTTCATGGACCAAGGCTGCAGACACGCACTTCCGCCAGTTTTGTTTACATCATTGTTGCCACTTCCGGACCGAAATCTGCATGTGTGAGAGGAAGACGAGAAGAGGATGTCTGGTAAAGAGAATTTCTCTACACCTCCGGTTTGCACCCTTAGCCGGAGAGCGAAAACGTGCTATTTTCAAACAAAAATTTAACAATCAAGATAATCAACAAAGTTGACTTAACCTTACCCTACGAGGATGGATGGCGGGTCATCGAAGTAGAATGAAAGAGGAAGCACCCGTTTTCATCTATGCCCCCTCACTCAGACGCTGGAGGCCTCAATACTGATAGGACTGCAAGGATGGACTTCAGGTGAAATGGCTAAACGCCTAGAGTGGGATTTGATCCTGTGACCTCAAGCTCCGGAATCCAATTTATTGTTATCTTTTAATTGATTTTTTTAATTCTTTGTTTGAAGTTTGACGTTGACGATGGTAATTTCTGAGGTTAAAATATTATTGCGGACGTTTTAGTGAAGAGCGCAACGTTTTTGAATCTGGAATCTGATTCCGTCTTCAAGTGAAAAATAACCTTTAACATACCCCAAAATATTGGGAAATGAGCTAACCTTAAAGTAATTAGCAAAAGTGGCTCAGTCACCCAGCACCAAATGACATTTTGTTCATTTGTTTTTATTGTAATGTTTTTTTCTGAAACTTTATTGTATTATTTATTTTAAATTTAACTTTAACTACTAGCCTAGACAACAATACAACAGGTTCAAAAACTTCAAAGAATAAAAAAAACAAATCAAGCACGACCAAACTACCAGTGACAGCTGTCTTGACTTACTGCCTGGCCAGCCGCCAGATGGTCACTTTGGCTGGC
The DNA here is from genome assembly GCA_018831715.1 of Matsumurasca onukii. Classification (NCBI taxonomy): domain Eukaryota; kingdom Metazoa; phylum Arthropoda; class Insecta; order Hemiptera; family Cicadellidae; genus Matsumurasca; species Matsumurasca onukii. The sequence continues at coordinate 39,702,876 of CM032063.1, read as the reverse complement.
TTGGAGCAGCGGACAACCAATCACAGCCGTGAATCAGAATGTCCAACTGTAATAAAACACGAATACCTTTTTGTACACATCCACTGGAGGGGGAGACAATCTTCAGAGTTTTGATGAGTGAGCTTTCATTTTTGATGATTGGAGAAGCCTTATTTCAATTGAAGATCAACTGGTCGGATGGCCTGCTAATTGTAGGTCCAATAACCTCCCCCTCACCAATCGAATTTTCTACCCCCTACATTGTTGGTTGTTCTAAGTATACCATTATAAATATACTAAAACCGTTACTAAACGTACTACACATGTTTTCCTTCTCATCTCATAAAACTCACCAAACAAGATAAAATTTTGAAGCACGACAAAAATGATACAGAACCTAACAATACAACAATTTCATATGTTTATGGCCTACACGTAAAAATATGTATAAAAAAGTTGATTTGTATTACTTGAATACTTTAAAACAGGTTTAATGAAACTTAAAAGTGCTTGCGATACTGCAATTCACGGTTGGTAAAAATGTAAATGAGAAACAAATGAGTCACAGGGAAATTATACAGGTCAGGCAATTTCTTGATTTTCTTTATGATCATATAATAGCATTTCCTGACGTTTGTAACAACGTCTTTTCTTTTGATTCCTGGTGGGAAGGTATGTCCAAGTTTGGAAGAGATAAGTCTTAATATTAAAAAAATTGCTAAGCAACTGCAACTGCAACCTACACTTGTTGCAAGTACTGTTGCAGTATCTTGCTGGCAGATCACAGTTACCGTGTTCACACACACACGCCTCTAGGATTTCATCATGTGTTTGCGTGCGTTAAAAACACATGTAGATGTGTATCGCGTTCTAGCTGCTCTTCCTCATTGTACGAGTAGTCTAGAGTTGAGTCTTGCGTTTTCAGAAGTCATTTGTAGTTGTTTCATAGGGCTTACACAGGCTGATGCTTGACTGTATTGATTATAGCATTGAATATATATGTTATAAAGGTAAAGTTTGTCTTGTTTAACGAGGCAAAGTTAGGACTAAAAATTCCTCTCTATAACTCAACCTCGACCTTTACCTAGCGTCACCGTATAGTCACATTACAAATTGCAAGTGGTGACCGGGGGGATCGAACCCGCGCCAACAGAGTGATGAGCTCGGGAGTCGCGCGCGATACCAATCCGCCACGGATCCGCTATGTTATAGGAGGTCCTAAACACTTAACACTTAAGAAAAGTTAAAACGTCTATGAGAAGTGTTTTACCTACTCGGTTCATGTTTCCTTATGTAAGAGAAACTAGCATAATCTATTGAAACTATGGCTGTGAAAGTATTATATCGATATTGTGATCGATTTCTTCCTGGCTTGCTGCGTTCGTTAGCAACACCTATAAAACCTATCGAATCGTGAATGACGCGATTTAAATGTTAAAAGTCGTCCTTGAAGTTTGTGGTCAAATAAATTCAATCACAAATGATTTTGAATGTCATTCGTCATAATCCAAAATACTACATTAGGTATGTCTACCCTAATCTGTAATTTGAATCATATTTCTGTTTTGAAAGCTTATAAGAATTTTTTTTCAATAATGTCGATACATATATGTTGAGGTATTCGTAAAATCGTGTTAGATCTTTGGTTAGTAGTTTTTAGTAGTTCATGTAAACGCTAATAGATGATAGTTCAATGACATAATATAAAAAATAAAAAAAATAATTTTGGCTTGAATTTGACAGGGCAAATCATTTTTCAATTACTCGTTTTATTTTTTATGCAACAAGCCTGAAGATGATAGCCTGCTAACAAATCGCTAGTACAAATGAAACTTATTATATTTGACTCCTATTTAAAGTTGTTATCTAATATTATTCTTAGCATAAACGAGGTTTCTGACTTTGAATGTAAAATTTGGCTGAAGGAATAGGTTATAAAAAACGGCTAACAGTATGAAACATAATTATATGAAATATGTCAAACTTGGAATTTCACCGTTTTGATTACGTCATAATATAAGAGATTCTCGCAAAACTCTCATGGGCACCTAATTTGGTACCCGTTGAAATGGGGCTCAGCGCTTCACTTTTCATGTTAGATCATTGAAAAAACCTCTTATATATTCATTTTTGGTACCTACTCTCGATGGACATTGAACTTGTAGTATTTCAAGTTTGTTAGTTGTATCGCAAAAACTAGACTTTTGATATCTTAACTTAGTCTAGGTTATTTCGACTAGTACTTGGTCTCAATAAAATAGCTACCTAATGATGGCAATTTTCCACTACTATCTTCAATTTATGTTGAAGAGCAACTTTGACTTTTTGTTTGGCCTAATAGACATATTACTCATTTCGTTTAGCAGATAAACGAACCTTTAGGTAAAACTGTTGGTTATCGAAATCACGTGAGGCTTGTTGCATGGATTTAGAAACAAACACCTACTGCGATTTTTTAAAATATATTTTGTTATACATTAATTTTTGTGTATGAAAGTATAAAATGGCAATATGCAAATAATCTACACTATTTATAACATATAGACGTTAATCTTAATTCTGAAGCTTTCGCGGCCGGTGTCATCATTAATATCTAAGGCTTCCGGTTTACACCGCGTCACAGTTGAAATACAAATGCTAAACGTTTCGACCTCGCTGTGGAGAGTCATCCTCAGTAGCTGGTTGACTGGCTGTGACTGGATTGGCCGGCCGTGTCGTCTTCTTATATACCCAAGCGGTGGTGGGTGGGGGCTGTCACCTGATTGGCCGAGGTGGGCGGAGCTTGTTGCTCGTTGTCGAACTGGATTGGCTGGTTTCAATAGGACTTCTGAAGAACTGGCTGCCAACTTTTTGATAACTTTATGCTGTCTTCTTTGTTAAAGTTGTCTTCATGTTTGGCCAATCAGGTGACAGCCCCCCACCCACCACCGCTTGGATATATAAGAAGACGACACGGCCGGCCAATCCAGTCTCAGCCAGTCAACCAGCTACTGAGGATGACTCTCCACAGCGAGGTCGAAACGTTTAGCATTTGTATTTCAACTGTGACGCGGTGTAAACCGGAAGCCTTAGATATTAATATAGACGTTAATTTACTGACCTGTTGGATTGAAATACTAAGAATTTTACCTTATTTAAACATTTAAAACTTGTTAACGTGTAATTTATCTCTATTTACTAAAAAAGAGCAATTCCAGAACTTGAGGTGTCCTTCTTCTTCTTGCCATTTTTAATAAGGGATATTGTCAAAGGGGAACTATTTTGTTGTTTGATGTATCATAAAACACATTAATTTTAGTCCATTGAAATGTTTTGCAGTGACTAAGCTAAAAGGTCGTCGAAAACAGAGCCTGTGAACTTTCTACCTTCAGAATTAGCTTTAGAACTTAGGCTACTACCTTTTAGGACCAAACTGACACTTAAAGGAGGTTGTAAGGCATTAGTGACTCACACATTAAACTATCGTTAACTTAACATCTTTATTTAAAAAATAATAACAAATAACAATTCGTATTTACAACTAAATACATTTATCTATACGTAAGGCTTAATATGACTGGTACTAATACTATTCAAAAAACATTCCGTAATTAGTTTCTGAGGAAACGTTTTTCTTAGAACATTGCATGAAACTAAATTGTACACTGGTTTTAATGGCTATTATATTAGTTTTCATTTTGCTTCTAGTACATTGTTTGAAATTCAAACGGCTTTGTGATCTTTAGAACCGTTATGGATCTTAAATGCTGTTTATTTCAGATATGATTAGATTATTAAGATATGGTTTTCTTTTTAACAAGTAAAGTCAATACCATTATAAATATTGATTTAGCATTGATTTATTCTGTAAATCGTTTTAAGGGTAATCTAGCCCTATTAATTACAAAGGTGGTAGGAATCACACTAGGGAAGAGTCAAAAATAACGTAAGGGGAAGTGAAGTGTAAAAAGTAAGAGTAATTCAATGTTAATTAGTCAAGTAGTGAAGGAATAATAAAAATTAGGGGGACAGAATAAAACTAATTTAAATTAAATTGTTGCTTAGGATAGTAGTAATTAAAGACATTTGAAAGTGTTAGTGCTTAAAATGTGTAAGAAGTTGAGTAAGTAGTTGTGTTGAAAATTATTAGAAAGACACAAGTATTTGGTAGACAGTGTAAAGTCAGTTTACTGTTTCGTTGTAAATGTTGAAGGAAACCAGTGTTAAGTATGTTAACTTGTTTGTTAGAAGATGTGAAAGTTATAAAAGCAAAATTAAATCAGTTTTACCAGAACTTTGTCAAAATATCACTAAATTTAAAATTTGAGGTCAAACTTTAAAATAGTCGTGACAGATTAATAAATATTTTGGTGATAAATGATATAAAGTAATTTGAAGAATTTAAACTTAAGGTTTTTGTATACGACTGTATTAATTGAGTACGCGTTGATTTTTAACCTTTGGTTCGAAATTGCATAGGTTTTACTCTATTTTTTTGTTTGCGTGATATAATGAACCTATCGTTCAACGAAAATGTGGACAGTAATGTAAAATAGCTTGCAATAGTGGTTATAATTTGAAAAGTTAATTTATTGGTTTTGGTAATTATAATAATATACTAAAACTTTAGAAGGCAAGATTGCATTGCCAATTTTTAAAGTTATTAAACTTCCCTGCGTATAAAAGTTATGAAACTTGTTCTCCAAGGCTAGTTTTTTAAGTTGGAAATTGTGATATAGAAATCAGAAAGTAGACAATAAATAACAGTTCATAGAGAAGAAGAAGAAGAGAGATAAAAGTAAAAGTCAGTGAAGTAAATTGTCAATACCGTTACAACTGATGAAGTATCAAACTGTATATTGAATGAGTCACCTGAAGACAAGTTGTATAGTTAAATTTTCATTATAAATTAAGTTACTCTTTCAACTGGCCCGTGACTCATCGGTACTTATATCCTACAAATGCAGCTTAGGGAACTCGATGGTCCTGCCGCCGATGTGAGCGAAGTGCTCGAAAGGGTGTTCTACAGGTTTCCTGCTGATCATTGCGTATCCCTCGTACGGGTCGTAGACGGGTGCTCTCCTGCCGACGCGGGCGTAGCCCCGGAAGGGGTCGTGGTTCAGCCCCCCGTAGAGCGCGCGGAGTCCCCTGGGCTGCACGTCGTCGAGGTACTCGTAGGTCTCGTACTGCGGGAGCGCGGCGAGTGCCTGGGGTGGAGGGTGGAACGCTCTGGAGTTTAAGTCGTTGTGTCCGTGACCTAAATATAAAACAAATCCATTTATTAAAAGCCACAAAAGTTAAATTAAGGCTTAAAACCCTTTCTGCAGTTTAACCTGAATAAACCTTAAGTGGTTTTGAAGTTTCACCCGTCTGAGGTGTCTCCTTGCTAAAGCACGCTCTACCAGTGGTGCTAAAATAATACATTTTATGAGTTTGTTTCTTATTGATAATCTCAAAATATACATAGTTTAAACTTATAAGTGCAGCGTCGCTTGCCCTATCAAAAGATGAAAACTATAAACAAAAGAGAAAACCATCAGGAGAGTTTGTCAAAAATTCATGCACATAGCACTATAGGCTCATTGATTCCAAAATAATAATGTTACTAAAAAGTTATTATTTAAAACAGCTGATTATTGCACCATATTGTAATAAGTAAGATTGTCTAAATTAATGATAGTAAATGTTTATTATGTTTCAAACAAGTCAAGATTTCAATCCATATTAAAACATGATTGGACATACTATTTATGGATTAAATCCGATCATTTAAGTGCATTGGCCATTGAGATACTTAAAATGTATTTGAATCTAGAAAAATGTATGTTAAATCTAGTACTAAACAAAAAATTACCTTCATGACCTCCAGAATGACCATGCACGTAGTGGCCATGCTTGTGCTCTTGGTGGCCGTGGTGGTTGTGGCCATGCTCGGCATGCCCCGTGTGCTTGTGCGCCTGCTGGAACTTGCCGGCATGTTGGTGTGCGTGTGTACCCTGCCCCGTATGCTTGTGCCCGTGCTCTGCCTTGCCCTCGTGCTTGTGGTCGTGCACGCCGTGTAAAGCATGAGCGTGCTTGTGGTCCGTATGCCCGTGGTGCTGATGCCCGTGCTCTGCGTGCCCGTGGTGCTCGTGCTTGTGATGCCCGTGCCCGTCGTGCTTGTGGACGTGGTCGACGTGTCCGCCGTGGATGTGCTTGTGCACCACCTCGCCGTGGTGCTTGTGGTCGTTGTCTTCTTTCTTGCCGCCGATTATTTTGTAGACTGTGTGAGTGTGTTTGATAACTTTCTCGTAGGACGGGACGTGAATGACTACTTTCTTGTGGCTGTAACAAAATAATTGGGGAAGAGTATTTATTTTAAACTAAACTCGTAATAAATTGTTAGTTGTAAATTTTAATGAAAGGTAGTTTGTGGTTAAGTGGATAGAATGACTTTAAAATCCTAGCTTCACCATTAATAAAGACGCTTTTCATTTCATTTAATTCATTTCAAGGTAGTGTTTTTACGGTTATTATGTCTACTTCTAATAAGAAATATTTTACTAAAAATATGAATAAAATTATTCGACTTCAATTCGTAATTGAAAAAAGAAGAAACGGACCGTTTTTATTGCTTAACTCAAATACTAGACAAAAGAGCCTCTTTAACAAGGCAAAGAAGCAAAAATATGTATATATTCTCAAATTTTAATGTATTGCTAATAAACTCACGATTCCGAACCCTCACTGTCTCCCATGGCCAAGGACGGCGTCAGACAGCTCACTAATACGATCACCACCTGTACAAAAAACTAATGTCAATTTTACATTTTCACACGTTTCAGATTCTTGTCGTTTTTATGGAGTACGCAACTTCCTTAGAAGTGACATAGAGTTCAGATGACTTTATTCAGCAAAAGCTCTACATCTTTCTTCAATTTCTCCTCCCTCAATTTTTCTGCAAATCAATTTCTCCTCTGTCCAGCTTAATACTTTATATACATTATTTTATGCTCGGTGACAAAATAACTCTGGCGTGGAAGAAACTACATCTTCAAGGGCCTTTAGATAGTGACCTCTGGGCCGTTGTTCCGGTCGCATATGACTGAAGGTCGCAGGTGGATGCCATAGGGGATCCACTCTTTGAAGTCCTGAATGTAAAACGCGCTCATGACCTTAGTATGGACGATTGGACATTCGTCGAACTACTGGGATCGCACATGGTGTATTCTCAAAGTATGCCTCTTTATCTAGATTCCCAAGAGTGCTTGGACAGGTCTAGGTTCATCTCGAAATAGGGAATAGATACACATCCCTTGAATGATAGGTCTTCATGATAGCCGTCCACAAATTGTGATCAATGAAAAATGTGAAAATAATTGTATGTACTTTTTGCTTAATTTTCGAACTAAACCTTGTTTTTAGTTTGTTTTTAGTTGAAAAGTTGGACTATAGCACTTAACGTATAGCTAACATATAAAACTAGTCCCAAAATCAGTTTGTAATTTTGGTTGAACACATAATTAAAATAAATGAATCCACATAAAGATAAAATACTGGTGACCACAAATTTCCCAGGGAAACTTCCGTCGTTGAGCACGTAGAAAAAAAGGAAGAAGCCAAAACCAGAAGTGTCGACTATTGAACCGTCTAATCCACTGAAAGCGAGTGTGATTGCTACAATTCTAACCACAAAGCTGGACCACACTGTAACCACAACAACAACAACCACAACAATGACGTCACGGTCTGATGCCTTGTACGTGTGTGGTTTGTGGAAGAAAGTGATGTCGTCTTCAACAACGTGGTAATTTTTAGGTAACCGCTGTATCGGAACGGTTAACAAATCACTCTTTTTCGTTTAAAACTGATCTAATTTATTTAAAAGAATTGTTCAAAAATAAATGGTGTGCTGAACCCCACTGCCTAACTTGGTTTCAAGCTATTTCCCATTGTGTTAAAAAAACCAAATCCTTCAAACTTTAACATTTATGAACGCTATAGCTCTGGCGTTAAGCCACGGTTTGTCAGTAGATTGGATCCCGAAAAATTGTTTCGTCAAATAAACCACATCAAACAAGATTTCTGACATCAGATCTTACAAATACGCCAATGTTTCAATTATAACAAAGACAAATGAAATCCAGGATTTCCGTTCACCCAAACGAAGGTGGCGGCAGAAAATCGTGTTAAAACATGATGGGACGATGTAAATGTGCATTACCCCCCAGTCAGTATCTGTCTGGTTAGTACCTGCTCAGATTACTTTATACTGGGGTACATCAAAAGTTGTTCACAAAATTACTGGGCAGCTTTGTAGTTGTCCAGATGTTGAACATGCTCCGTTCCCCAGGGAGGTTGGATCAGATATCATTTTAGGGGATGCGGCAGCAGGGTAGACCACGACTTCAGGAGAGGCTTGCCATAATCTTGGGGAACGGTCCCCAGTGTTGGCAAGGCTCTCCATGTCTTGGGTTAGAGTCCCTAAGTGGTTGTCAGCGGGCTTGCTTGTCGCACCCTCTCATGATTGTCTGGTCAGCCGAACCCAGTCCCATTCCTCTCCTGAATCCAGACTTCCTTTCATTCCGGTGGTAGCGCAATATGCCCAACAGACGAGGCAGACGTGCATAAGGGTAACCAGTCCCTGACCACTTGATCCCCTCAATCTAACATCTAACATCTAAATGTGCATTGAAATCGGACCATACGGCAGTTTTTGCGCATGCCCCTCCGTACTGGAAGTTTGCTAGGATTCACGATAACGCTAATGTTTTTGATTGTTGGTTTGTTTGTTAAATGCTTATGCAAATCTGTAATTTTTCAAGCAGTGAAGAACCGTAAAGAGTTTAAAATTATTATTGTTACTGTACTAATACAATTTTAAACAGGGCCTACAAACAGGTCTCTACTAACACTAAATTTATAACATACTAGCTGAGAGTACCCGCGCTTCGCTTCGGAGCTTTATTAACATAGCTGTGTGTATATTTTAAGAAAAATCATTATACGCCAATATGCTATGTTACCTTGTGATAGTCATATAACCCCGCCAATAACCGCTATCTTGAATATATTAAACTATCAAACATGTTAATAGCATATTTGTTGGCCAGGTATATAAGCCACATTTCTGTAAATTTCATCAAAATTGGTCCAGTGGTATTTGCGGATTGAGGAACAAACACTTCATCTCATTTTTATGTATTAGTATAGATTTTACATTTTATTTTAACATGGTTTACTAATTTAGTGCTCACCTCTGGTTTTCATCTCGTTAATTGACAACGTTTTACACTCTGATGTTTTCAATATTAAACCCTTGATACTCTCAGTTTAAAAGATACCTAACACCTATCCTCTAGCTCAAAGCCATCTGCTGAATGATTTAGCAAAGCCGATAGTTTTCGCCTCGTTTCTCCGTCTAATTTTGGATCTCGCCAGGAAAGTGCCTCGTCCGATTCAATCTGCCCAAATTATAGCAATTCGCTCCGCGATTGACTTTTGCCCATTGATTGCCGAAACCTAGGTCCTGACAGAAGTGGTTGGGACGTGATAGATAGCAGAGGAGTTTCTAAAATCACAACTATTTCAATAGTATTAGTGTGTTTAAAGTTTTATTAGTATAGAATGTATTAATTTATTCAAATAATAGGCTTAAGCAAGGTGTTGAATTTGTATTAAACAATTCAAACATTTACATCGAATTCCGGTTTAGGATGCATAACATTTTGTTTACTATTATATAAAAACACAGCTGTTAAAAACCTAGATATTCATTAATTGTAACTCAAATAAAATGTTCGACATAAACAAATTTATTTGGGAAGATGTTTTGTATTTTTGCAGTTTTGTTGTTTGTATTTGTTGAAGTATTATGACTCATTGCATTCAAAAGATTTCGCAGTCATGTCAAGTTTTATCAAAACCAACTATAAAAATGCAATTACAACCGATGAACTCTCACTAATTGTCTAATTATTGAATCCTTCTCTAAAACTAATTTAAAGAAATTAAATTTACACTTAATCCCGATTAATATTTTTAAATCACAAACCAGCCACTTGTTTTACTAATGCCGCAAAAGAAGGCGCTTGAATTTCGCACTGCAATAATGTGGGTCTTTATCACATAATGTGTTATGTCCAATTTAAAGTTAGATTGAATACAAAACCATGTTATACACAGTTATACAACAAATGTCAATTTGATAAACGCACTTCAGCAGTACAGCTTCATATACAAAGGGTTAGTCAAAATTTTAGACGAATTAACGTTGACAATAAAATTAATGTGCTCAACGCTTCAAATTGTTCTAATGAAGAAATCGAAATTTTAAAAATAATAGTTTCCGGCACGAGGACTGCTTTATGAAAAGACTCTTTAGCTTCTAGCCTTTGACCAAGAGTAACATTGTAAATCTTAGAAATGTGCAACATTTCTGTGAAATATGGCGGCAGGTCAAACTTAGACAAATCAGATTTGTGTGTAAAAGATTTGAAGGGTCACCACATTCTACAAAAAACTGGTTGAAGAGTTTTAAATTTTTCTAATATATTATGCCTTTTGCTGTATAAAAACTGCACGTATTGACGTTCCCAGATACATTTGTATCACGTGCACTAAACTATTTTGAAAATGTGGCTTTTGACATCTTTTGATCCCAACGTTTCCATAGTGAAATTAGAGAAATTTTTGGAGAATATGTTCTCGATATTGTTTTAAACTAGTAGTTATACGAACTCACTGCGATTATCAAGAAAAAACATTAAAACTACATACTTTGACTCTGTTCAAAACCTAGAGGGTATTTTAAGGCAAATATGTGGTGAAGGATGAGTGTGATGAGTGGTAGTAATGAGTTATGAGGTGTAGCCTTGTTACAAACTAAGGCCGACTCTTCCTTAGAATGGGTCATTAATTAATAGCCCAATGACCTATGGAAATACAAGGACCAACGGCTTAACGTGAGTTCCGAACCACGCAGGTGATGGCCTGATATGTCTAAACGATGGTGGGAGTTGATGCGGATATTATCAGATGATCACTGAGACTATCTGAGCCGCTTTAGACCTATATCATCCTCAAAACCTGACCTCCATGAAGCTGGATTACAGGACCACGCCACGAGTCCCAGTCAAAATGTTCCTGATAATGATTTAAACAATTACTTAATCGCATTCACTGCGATAGTCAAGTAAAACCATTAAAACTACATACTTTGATTCTGTTCAAAACCTAAAAACAACACGACAATTCTGCTGCGCAAACCAAACCGAAACCATAACCACTCCATCGCGTCGTCAACCCCACACAAAGACTACCGCACAACGTAAACACTTCCTACCGACAGTTCCCAGGACGTATCCTGGCTTGAATAACCCTCTCCGACAAAGGGACATGAGTGACGACCACCGGACTGAGAACAGATCGAGGAACGCAAATTGAGCGTGACACTCAGGAAATGCAGCGGACGAACAATAATTTAAACAGAGTTGTTACTTTCAGCTGCGCTGCACTGGTTTCTACACTTCTTCTCCTCACTTTATTCAACTGAGTTGTTGTGGCTTTTTGTGAAATATTTGTGATAACAGAGATATTTGCGACATTTGTGTTGAGAGCGCAATTCGTTGAAGATTAGGGGTTGTTGAGAACTACGAGTGTTGTATTTGATGTATCAATTGACTGGGACTCGTGGCGTGGTCCTGTAATCCAGCTTCATGGAGGTCAGGTTTTGAGGATGATATAGGTCTAAAGCGGCTCAGATAGTCTCAGTGATCATCTGATGATACCCGCATCAACTCCCACCATCGTTTAGACATATCCTGCGTGGTTCGGAAATCACGTTAAGCCGTTGGTCCTTGTATTTCCATTGGTCATTGGGCTATTAATGACCCATTCTAAGGAAGAGTCGGCCTTAGTTTGTAACAAGACTACACCTCATAACTCATTACTACCACTCATCACACTCATCCTTCACCCATATTTGCCTTAAAATACCCTCATGAGAGTGGTCGGCATCTCAAATAGTGATTTAGTGATATTTTGTTCACGTAAGGCTTGTTTTGACCACGCGAAATACGTTAGCGCTGTCTTGAAAAGTTAATTTTCTTGTGCCAGACTTGTTTTGTCTTTTCGGAGTCTTTATTACCTGATTTAGTATCATTCATTGTTTCATTGATTCGCCCTACAATTTTCTGACTAAAACTTAACACCTAATTATTACAATTCTTACACGAAATTTCTTCATATTCTTAACGTTCTTATCGAGGGAAGGTTTACATATCTACATTTGGTATATTAACGTAACAGCTGCGAGTCCTAGTTGTTAAAACAAAGGTTTTAAATATGCTTATTTTTCACAAAATAGTATTACAAGTTTAAAACCCAATAACTAGTTACTGCTAAAAGAGAAAATTTTTAACCACCAAAGAAGTTATTTTAAAGCCCCGTTCTTAGGGAATGATTATGAAAGCGACAATTAGATTACCTAGTTGCTTTGTTTAACCTAAAGTAAACGTCTATACAAAGATTAAAGCATTTCACCAAATAGTTTGGATTGTGCGTTGGAAGTGAGTGGAATTCTGAAGTACTACCCGGTGTAGCCCTCCTATATAATTTGGAGCTCTAGGTATTAGCTATAGGTATGTAAAAGCTTTGCAAAGTTTCGTGCCTTACTCCAGTGTGTTCTCTACCTTACATTTGGTTCGTCACACTAGTATCTACTTGAATGTTTCAATTCAGGCACCGATCACTCGTACTCTGTATCTAAATGTGAATATGGGATGAATAGTGAGTGTGATCAGTGTTTTGATGGATGGTGAGATGTATTCTTGTTACGAATTAGGGCCGACTGTTCCCGCGATTGGGACGTTAGTTAAAACCCAACGATTAATGAGAAAGGAGCAAAGGTAACGTGACTTCCGAATCTCAAAAAGCTGCCAGGGTAAAAAATTGCACCGCTTGAATTTGAACTCGGACCGTTTTACCACCTGAATGTTATACAACATGTTATACTATTTTATGTTATAAAACCGTGTTGTTACTAAGATGTAACAGCTAATGTATACAATGCTGCTACATCTACTTTTCATTACCATCATACTATGATGCTCCATAAAAAAGGATCACCATAAAACATGAAATGAGAACGGAAATGGCTTTATTAATTAGATAAAGTTAGGACGGTTTAGTGCTCTTTTCTACTTCACTTAACAAAATCTTCTTAAATCTTTCTTGTTACAAAAGTTATTATAATATTATAAAGATAATAAATTCAAAAGATGACCATGCAGATAAGTTTCCTTATGAAAGTTAAAATAGATTGAATAGTTATTAACTTAAAAGGATGTTAGTTTAAAGTAGTATAAATATATTACAGAAAACACCAGAAAACAAGATTTTCTACATAGAAAATCGTTGGTTACATGTGTTGGCTCTGAGGCCATGATCACATTAATATCAAAACATAAAATAATAATATTAGTGAAAATAATATTATTTTCTTTTAATTTATTTTAACATAATTATTAAACATTATAATTTTAATACATTACATTATAATTAATTATTAAACATATTTATTTTAACATAATTATTTTAACGTATTTTATTTAACATATGTTAAAATAAAGTATATTTATTTTAACATATGTTTTATTCCTTTTACTAATAATATTATTGTATGTTTTGATGTTAATATGATCATGGCCTCAGATCCAAAACATTTTACCAAACATTTTCTATGTACAAAATATTGTTTACCCAGGGTGTTTTCTGTAATATATATATTACTTTAAATAAATTAATTATATTTTAACTCCACACAATTAAATACCCTTAATATTTTAAGGTATTTTTACATATCGAAATAAAGGGGTTGGACGTATTAAAGTGTACCGCTATGAAGAAAAGGTATCCTTTAGCATTCGTAAATTAAAATTTAAACTCAATGCTAAAGTAAATTTGTTTTTTTAATGTTCATTAAAATATTACTTACGTCTAACGCCAATCACTATAAGATAAGTGAGCAACATACCTATATTTTAAGATTTTCAAATATACCCATTCGTAAGGAACTACCTAGCGAAACCAGTTAAAAATATTAGTTTTAAGACAACTTTCAATTTAACCACAAATTCAATTAATGGATTTATGATATTTTAGAATGTTTTATGTTTTAGCATCTGTGCTTAACCAAATGTTCGAGCAATGTTTAAGCATGAATCTTTGAGTATGTTATCTGCGGTATGCTTAAGTTAAATTAGATAGACATTATTATTAGATTTCCTTACACAGTTCACTTCAATCAAAGACCAACCTTCAGGTAGGCCTAAATACCGTTAAAACACAGCTAAATTACGTTGTTCAGTCGTTAGTACAAATTTATTAAACGCTGTATAGTAAACACTATGCATCGAACTATACCAATTACGAGTAAATGTGTTACGAGGCATTTTATTCAGCTATAAGCTTTATTTTATTTAACCTGTTCAGTATTTATTTATTTATTTGTTTTACTGTATTTTGTTAAAATTAAAACCAAACTGGAATTGTCTCAGTATTATTCAGTTTGGCATACATTATATCATAAACTTCTCAACTTAAGTAAAAAAGTTGCTTTCATTATACTTAGATGAAATACGAGTATTACAACCCTAATATTCCTTCAAATTATAGGCACACATTTCAGAAAAGAATTTACCAGTGAACGTTTATTCATACTTCTATTTATAACATGGTTTGTAGCACGTTTAGTTGTTTTTATATTATTTTCACATTTTAAAGCAATAAATATTTTATTAGAGAAATAAACCAAATAAAGGGTTGAGGTTGGCTATTACAATAGATTTCTGATAGGAAAAGCTAATTATAAATTGCTGCTGTCATTATTTGATGTAACAAGTTGTTGTAACGATGCAACAACTATAATAGGACAAAAGTGTACAATATATTTAAAATATTCATCGTATTTTTAGGTTTATTTAATTATTACGATTTAAAAATAAACATATCCAACATGTATTCTGACCGTGTTTCAAAGCGCTATATTAAATATCAATATAAAATTTTGGACAAAACGCACAAAAAAGCTGTATAGAACTATTTAAGTATTATGAAATTAAACAAAAAATATTAAACAAAGGACACATATAAAAAATATGTCAAAATATATTATGATTATTTGAAGTTTATCTCAAAAGTCGAACCTGTACGTACATCGTATTTCATCATTATTAGATTGGGCCAATTTGTCGTTAAAGATTGTTTAAAGATATCTTTTAGTACAGTATAAATTTCGAAACATTCCAAAATATTTAAGTGCAATGAATTGTTACATAACAAATTGTACTACATTATACCAACTCTATACTTCGAGATTATTCAACTTTGTGTGTATAGCCATTGTAACAGAAGATTTATCAATGTTCGTTATGTTATATCAATATAAAGGTTTTGATTGAAAGTATGTTATATTATATAAAAGAGCAACCCCTTATACAAAAACATAAATATGTTAATTTGAGCAAAAAACTATCACTATACAATTTCAAAATTGAATACACAGGAAACGTCTAAAGTCGTAAACTAAATTATTGTTTGGGACCAATTTCGTTTTCTTTTTTCTGCATAGAATTAGCTTATTATGACACATTTTTGGCAATTGACCGGTTAGTTTAGTGTTTAGTTTAAAATAAAAGGAACGATAAAAACCATAGTTTTTTGTGACATTGTAACCCACACCAAAAGCACACGAACTTATATGCTTTACATTTAACAGAAAAAATGGTTTTATTATAATTTTATTTAATTCCTTTTCATCTTAAATATTTTATATAGCTAAATTTTAGTTGAGATTTTTTAAACAATTTGGTTTGATCACTTTTTAAAAGTTTTTGTTTGTACACATTATTTACTTTCAAAACAACTATAGTTTTTTGTGACATTGTAACCCTCACCAAAAGCACACAAACTTATATGCTTTACATTTTACAGAAATAAATTGTTTTTATTATAATTTAAATTAATTCCTCTTCATCTTAAATATTTTATTTAGCTAAATTTTTCGTTGTAAATTTTAGTTGAGGTTTCTTTAAAACAATTTAGTTTGATCACTTTTTAAACGTTTTTTGTTTGTACACATTATTTACTTTCTTCAAAGTTATTTGTCATGGAAGATTTGTACCCTTTAATAAAATGACTCCTTTGCACTATTCTTTAAATAATTTTTCTTGTCCACAGGAATTTTTTAACTTAATTATTTATTTCCGATCCATCCTTAAAACTATCAAACACCAATCCACTACACTCACATACGCGTACAACATAATCCAAATCACGGCGATCACTGCAGCAACATAACACAATCACACTTCACTATCTGTAACACTTTACCGGGAGACAGGAGCTGGTCGCCATCTTGGATCAGCTGTCCACGTCCAGGGTCTACTAACCGTCACCTCACCGGGATAGACCCATTTAAAGCTCTCCCCCCACAGCCCGCCGTGAAAAACTCAGGAAACACTTCCTTTCACAACGCGTCTGGTGCATACTTTGACGCCCCATATCGGTCTCGATCACACTTGGCTCACCGGTGATCGATGATCGATGATCGGTGATCGTGATCGGTGTGTTGACTTCGGTGCATTAATTAATGACCCATTATACGGAAAAGTCGGCCTTAGTTTGTAACAAGACTACACCTCATAACTCATTACTACCACTCATCACACTCATCCTTCACCACATATTTGCCTTAAAATACCCTCATGAGAGTGGTCGGCATCTCAAATAGTGATTTAGTGATTTGCGGTGCACCGGAGGGTTTAGCTGAAGATAATCAACCGGTGATGGGTCATCCGGAGGTTTTTGTTCGAGGACTGCCAGTGGAGCCGTTAAATCTGCCTGGTTTGACCTTGGGAACCATTGGGTATTGTCATGGGGTTAGGAAGATAACAAGTGTAAAAGGCTAATTACGGAGCTTTCGTAAAAAGAGGTTTCTTGTAAAGGTCATCCGGAGGTTGTGAAGTAAAAGATTCATTGTTATGCTCGATGGTTATGCTGATGATACTTGATTGTAAAAGTGGGAAACGTTTGGCAGTGTAAATAGTGTATTGACGTGGTCTGTACAGGAACCTTTCGATGATAGTGATGTTCATTGTTATGTTTTGATCAACGTTTCTCTTTTTGAAATATACAAGTTATTACAGAAAAGCATTTAAGATCTGAAATGATTTCAGTAACAATTTGCGTTATTCTTGTCTACAATAAACTGTAATACGTATAATCCACCGGATAAAATGTTTGATAGTAGACCGAACCGGATGCGTGGTGGTTTGGTATCTCACGCGACTCCGGAGCTCAGCGCTCTGGTGGCACGGGTTCGATCCTCGCAGTCACCACTTACAATTTGTAAAGTGACTGTACGGTAACGCTAGCTAAAGGTCGAGGTTGAGTGGTAGAGAGGACTTTGTAGTCCTCATTTCACCTCGTTAAACAAGACAAACTTTACCTCTACCGTTCTTGTGTGCAGGAGTTCTAGCTTGAACAAAATTATCTGTTAAGTTGGTGTATTAATTTCCTACCGCGTTAAATTGGTCTATCAGCAGGTATAACAACTCTATTCGATTATCAGTGTTTTAATTGCTGGTATCAGTATAGTGCACTAAATCACTAAAACACTATTTGAGATGCCGACCACTCTCATGAGGGTATTTTAAGGCAAATATGTGGTGAAGGATGAGTGTGATGAGTGGTAGTAATGAGTTGTGAGGTGTAGTCTTGTTACAAACTAAGGCCGACTCTTCCTTAGAATGGGTCATTAATTAATAGTCCAATGACCAATGGAAATACAAGGACCAACGGCTTAACGTGACTTCCGAACCACGCAGGTGATGGTCTGATTATTTCTAAACGATGGTGGGAGTTGATGCGGGTATCATCAGATGATCACTGAGACCATCTGAGCCGCTTTAGACCTATATCATCCTCAAAACCTGACCTCCATGAAGCTGGATTACAGCACCACGCCACGAGTCCCAGTCTATTGATGTAGGGTAAAAGTACTAGACGGTGTCTTTATTATTGAGTTAATACGTATTTTTCAGTTTACCTCGTGCCCAACTGATTTAGTAAAAACCTCTACTCTGGTTGAGACTCTTTGTTAAGTGCCTCGGTAAGATTGATTCAGTGGCGGATAGATGTGCAAACATAGGAACCACCATCGCTCCCATTGGTCCAGAACTCGTGAACAGCCTAGCGTGTCGTTCAGTTCCGCAGTGGGTCAAAGGTGAACACCTAAGACACTGAGTAAGGGTAGAAGGACTAAGAGGTCTATGACAAGACCTTGCAGTAGAAGCCTTAAACCTAAACTTAGTAAAACTCCGAAGAGTTCTGGCAACTGGACACTGGGGTTCCATTGTCACCTACAGAGAAATTGCATAGGAGTAGAGGAGATTATCTGCAGGAATTTGCAGAAGAAACAGCCCACCATGTTCGAATGTCCGGCACTGCTGAGAAGGAAGAGACGAACCCTGGGTACTCACTGGATTGGGGATGGCTATGAACAGGAAAGTGTCGTATCCGAGAAGTTTTCTACGGTTTTGGAAGGATCTTGGATTTGATACAGAGTTAAGTCTCCTGTAAGTAAGGGTGCACATTAAGCCAGTGGCTGCGAGGCAGCTACAGGGCTGCACACAGGTCCACAAGCCTAGCCCTCTAATCAAAATGGTGATTCCCCTTAAAATGTTATGTGTAACAGTAACGTATTTGTCCAGTTAAAAAATAAATTAAAACTAATATATCACTTTAACTTTAAACCGTTTTAATTATCTCAAATAGCATCTTACCTTGTCAAGTGTAACAATCAAGTTGAAAATAACTCAGTTTCATGCTTGTCGCTGATATATTAAAATCATAACTACACACAAATGGTTTAGTTAACAATTTACGAGGGTCAATCACAAACTTGATTGTTACAGAGTGCCTTAAGATCAATGTTAAAGACACTCAGTAAAATATACAAAGTCGTCAATCAGACCAAGAATATGTGCATGTAGGCAAAAGTAAATTTGAAAGATACACTTCAAAGGCCCACTGAACATTGAAATCTTCAAAGTTTCAAAAGTCTAAAAGCAGCTTTTGCATAAACTTTTCGAGGTAAATATGTTTTATTAAAATGTTGTTGAATAATTCACATATTTATAACCGTTAAGACTGTAAAGCATGTATTTATATCATTTACGATAAAACCTGAAGGCCGAAGAGTGCTGCTTGTGTGGTTTTGGTTGTCTTCAGAATTAAGACTCTAACCAGGCACTGATTTGTAGTGGCGTTCTCCAGGGTTCAGTTCATGGTCCCAGCTTCTTGATACTATTCACAAATGGTGCCAATTTCTTTTTGACATTTCGTGTTTTGACTGATACTAATCGATCTTAACTTTGCTGTGTTGAAACAACCAAAAATTGTTACTGCTATTTTTACAACAAGTAAGTTAAAAGTATATTTTTATCTATTGTATGTTATTATCAATAAAAATCTCTGAAGTCGTTATTGTATAAGTCGTAAAAAGATTATTTTTCAGTCATCAACTCAAAAACCAAAGTTGATTACCAGATATTTTTGACCGATATTATGAAATTCATTTCTCCACAGTAGCTTTAACTACAAACATATTACGACACCTCGGAGGTCCCAATTTAACTTTCATAACCATATTATTTCGTCGCGGGGCCAAAAACTGGAGCTGCACGTTTAAGAATAAATTGCACATTGTTCGAAGTAACGGAAGTAATAAACCGCAGTTTGCAATGAAGTAATGGCCACTGCAGTCCCATACTGTTACTGTCCTTCCCGCTCCCATCGCCTAAGATGTGGTCAACAAGATACGTATATTGCTTAAATTAGACACTCTGCACTTGTACTTTCACTAATTAGCTCTGAAGCGCTGTACTTTTGTGTGAGAAAGTGCACTACTGTCAGTCATTTCTGAAGGAAGTGTTGGAAAATTGCTTTTCTTTTCGTAATTTCGTTTGAGATAACAGGAGTAATTTTATTTTTATGCTTTGAGAAGAGTCTGTAGAGTCTTCGGAGCTTAAAAGGAAGAACCCCCACGAATGTGTGAACTGAAAGGACTTCTAGAAGGTAGGGTTTTACGAGGCAAACGCGATTAAACCATGACGACGCTGAAGAGCTTTTCGTCCATCTCGATCATCTAAGGCTTCCTGAACAGACCGCGTGAATAAACTATTTACACTATTTACTTTGCTGAAGCTTGCAGTTTCAGCAAGTCCACTGAGGATGCTCGATTGCAGTATGAGCGAAACTTTTCTTTATTTCATGCAAAGATTCCAATATTAATATTTCGTCTAAATCAGGCAAACTTAATTTTTAAAGAGAGCGTACTTTGCTTAAAATATTTCATTTTGATGAATAAATATTGGACGGTTTAAGGTTGTTAGCCCAATAAACTATTACATTTAATAGTTTATTGCGTTAACAACCTTAAACCGTTGTTGGTTTAATCTTTTCGGAGAAAATAATCAACCAATTTAAAGTCTGTGCCGTTTTGAACGCCGACAATGCCCAGGTTGGTTGTAATTATTGGACTTAAAACATTAAACCTTTTAAATAATGATAATCGTCTGTATCGACAAAAGGTGGAGTTAGGGCTTAGGAAATGCACTTTTTAGCACTTAAGGTTTGGGGGTATAATTTTTAAACGTAAAAGCAAATTGGTGGTGGCAGGCAAATAGAGAAGTTGAAAATGTTGCATCACACCTTAAAGTTGTCTGATTGGAAAATTTAAGAAGTTTAGAATCTGTAATATGCAAAGTAAGTGTTTCTTTATTTAGAAAGAATATAGCCTATTTTTAGAATCTAATGTGTTTTCCTAAGTTGGTCGAGGAAAGGAGCCACAGTAGAATTTACCGCCGAACATGTCTACACTGAAGACGTATTTGAGAGATGTTCATCTTGAAAATAATGTGTCTTGATTTATTAGGGTCTGAAAAAGGAATATACTTTAAAATTAATTAGTTGCTTCTATATCTGCACGAACCATACGTTTAGTCTTCCTCACCCTGTAAGGAAAAATCAAAATATCTAAGTAAGACAAAAGTTGAATGACCAAATTTACTTGGAAGAGTATTTTAGCCGGTCCCGTGGCGTATTGGTATCGCGCGCAACTCCGGAGCTTATCACTAACAATTTGTTGTGACTAAACGATTAAGCTAAGTTCTCGTTGAGGACGAGTAATAGAGAAATTTGTGTAACGATAAAAACGTTACGGTAGCGCTAGGTAAAGGTCGAGGTTGAGTGATAGAGAGAACTTTGTAATCCCAATATCGCTTCGTTCAACAAGACCTTATCCTTTTACTATTTTAGTCCCTTCTTCAATGAAACCTAGGGTTTCTACCCACGCTTCCAGAGAGTTCGAATGATCTGCAGCCTACCTGACAGTCATTACGTCACGCTAGGTAAAGGTCGAGGTTGAGTGGTAGAGAGATATTTGAAATCCTAACATCGCTTCGTTAAACAAGACCAACCTTACCTTTTACTATTTTAGTCCCTTCTTCAATGAAACCCAGAGATTCTACCCACACTCCCAGAGGGTTCGACAGATCTGCAGCCTACCTGGCAGTCATAACGGTCACGCCAGGTAAAGGTCGAGGTGATGAGCTTAACTTCACCTGGTTAACCAAGACAAACTTTACTTTTTTCCCTTTTTAGTCCCTTCTTCAATGAAGCCCAGTGTCGCTCGTAGAAGGTTCGACCGATCTGACGTGGCCATAACCCTGGACGTGACGGTTGCAATCGTCACGTAATATTCCCTCCAGAACACTAACTGACAACAATTACCTCATTATTCCTAACTGTATGTCCGTGAAAGTGAAATGTGCACCGCCTTTCAGTTCCTAAACTGTAATATCCGCTCAGCCTTCCTCTCGCTGCACAGTTGGTCTGTGTTCTTTCTAACATTGTGTCCTGGCTCGGTGCATTGGATACTAATGAGACTCTAGTTAGTAAATCATTAATTACTTACTAAATATACGTACATTTCTAGTAAATAGGCACAGCAAATACCCCATTTTGGTTAAATATAAGGCATAACCCTCAACCCATCAAGAATAAATACCGATTATTGTAGTAAATAGAAAATAAATGTGATCTCTTAACCATAACTTAGTGGCTTTAGTCCTCAAACGAGTACTGCAACAAATTGTATTATCAAGAGCTGTTTAATTATTGACAGCCCATCGAGCCATTTCCAAATTGATCATGCCTTCGATTTCATTATGTATGTATATTGACGACTTTGCATTGAATTTTCTTTATCTATAAGCAACTGAGACCTTTTCTCATTATAGCTTTTAAATGGTCTCATCTACCTTCCTTAGGCTCCTAGGCAGCTATTTTCCTTTCTAAAAATCTATTACTGTACGCTTTGCTACGAATAGGCAGAGGTTAACCAAGAGCTGAGAGAAGCCCCTAGTAATATTTACAATCAATGGTTTTGTATTGAAATGAAAAATCACTTTATTCAGGCGAAAGTTAGGACTGTGAGAGTCCTCTCTACCACATTTTTTGTATTGGCTATGAACTAGCAATAATCTAGCTATTTTTTTTCCTCTCTCGGGCTGAGGCCTGAAAATTCATTTAAAGACCAAAACAGTTTAAAAGAATTATTTGTTTACCTCGGTTTAAATACTTGTTAGTCATTTCAACTCTATTGTTAGGAAAAGCTGACTCAGCCAACCAGCTAATAAGTCACTGCCGTAGACGTCTTTGGTTTATTTAACTTTTTTTCAATTGTCAACGTTTTTGAGCAAAGGATTTTAGGCTAATTCTTTTTAATGAAAAAACTAAGACACTTTCGTTCTTTAACGGTGGGTGACTGGTCACCTTACGCTGGTTACTTTTAGGCTATCTCATTTCCTTATGTTTTGTGTTATGTTTTAGGTTACCTTTTTCTTGATGACAAGAACATATCCTGAAACGTCATGTTCTTGTTCACTAAAAACAATAAAAAAAGTCCGTAAAAATATTTCAATCTCTGAAATTCTATAATCATCAACAACAAACTGAAAATAGATCTCAAATACTCTAAATAAAATTCAGGTTAAGTGGTAGAGAGGACCCTCTTTAACTTTCGCATGTAATAAAGTCATTTTCATCCTTGAAAGGCCTTTATTGGGAGACCAACTAATATTCCACTTATCACCAGCACTTCAAAGCCAAAATTATACATCTCCCAACAAGTTAAACGACACAACTGTCACCGAAGCCCACAGCTGACATGTTGGCCAGTCCCACGCTTGGGAAGGGATGTCCCAGCTGACACATTGTTATATCTTACTCAACTGAGTACGCTGTCATGTTGCATTAGGCTGATGCAAGGCATTACACGTGAAGAACCAGGTTTGATACAGTTTTTGCACTCAGTGCTTTCACCCTTGCTTCTACTGTAGTGTATGTCAGTGCACACGTCTCTATGTGTGTCGGTGTCGCAGGCACAGTTTAGGTGGGATTTGTTAACTGTGCGCGTTGATACGTTCTGTTGGGTTTGTCATGGCTTAATCAGAGAGATATTTTAACGAGTTTTAAATCTTCTTACTTGAAGACGGAATGAGATGCTTTTGTTTAGTGTCATTTTCATTGCGTTTCATTCATTTAATTAAAACCGTCCTAATTCACTTGAACCTTATCCATACAGCATGTGAAAACATTAGTAGGCCGCATTGGTAAAATCCTTAATTGCCAAGATCATTATTATTTTACAGCTACCATTATAATTGGATTATACGCTAAAGAAGCACAACTCAAATGGAACTCTTCTTCGCAGAGTTTAGCCCGCTCTCTTCTGCATCAACCCTAGGATTTGGAAGATTTGGAAATAGATAACAAAGAAGTCTATTGAAGCTGACGAAAAACAAATGGCGGATCTGCAGGTATCAATCTCGATGTATGCAAAAATTGCAGTTGGCTGCAAACAAGTACAAGGCGTTCACTTGTATCACTGTGAACTTCTAAATTCAATTGATTTGATGCTATTGTAAAACTTCGGCGACAATTTTAATTAGTTTTAATAACGAATTTAATTTTTAGGCTTTCGCGGCCGGTGTCACAACTATAATCTAATTCTTCAGGTTCACAACGCGGCAAAACATAACAATTAGCTTGAAATATTTCGGTATCGCTGTGGAGTACCATTTTCAGTCACTGATTGGCTGAAACCGTTAAAGACTATTTCAACATTTTTAAACAGCAACTCAACCTTTTATCTTAGTTACATTTAATTTATACCTTGAATTGTCTACACTCTCCATCATGCCTGCGCCATCTCAAAATCCTCTCCTATGTACACACTTCACTTCCTGACGCTCCTGTCTCAATCTGCGACTACAATACCCTCGTCTACCCATGACCATCCGACCGTTTCCTTGTCTCGTAACACCATACAGAACCATGTGAGGTGTCATCATGGGTTTAAATACTTGTTAGTTTTCAACTCTATTGTTAGGAAAAGCTGACTCAGCCAACCAGCTAATAAGTCACTGGTCGTAGACGTCTTTGGTTTATTTAACTGTTTTTCAATTGTCAACGTTTTTGAGCAAAGGATGTTTTAGGCTAATTCTTTTAATAGAAAAAAAAGACACTTTGTTCTTTAACGGTGGGTGACTGGTCACCTTACGCTGGTTACTTTTAGGCTATCTCATTTCCTTATGTTTTGTGTTATGTTTTAGGTTACCTTTTTGATGACAAGAACGTCATGTTCTTGTTCACTAAAAACAATAAAAGTCCGTAAATATTTCAATCTCTGAAATTCTATAATCATCAACAACAAACTGAAAAGAGATCTCAAATACTCCAATAAAATTCAGGTTAAGTGGTAGAGAGGACCCTCAAAGTCCTAACTTTCCCCTGTAATAAAGTCATTTTCATTTCATAAAATTATTATAATCTTGAAAGGCCTTTATTGGGAGACCAATCAATATTCCACTTATCACCAGCACTTCAAAGCCAAAATTATACATCTCCCAACAAGTTAAACGACACAACTGTCACCGAAGCCCACAGCTGACATGTTGGCCAGTCCCACGCTTGGGAAGGGATGTCCCAGCTGACACATTGTTATATCTTACTCAACTGAGTACGCTGTCATGTTGCATTAGGCTGATGCAAGGCATTACACGTGAAGAACCAGGTTTGATACAGTTTTTGCACTCAGTGCTTTCACCCTTGCTTCTACTGTAGTGTATGTCAGTGCACACGTCTCTATGTGTGTCGGTGTCGCAGGCACAGTTTAGTTGGGATTTGTTAACTGTGAGCGTTGATACGTTCTGTTGGGTTTGTCATGGCTTAATCAGAGATATTTTAACGAGTTTTAAACCCTGAATCTTCTTACTTGAAGACGGAATGAGATGTTTTGTTTAGTGTTATTTTCATTGCGTTTCATTCATTTAATTAAAACCGTCCTAATTCACTTGAACCTTATCCATACAGCATGTAAGAACATTAGTAGGCCGCATTGGTAAAATCCTTAATTGCCAAGATCATTATTATTTTACAGCTACCATTATAATTGGATTATACGCTAAAGAAGCACAACTCAAATGGAACTCTTCGCAGAGTTTAGCCCGCTCTCTTCTGCATCAACCCTAGGATTTGGAAGATTTGGAAATAGATAACAAAGAGCAGTCTATTGAAGCTGACGAAAAAAACAAATGGCGGATCTGCAGGTATCAATCTCGATGTATGCAAAAATTGCAGTTGGCTGCAAACAAGTACGAGGCGTTCACTTGTATCACTGTGAACTTCTAAATTCGATTGATTTGATGCTATTGTAAAACTTCGGCGAAAATTTTAATTAGAAAGTTTAATAACAATTTAATGCTTAGGCTTT
Organism: Matsumurasca onukii; assembly: GCA_018831715.1. NCBI lineage: Eukaryota > Metazoa > Arthropoda > Insecta > Hemiptera > Cicadellidae > Matsumurasca > Matsumurasca onukii. The sequence continues at coordinate 39,677,039 of CM032063.1, read as the reverse complement.
CGCGGCCGGTGTCACAACTATAATCTAATTCTTCAGGTTCACAACGCGGCAAAACATAACAATTAGCTTGAAATATTTCGGTATCGCTGTGGAGTACCATTTTCAGTCACTGATTGGCTGAAACCGTTAAAGACTATTTCAACATTTTTAAACAGCAACTCAACCTTTTATCTTAGTTATTTAATTTATAGCCTTGAATTGTCTACACTCTCCATCATGCCTGCGCCATCTCAAAATCCTCTCCTATGTAGACACACTTCACTACGCTTCCTGACGCTCCTGTCTCAATCTGCGACTACAATACCCTCGTCTACCCATGACCATCCGACCGTTTCCTTGTCTCGTAACACCATACAGAACCATGTGAGGAGTGTCATCATGGGAACCATACTTGTAGCGCTTTCTCTGCATCGTATCACAACGCTACTGAAGCATAGTTAACGATAATCTTCAAGCTATACTCATTGTCCGGCGTTGTCTGCTTTCGTTTTCACTCATTAAAGTGATATTACTTCATTTCAAGCTCATGGATGGACCTTTGGTGAGTTGTGATTGTGTTTTTCAGTAGTTTTGAGTGTTAAATCTTGGCAGTTTTAGACCTATCTAAAGTGTTCGACTGTGTGAACCATGACCTGCTCAAAATTAAACTGGACTATACAGGATTACCTTTTTCTTGGGTTGATTAGTATTCAAAAATAGGTTCCAGTACGTAGAAATATTAGGTAGTCATGGCATACCACAAGGATCAATATTTGGACCAGATTTATTTTAATATAATTTTATGTTAATAATATTTACAAAAGTCAAATTGGGAACAATGACCAAGTTTGCTGATGACACGGTCAACACTTTTCATAGTCATTCAATAGCAATGACGGATGAAGGTGTGTATGAATGAGTGCGTGAATGAGTGAATGTAAAGTATTTGATATAGTTTTTGTTATTTATTGTTTTTGCAACACATTTTTTATGTTATTATTAATTTTTATAGTGTAATTGATAATTAAGCATTTGGAGATTCAAATGGTTATTTTATTCTATTTGTTTTTTAAATAACCTTAAAACCAATAGTGACTCTTTAAGCATTTGGCCTAAAGAGGTTAGAAGCCATATTCACATAACCATTTAGAGGCTATTTACTCGAGATAAAATCGCAAAGCCTACGATGAACATTCCGATTGGAGTTTCTTCAGCCAATCAAAATTTTGCTTCCTTAGTAAAGTTCTTAAGGCTAACATGAATTCAACCCTTTGAATGTTTCAATGTGTCCATTTAATGTTACACACACATGAATATTTACGAGTGAATTGTTACCTTCTGGTAGAACAGAAAAAATGCTTCACCCTGCACACAACAAGACTTATCACTTACGCACAGCTAGTGTTGACGGAAACGCTTGTAGGCCAGTGGTGTCGCAGCAAGTGGCTCGCCCGGGTCACGGGAAGCGCGCTTACAGGTGTGGCGCTGACCACTTCACCTCTGACCTCATCTGTGTTAACCGGGTTTCACTTTTGCCGAACCCACACCAGTTGTAGGTATGTGTGTGGGATAATGGTACAAATAGTATAAGCTGATTTTTGTCATTATGTTGTTTGTTTACACGGTGGTGTTTCTTGAACATCTGTTTGGTTGGGTGTTTGGTTAAAGTGACTGAGCCAATGAGAGTTTTTCAGTAATAATAACAGCTGTAATAATGCTTATTACATATTATAGAGTAATAATGTGTCGCTGATCTTATCAATAACAATAACAATTTGATTAATGTCAATTTTACAATTTTTAGTATTGTTTTATTGACAATATACTAAGTACCACAAGTAAGACTTTAGCCTAATTAAACCATTGGATTATGGAACTTTACCTATCTATAAACTCTTTAATTGTATAAAATGAATTTTGGGCAAGATAATTTATGAGTTTGGATTTGAATTGGTTTGAAAAATAACTTTTAATGTTGTCAGGAGGTTTATTGTATAGAATTCTACCGGCTTCAACAGGAAGTTTATCACATAACTGAAGTCTATGGTAGTTTGCTGGAATATAATTTTGATTTCGTGTGTTGTACCGATTATTTTGATGATTGTTCACATCAATAGAACACTTAGCCCAAAGAACAACAAGGTTTCTAAAATGTACTGAGAGCATAAATGCAATATGGATAAGGAGTATCAATCTATACTCAAAAGGTGTCCATGCTGTGCGTAGAAGTTGGGAGGTTTTATTCGATTTTAGTCATAAGTCATACAAGTTATTTATTCGTGAAGAGATACAGGGTTTTTACGAGTAAACCTCACTCGTCAATTTTAAATTAAATACAGACTTGTTTAACAGATAAAAATATGTGGATTTCTAGCCTGAACCTTTTAAAATATCACCTTTAAAAATAAATAGATTTGACAGACAAAATACAAAAAACCCAACCATGTTTTTCGTCAACAACAAAGTGTTGTTGTATTGGTCAGGTTGGTTGTTATTGAGCAAGATACAAAGCTAGTTACGTCTTGGTATGCTGCTGGGCAAGTTTGTTTTCCTCGTTTCAAAAGTATTAGAATTGAAGGAAATTTCATTGTGTGGCTACCCATTAGCACATATATAAATAGTCCCTTCGGAGGCCATTATAGCAATTTCGTATTCACACAACGAATGGTACAGTGTCAAGTTCTCACAGAGATAGAAATTATTTGAGTTGTTAACCAAATGTAGGAGCTCTTACTTTTGACTAGCCGCTTTTAATACAGAAATGACTTGTTGAGCTGAAATTCACGTAATGTAGCTTTTTTAGTTAATAATAATCTACGGTTAAGCCCGTTAGGACGACGCGTCTGTGCAAATTTTAACATGCTCGCCAACTCAGGTTTTTTCCAAAGCGTTTTGCCATTATTTTGTATAAAAATGAAGTTTATAACATTAAAATTCTAATTTCTACTCCACATTCCATGTTTGTCATAGCGACACATTTTACTGCAACGAGTGCATTTTCCACTCAGTATTACCACCTACACAGTACAACATTGTGGGGTAACACTATATCAAATATTTCATACACCTCCCGGTCATTGTTCCTCACAGGGCAAGAACGTGAACCTTTCTCCATACCGAACTGCTTCAGGTACAATGTCTCTATTGGATTACGAGCACTGGAAAGTCGAGCAGACGCAAAAAGAGTTATTGGCTAGATTATTGACGGAGCGGGCGAGTTTTGCAATGAGGAAGTGATGCAGTGAGCGTTTATGTTCTATGAAAGTGCATTGTTGTCAGTGCAAGAAGTGTGCAAGGCGTCCGTCAGAATGCGCTGGCTGTCAGCTACTAGATCCAGTATAGTGCACTTTCGAGTACTGGCTGATGTGTGTGAGTATTTATTGCTATGAGCTGTAAGAAGTGTTTTATGATAAAATATTATTAAAAATATGATCATATACACAGAAATAGCCTACCCTTGAATCATGTTTACTAACGCACGACCGGTTTCGGGTGTTGGCCTATCATCCTTGATGTTTCTTAGGTTAATACAAGGTAAATAAACAAAAACACACACACACACTAACAAGTAAAATATTATACTATATTAGATGTTTTCAAGGGTACGTGTCTTTTACTTTTTAAACCATGAAATTAGCCCTTTGTGAACAATCCATCGACACGTTTTATTTATTTATTTGTTCCCATTGTTTTACATCACTCTTTCTTACAAACTACTTGGGATATGGAGAACCACCTTTCAATATTTGAGAAATATGTTACTAAAGTGTTGCTATTTTGTCACAATAATGTCGTTCCGTCATGGTTCATTATTAATTATAAGAGTAATAGGTTATATTTTAATTAATTCTTCGTGTTGGAACTTTTCTTATTTAACTATAAATTTAGAATGCAAGACATTGGTACTTTCGTAATCGTAAGCGAAAATATTAAAATATGTGCACAGCTTGAAGTTTTGAACTTCTAATTTTACTTGTATACTATTTTTCATTAAATCATTGATCATCAATAAGAATCGCATGAAGTAAACTCAACTCATAGGTCAGTAGAGACAAAATCCCACGCAAACTATATAAGAAATAGGCAATCTGTTTTAGTTTAGTTGATAAAACATGTAGAAACATTATTAATACTTCAGGACTCTCTCTTGGTCTCGTTGCACTAGCTTTAGTTTAGCTTATCGAGTTTTAGTATTTTATCTCTAACCTAATAATTGTCTGTGTTATTTTAACTTTTGCTTTTCACGATTCACACAAGTCAATAATTCACTAAAATCACTATTTGAGATGCCGACCACTCTCATGAGGGTATTTTAAGGCAAATATGTGGTGGAGGATGAGTGTGATGAGTGGTAGTAATAAGTTATGAGGTGTAGTCTTGTTACAAACTAAGGCCGACTCTTCCTTAGAATGGGTCATTAATTAATAGCCCAATTACCAATGGAAATACAAGGACCGACGGCTTAACGTGACTTCCGAACCACGGAGGTGATGGTCTGATATGTCTAAACGATGGTGGGTATCATCAGATTATCACTGAGACTATCTGAGCCGCTTTAGACCTATATCATCCTCGAAACCTGACCTCCATGAAGCTGGATTACAGGACCACGCCACGAGTCCCAGTACCTTAAGACGAAATAACAAAGTACTTTGTAATCTTAAACTTGAAAGAAACACAATTGATCAAATAAAAACTCGTTTGGTTGGTGAGGCCTTTCGAGTACCATGTTCCCATTTACAGACTGTAACATCAACTATAATCAACCATAACATCCTTATAAATCCAATAAGGAGTTCTACAAGATGTACTATGTAATCATTGATTTGAGAACTAGTAGTTATCAAAGAGTATAAATCACAGCCCTTTCTTAAAAGTTATCGAAATACACCTCTTTTAGTTAGCTACTTGTGAGTGTATCTTAGGCCATGGACTCTAAAACCAAATAAACACCTTTAGACTGAGTTATCATAGCTCAAACAGTTCCGTGGTGTCACATTTTTCAAACATGATTTTCTCAAAATAAAATTCGGAAAATCTGCTTTCAATCGGGCCTAAGGAATACATCTACCTTTCAGTTACAAGTGTTTAAAGGCTATTTAGCTGTAACAAAGGCGTTTATTCAAAACTCAACTTCAGAAATGTCAAGATTTACATAATGCTCTAGGTGTTGTTCTCGGGTTGCAAGACACATTTCTAATCAACCAAAGAACTACCGGATTCGTCATTTTCATCTACTGACCATTTCCACCGGCACACTATCGTCAATCAAACTATAAACATGTTGTTGATATTGATAAAACAACTCCAGGACGATCTGCAGCCAGTCAGAGTAAATCGTACAACCTGACGTCATCATAGAAACGACCAGCAACATCGTCAGGTTCGTTGATGGAAACATCTCACGCTTGCTTGACTGTGTCTCGTTGTTTCCACTTTGTTATTGTTTTCTTTGTTTCGTGTAATTACGTCACACCGCGTGGTTCCTTTCGTGGTGGTTAAATTTTTTATAGTTTGTGTTTAAAGTATCTGGTTCAAGGTTCTTTACATTTGTCTGCAAGAATGGGACATTTGTATTATTCAGACAAGATATACGTTATTGTTTGGGTGTGGCTGTGTGCTGTACCTATAGTTGGAGGTAATTATGGTTTGATTATTTCGGAATCTGGTCTATGTATGGTCATGTAGGCGTATTATGATTAACAATATTTCAAGGTTATGAGGTGTTGATAATTCTTTTGGATATATTTTAACTGGTGAGTTTAATACTAGGACTCTTGTTTGCTGAGTTAAACCCAAACTAAACCCTAGAAGTTGTATAACATGTTGTAAATAGAGAATATAGTCTATAATAAGAACAGTTTTTAAAACTAACAAGTGAGGCACCATTCCTGAACTACATGAGTACTGGCAGTACTAACCTTCACATTGACCTTTATCAGTAAACTCAATGTCGTTACCAAAGTAGTACGGTACTAATTTGTACTGTTTAGAACAATACATATCTGGAAATATTTGAATGAATGAAGTTATAACTCCTTATCTTATGCCATACTCAATTAGATAGTCCTATAGAATTCGCGTTGCCCAGTCTCGTATTTCTTCAGCCAAAATGGTTCATCTTGAAACTTTGATTTGAGACACCGATAATTAAAGGTATTTTTAGGTGAATATGGGATTAGTGAGTGTGTTTTGAAGGATGATGAATGTAGTCTGGTTACAAAAGGCTGACTGTTACAGACTGTCATTAATTAGTAGCCCAACGACAAATTGAATGGACCAACTCCTTAGGGTGACTTCCGACCACAGGAGTGGCCATCGTGAAAAGTTATCACTGTGCCCGGAATCGAACCCTGATTTAATGCGAAGCACGCACTATCTCTCACAGCCATTTCGAACATTGACACGTTAAAGTGCCATTTTACGGGTAGTTGATCTATTTTGAGGTTTAAGATGTTTAAATTAATAACTAAGATACAAACTAATCACTTTCTTATTTCAAAGAAAACCATGAGTAAAGCCACAAAAGTTCAAAAATAATATATAAGAATTAGAATCAGCAATGAAAAGATTTCTAGCCAACGTTTCTAACTGGTCAATAAATATTCATTCAAAAATGTTAGGTGTTCATTAATGTTTTCTTTTCTCCAATTAAAGCTCTTTCTCCCGTCTAACAAACAGCAACGGCGTGTGACTCACAGATGATTTAGTTGGGGCCAAGTTTCCCTGACCACGTGACCCCTGACTTGACCCCAGGCCTAGATGACCTCAACATGCAAACTGTTCATGACCCTTGGCGGTTTCTCCCTTCGTATGTACATTTTAGAAATCTAGAAATCTGGTGACGTTCTGGCGTGAAATATTGTCGGGGTTGTCACGACGTGGGGTTTTAATTGGGATTTGTATGTTTTCACTTTAGTAAGTTAGAACTTAAAATGCTCATAAAATCTTTCTCTCTGAATGCCATAAGTCTTAAGTTTGAAGTACATTCTAATATTTGATGTAATACTACAATACAATAGTAATAATAGTAATATTCGACAATAAGTGTGTACTCGTTGACGTTATTTATCGTTAACATTTTTATAATTCCGAACGAAACTGAATTAATTGTTCATTCGGTAAGGTGACTTTAGAGAACTAATTGCTATATAATTTGTATGACTTTTAACGCAAAAGTGTGAGTTTAATCTAAACACCACAGGTTATTGGTTGTCTAGTATATAACTCACTAAATTGTACTCGTACTAAATTCCATGTTATTCTAATAATTTATACTCAGTTTGGTTTTCTCTTTTAGATTGTGCACTAGTATTAGTTGTATTTTTCTCATTGATTTCCTTCGCATAACCATAGATCCACTACAACCATAGATACTGCATCCCTTAGTAAAAAAGGCACACGTTTTGTGGTGTATGAGATTTGTTCTCTATCGCTTCAGTCTACAACATCACCTTCGCAATTGTTCATAAAACTAAAATAAAATTCCTAAAATTTAAATCCCCGCTAACGGCATAAAGGGTTAGCTTATGATCAATATTATCATTCGCTCACAGAAACCAATGCCATTTTTATAGCATGCCAAACCCATGGTTGGTATGAAAAATCAATGTTATTACTTACCTTTTAACGTCTCTTAAGTCTTGTGTAACAATAAGTAAAAGATACTTTCGGTTTTATTCTAAGTAGGAAAAGCATCTTCTATATTCATCCCACATCATCTAAGTGGTTTTATTGTTGATATTCATGACAAAGAATATTTTTTGTAAGTAAGGTACAAAATACTGCCCCTGGCGTATTGAGTACTCTAAAATTACTCTGGCGTAGCAAAAACGCGTAAACCGTGATCTACGCTATTTTAAATAGGAAAAATATGTGACAACACCTTTTACTGAAACAACCAAACCAGAAATTACCTCTGTTATTAGGTTAAGTAGCCCTACTTAATATTTCCAAATAACCAGAGGCCTTGAAACATCTCGTAATGAATTGGCGGTTAAAGATGCTCGCTTAGTAAAAGCGAAAGGCAGATCAGCGCTGGAGAAGACATCGACATCTAACTGGACAAAGCCTGGGGCAGTCATCTCAGGTGAAAGACGTCAATTAGAACAGGGAAAGTAACGGAGAGCAGCGCACAACCAGCCAATCGTAAATTATTTAATAACAGTATAAATAATATGTACAACTTTGGTTTACAACATAAATAACAGGCGCTACATTGTAACGCAGTAAAACTTAACACTAACAAGATATTTTTGTGTTTTGTGAGCTTTTTTTTAACAATAACAACGAAGAAATAACAGCATGATATGTTTCAGAAAGCTAGGCTTGAACAAAAGCAGAATGAGGTATAACATTAGAGTGCGAACTAACTAATGAACTAGCGTCTAAGTACGTATATACAGTTGAATATACAAAAGTATCTTTGACACCGTTGGTGGCAAGAGTATTAAAGTATACAGTGCAAGGAAAAACATTGTGTGCTTTGCGTAGTAATATTAAAATTAGTCTTATATTGCTAAGTAAAAAGCGGACAAATAACCTTCTAAGCTAAGCTTACATTTACAGTGTATTTTGTACAGGACCTTGGGTATAGTTTATAACTAACTTCATACTACTCTACTTAACAGACTTGATAAGAACAAGAGTACTTATTCCTCGCCAGTTTTGAACTTTTATGACTTTGGTTTCACTCACTTTTTCACCTTCCAGCCTGCCACACCATCGTCCACCACTTCCATACCCTCCCCAAATCCAATGTCGGGCACACTGCTGAACGCCCTGTGACCTCGATGGTTCTTACCCGAGCGGGCCTCTGTTCCTTTCCGGTCTAGCTGGTGGTAGAAGTCCGCCTCCGAGTAGTGCGCTTGGTACCTGGGTCGACTCCCGTGCTCGACGATCTTGTACGTGTTGGAAGTAGGATCCCAGTTGTACACAGGGTGGTGATGGCTGGCGGCAGCTTCGTGTTCTCGCTGCTCCCTAGGCACCACTGGACGTGATGGGACGGCCACGGCGGCCGACAGAGGTTTGGGACGGAGGGAAGTCGTCCATCCTCTCAAGTCGGGAGACCTGGTCGGCCTCGGAGGCCATTGGAACTGCTGAGGCTTCAGTGGCTGAGCCTGAGAAGGATGTTGATGAGGCTCGTTGTAGACATGCCATTGGTTGTCCGTCCTTGGAGGTCGTGAGTTGTGCCAGTGCTCATGATCTACCTGAGCAGACTGGACCTCTGCAGAAGACGCCTCCTCGTGCCACGGACCTGGCTGCGTATGAGCAGCAGCTGAGTCGTGCCAAGAGTGTCTATGGTCTTGAGGATGCACACTTTGCACCTCTCCAGGCCACAAGCTTTCTTGTGACTCTTCTACAACCTTCTCAGGTTGAGTTAGATGATCTGCTTGAGGTGCACTCTGGTACCTCACCCTTGTTCTGACATGGTCTGTGTACTGACCAATGACGTCTTTAGGGCGCACTCTCGGCACACCAGGGTTGAAACCAGCATTATACAAGTCTGCGTGCCGGTTCAAAAACTCCTTATCGTACTCCAGAGGTAGCCTCTTGGAAGGGATGTCGAAGTAACTGTAGTCTCCATCTCGGTGGTCGTAGTCGTCATAATCGTCAGGAATCTCCTGTTCATACTCATCGAACTCTGGAGGTCCTTGGGGTTCTCTGAAGACAGGAGGTCTCCTCGGAGGCCCTCTGTAAGGCCTCCTTTTCTTCTTGTACCTGTAAGGAGATGGAGGCCTTCTGGACGGGATGTAGTTTTTGTACTTGGTGGCATAGACTGGTAGACCGTATGATGATGGTGGTCGTCTGCCTCGCTTGGTGGGAGGACGCTTCCTCCTCCTGCTGCGGGACTTGACCCTGTAGGGGTAGTACGGCTTGTAGGCTCTCCCTTGACGTGCCGAGATGACGGGGTTGTCTCCCACTATCGGAAGAGTCTTTGGTGGGTACGCCTGGATCAGGATGCGCGCCGGGATCGGCTTGAGGGAGTAGCCATAGTTCTTAGCGTACAAGGCCTTCTGCACGCCATAGGAAGCTTTTATGAACTTCGGTGGGACACTGGAACAGAATATTATTATAAAAGGTTGTGAGATTCGCTAGGTTAGGTTTGTTAAACTAACAGTTGACTTTTAGGTCACAAATTAATTTGTCTTCAAACGTTTTAAATATCTTAGATGTCACGATGTGAATGATAATATTGGATGGCTATCCCTCCTGCAATGATGAGAGGTACCTTGGTACAAATTATTAGCCTGAGCATATCATGTTTTATGTAGTTTTGTAAAAATATTAAAATAATATGAATTTACCTGGACTGTGCGCCGTGCACGAAGAACACGGCGACCACAAGGAGCAAACCTCCTGACGCAGCCATCTGAAACATTAATCAAAAGATATTTTTAGACTTTTTAAGTTGAAATATGTCTATTATTTTCTATCCTGGAGCAAAATGCGTATGTAATTAAGCCTGTACATATCAAAGACTGGCCAGAAGCACATGCTACACTACGGAGTGGGTTTCACTTTCTCGGCTTACGTCTTCTCGGATATTAATTGTCGAGCCAGAGGGAGAGAGTGGACCCAAGTCGTAAACTGAGACAAACCAGTCGAGATACGGACACAACTAGATCAACACCAGTTCTATCTTCTCTGCTGTCGACAGAGAATATTTTAACAAGAACTGGATACACCAACAACCACTGGCTGTCATAGGCTCATCCTACAGAAAACTCAAGATCGAAGATGCGAAGGTGAATTTAGAGATTCCAAGACAACTCAAGATTAAAACTACTGGTTCTAGCTGGACCCAATCTTTACGGGAAAGGGATTGCAATGCGTCATTTTGAGATAATTTTACTTATATTTAATATTATTATTGTAGTCAGAAAGGGATTACGTATATGTAACTATCTGTTTGTTATGGTTGAAAAATTAATTGTAATTCAATTCGGACCTAAGAAAAATTGAATGTTTACGGACTCGTACTTTTAAATGCTCCTAACCCCCAAGGGACAGCTTAAAATATAGTACTATAAAAAAGGTTTGATATAAATACAGGATGTCAACAAAACGTCTCCAGTTTTAAACATTAATATTTACCAAACCACTTGACTAAGCTTGGTGCTTGTTTGGCTTTCCTAAATGAGTAGATGGTCAAGTTTTATCCACAAAGTTTTGAATTTATGTGCTCAAATTTTGGGATTTCTGCTCATAAAATGTGTTGCAGGCGCTGTACAAGAAGGGTTTAGATCTAAAGTTTTGGTTTATAATATCTGGATTCGTAAAGTTTGATAACGTATTAATCCTTCTAAGGCACTGAACTGGCATCTATTCTTGTTTATATATACTCTTAACAAAATTAGTCTTGACCATGCGATTGTACGAAAACTTTGTTCTGGCGAAAGAAATTTCGTGCGCCCTGAAAAGAATTCAAACACTAATAATGTTGAGAATTTTAACGGTTAAATATTTTGGTTATTCTTTGTTAAAGCTTTACAAAACCTTTTGGCTATATAACAGATGAGGGTGGAAATATATCTGTGAAATCTTGGATTATTGCTGTATTACGGTTAATTACATGAGTTTGCAAAGCACACACACAAAACATGTTTAGGTATCAAAATATTTAGGGAAACAACATTGCAGCTGTTATCGAGTAAACAAATAATTCCGGACTCATTTTTATAGGAATTTCTTCGTTGCTTTTGCGTAATGAACCCCATACTTGAAGTTTGGCGCCCTATTTTAGAAACAAACCAATGCAACTGGCCAGTATACTTGTGGGTTTCAAGAAAAACACTACCAGAGAACCCCTAGAAGTGGTGTTTAACTCAAGAACGAATCACGAACGAGAAGAAATTCCTAAAGAAAGCAGTTGTTGATACGTGTTACCGAACTCCTGTTCTGGATTATGCATAACAGCTTTCTACCCGCTACAAGATTTATGATCGCAGTATAAACGCAATAACGTTTGACTTTGATTGCTTCACTAAAACCGAAACCGGATATGGATCTCGTGGGTTGCGTAATATCGGAAAAGTTAGGCTTCCAATTTGCAGAACACTTGATGGAGAAGTCATGTTTCAACCCTAGTAGGACTTTGGGATTTTTTAGAAACCTAAAAAACACGCTAGGAAAAAATAATACACTATGGAAAATACCAATCCAAGCTTTTATGTCCAAATGTCCTCCCATTCTCGGGCTGCTAAGAACAGAGTTTTCGGGTCCAATCTAAATTTTCACATATAAATCAAATGGATAGAGTCAATAAACATATACTGGTTGTGTTTTTCTTTTGTTTTCTATCAAACAAACGGTATATCTTTTTGGAAACTTCATTGAAAAAAACCTACAACTTGCAAAAAGAAGGTTGTATCGTATTCAAATGAGTCTGTACTTCTTCCAACATTTTATTAATTGTAATTTATAGAAGAATTTCCAGCATTACAGATGCAATTGGCGTAAAGCTTAGTTCCTTATAAATAAAAAAAAACTTTATCATGTTTGAGATATTAAAAAAAATAAATAATATACTTTTTGTATAAAGTTTCACCGCTCTGACTTCTCATTCAAGCATCGCTTTTGCATGGAGTTTTATTATCAAATAAGAAAATACGATGTAGTTTCTTTATTTAAATTTTTTTCAGTCGGCGTGTTCTACGTTTTCCTATTCATGTACCATAAACTCGTGTCAATTGAAAAATGCTTTTGATGCCAAAACGTTTTTCAGGCAAGTTTAAAAGCCTTGAACTCTGGGGCACTTTTGATCAAATTTGGCGACCTGTTGACGAGTTGAACTCCTATAAAGGAGTTCGTAAACTTCCGTTCTGCATCTCCCAGTTTGGTAGTTTTCCCTGCCTCCAGTTTAAGGCTGCGAAGTACGAACGGGAAAAGTGATAATGCACAGGGTTACTGTCCGACAACCACCGTCGTTATAAATAATGTTATTGTGAGTTTCACTTTTAAACAACAGATGAATTTATATATTTTAAATCATATTTTTTATGTCAAATTGAAAGCTGATTTCTAAATTTCTATTTTAAGAAAATACATTGTGAAAATACAGTACTTTAAAAGCTCTGAAAACACTACTAAATAATATTTTTGAAATCATGTAAGAGTTATAGTACATATGAACAGCGCTTGTTGGATCGCAAACCAAAGTTGACGCCACATACTTTTTTACGCCCGTGACCGGTAAAATTTCATCGTATTTTTACGCCACACTCAGACAAATGTCACTTCCTCTCACAATCCCATACTTTGACACTTGTCTAACACCTCCATCAGTAGCCAAGTAGCCAGTGCATCACACAGCCAGCAGGACGGTGACAAGTTGCCTCGTGTGAGCACAACTTGGTTACAAATGGCTACTGGACAGGTTCTTGCGGTGTAGCCGGGCCCCTTGCCTCGTCACTTGGCTTTCTACTCCTTGTGTGACATCGCCTTGTACAGAGTGACGAACTCACCACTGTCACACGGAAGTCTCTCAACTATGTGACACTTCACTCTACGCTGCTGCAGACACTCTGCTCTGCTGCATTCTTGATGCTTTCATTATCATTCGCGTTTCTACTCTATTTGCTGTTTGTTTGGTACTGAAAATGCGGCGTTATTTGCTTTTTGATAAGTTTTTGTTCATTTTACTCCTTGTATCTGAATTTTGGTAATTTTCTTGTTACATATCTTAGAATTAAAAATATTATATTTTTTAATGTTAGATTTGCTTTATAAAAACATTTTGTCAATAGTATAAAATTCACCCACATGAATAGTACATAGGCTTTCATAATTAGCGATAACTACTACAAAGTTTATATAATGATCATCAAGAAATCTTTGTTAGAACAAGGTGATGTTAGGACAACGAAATTCTCTCTAACACTCACCTTTGATTTATACTAGGTAAAACCGAAAAGTTACTAGATTCGAATCGAGTGTTGACAGTGGGGATCGAACTAACAATACGAGATTGGTGAGTTCTGGAGTAGCGCGCGATAGTAGCCTACCACCAGTTCATAAGCTTGGACAAAGTCTAGTCTTGACTTTTCAAAAAAATGTGGAACTATTTAGGTTTATGTATTAATATTTTTCCTAGTAATATTAGATACAGTAATGGAAGGTTTGAAAACCTAAATTACGGGGCTCCTTTATCACTCAAAGTAGAAAACACATTTCCAATACCCTATAAACCGTCATATAACCCCTTAAGATATTTCTTAAAAACATAAAATATAGCTTATTTATTAGAGGGTAAAAATACTTAGTATAATATTCATCAAAATAAAATTAGTAAAGAATTTGAAAGATTCAACAATAGACGTTACTTTGTAATAACTATTTTGTTTTAGCGATAAACAATGCTTTGTATCTTTTAGTTGCAGTTTAGGAGAAAACAAATCCATATATTTTAGTCTATTATGTACTCCAAAATAACATATGTCAAGATTAATTTTATGTCTATCTGGGTTTTCAGCCACTTTGTCAACTGTTTGAGAAAAACGAAAGGTACATTTTTACCAACCTATTTCTCATGAAGGGACCTCCTGGCCAAATGCCCAGACAGGTAAGTAGTCCAGGGAGTGTATTACATTTGGACATAATTGCCATAATTTTCATTTCTAGTCGTCTGACCCTAACCAAATTTGGGAGATGAGCAGTGCACGAGGTAGAATGAACTTCCACACTTTCTTTCCCTCACTCTCCGCTTTGCGGTCTCACTTGTCAAAGTAACATTAACACAAACTCACGCTCTGTTGGCTGAAAACAGTACGTCTTCACTCATCGTGAATTCAACGTAAGATGTCGACCACAAAAGTAATTTCGTAATTTGGGTTTCTGGATTAAATAAACAACGATTATCTACATTTACATATGTGGTTTCATATGGTTTTGAAATGTTTAGTAATTTAGAAACAAAATTGAAACCAATATGTCAAGATATCCTGTGTCAGGAATCCTAGCGAATTTCCTGTAACAAGGGGATGATTTTACACCGAACGTGCCCTTTTGGTAGGGCGTTTCCCTAAAATGGATTCTTTTGCAATAAACGCATAACACTCCGACTTCAATGGAGTTTATTTTGAAAATTTAGCTGTACACATTTAACTTGAGTACTGAAAATTCAACGAAATTCAATCATCCAGACCGGTATAGCACGGTGAAAAAGCTATTTACCAAACGCCCCCTTCCTCTCTAAAATTCACTTCCGGTAGCCGAATTTCCTGGTTAAAGAACTTAACCTAAGATCTACAAAAGGAACATTTGTAACAGTTTTCGTGAAAATCGGACAAAATTATAAAGTTTCTTCATTTTGTTATGAGGTGTTGAGAAACTCAAAACCTCTTTCCGCTTTGTTCTATGACGCTCCGTTTTATATCGCGATGTAAATTAAACAAATAACAATATTTTTACTGTAAATTCACTAATAATTATGTAGGGGAAAAGCAAACGTTTCTAACGATAAAAGGTCAGTCATAAAACCCTTCAACGGTCACAACAACAAACATTCCGTCAGCGAAATCACGTCCCAGACTCATTTCTAATCCATTCTCACATTCTACACAAAACCCAACATGAAAGGATCACTTGTGCAAGAAAACTAAAGCGCTTACCGAACTGTAATTCTATGAGAGAAAGCTAGAGCGCGCTTTGTCTGAGAGGAAATGGTCCGGGCAGCGCTGGAAAGTTTGTTCCAAAAGGAATTAATATCAGGAATCACATCACACTAAGATGGAAGCACCAGTGGCTCCAACAGAAGAGCGAAAGTGTTGCTAGAAAGTGTTTGAGAGGTGTAGTAAGGCACTGCATGTAATGTGGCAATGATGACGGGCTTTGCTTAAAATGACAGTGTCGTCAGCAAACAGTAGAGTGTGGTCTCACGGGATCAGATCTTGCGTTGCCAGAGGCAGTGGTTTGGTGAATGGGCTGAAGAAACGTCAGGAGGAGTGTTTTGTTGTTTATGGCTTCAGATTTTGGTAGGATTTGTCCAGAAATGCAAAAGCTGTGAAAGTTAAAGTTTTCCATAGAAAGTTACGCAGAGTGCTGATGAGGGTTATCTAGTAAATCGAAACCAAAGAGTCTGTTTTCTTTTCAATAAGTTCCATTTCATTTTTTGTCGAAGTGTGTTTTAGACGATAATGGAATTTCTGAGGTTGAAATAAATCACTAAATCACTATTTGAGATGCCGACCACTCTCATGAGGGTATTTTAAGGCAAATATGTGGTGAGAGATGAGTGGTAGTAATGAGTTATGAGGTGTAGTCTTGTTACAAGCTAAGGCCGACTCTTCCTTAGAATGGGTCATTAATTAATAGCCCAATTACCAATGGAAGTACAAGGACCAACGGCCTAACGTTACTTCCGAACCACGCAGGCGATGGCTTTTCCCGAGGTTTTGTTGTGGGATTAATACTACGGAAGTGGTCCATCGTTTGTTGGTGAACAGGAATAACATTACGTTCCGATAACTGGAATCTGATCCCGTCTTCTGACCCTATCATGTTTATTAATCGCTTGGTTTTAAGCTTCTAATTGCCCTGCTTAAAGTAAACTAAACTTTAACTTAAAATCCTGCTTAAAGTAAAATTGATTTTGATTGACGGATCACTAAATATAACTAAGTATCAAGACATTTACGCTGATACTTAAATATTCGCCTGATATATTCAAAAATGTTCGCTGTTCAATTAAACATCTCCTAGCAAACCGATATGTGAAAGAGATTATGAACGGAACGACTGTTTCTTTTAAAACCATGTTATTTTCAGATAAAGTTTACTGAAGGCATACAGTAGTTATCAAAGAGACTTATTACTTTGTCCATTGTATACTTCTCACCTTCCATCGTGTTAAGTACCTCACGAGTGATACAGTTGACACTATTGCTTGTAATTAAATGTTTAATTTCTGCATAGTTAGGTTTTGATAGATGTTAGTTCGTTCAAAATTAAACAAAACACACATTCAAACCTATAAAACTACTAAAAATATACGCTCGTGTTGTTTTGATTTTATACGAGCTTCTCGTATTCCTAATACATTTGGATGGAAGTGCATGTAAGATAAGACTACGCGAATGTAATAAATATTCGGATACAAAACAACACATGTTATACGTCGTGTAGAAACCGCAGATAAGTACTCCTCGAGGATGTAAAAGTTAGGACCACATGACCCCAGCGATTAGAGACCCCCAGACCACACCACATTTGAGACAAAGGTCCGTGATTAGCTGATAGCGGACCCGCGTCACCCGGTGACCTTTAGACCCTTCCCACAGTGTTTGGGCACTCGTGAGGTCCCCTAAATTGAAGAAAGTTTAGGTCTGATTTGGTTTGGTCCGAGGTTCACTTGTTCTACAATTCGGGGTCATCTCGTTACAGCTGGTTTCGTTTTGTTGTGGGAATGGACGCAATTCGAGTTCGGAGGTTATGGTTCTGAAATTGGTTGAAACGTGGTTTTTGGAACAGGTCAATGTCAACAAATCATCAAAATCAACTATTCAGATGGTAGCGTCACAACAGCGATCAAATAGTATTGATTTTTGATTGACTCTGATGGTTTTCGTTTTCGAAGCTCAATTTGAACAGGGTACTTACACGTTAACGACAAAGTAGTTACTATTACGATTGATTTTGTTTTAAATATAAGCATTTAAATCCTTCTCTTTTAAGTGTCAAAATATTAAATATATGGTATCAATACACCTCTAGATATTGTTCTAAGATCTATTAAATAATAAGACTGAAGGCATGAAAGTGCTCCTCCTTTCAATTAAAAAACAAGAATACATTATGAAAGAGATAGAGGTTAGTAAAATTAGTATTACTAAAGAATCGATGAAGTGCATGTTTTGTTGTTATCTTCGTAACAGGATATGAAATTGAAAATAAATAAAATTTGATTCTGAGATAAATAAAATCAAATAAATCCCTTCCGATTTAAACATTTTCATGGACGCAATCCTTTTATTAAAACATGGCATAAATTGACTTTGTTATGTACGTGTTATTTTCATACATGGTCCATGAAAATGTATTGTGATTTACAGTATGTGTATATTAGCATATTTCATGAGGATAGCCAGTTTCAAACCCAGTTACAATAAAATACATCAACCCACAACATAACACAATACTTAGGACAGCCTTCTATGACGTATTTGAATTTGGAAGTAAAATTATTTGTATGACAAATTAAAATATGAAACAATAATTAATTGTAACTAACTTTAATGAACAGTAAATTGTTCCATAATATCAAAGGAGTCTTCTCTTTGTAAAATATTCCAGTGAAAACAAGAAAGTAACACATTTGGAAGCTCACATGTGCAACGACGGGATATTCTCACGAGCCAGCGCTATTTGTATATCTCAAGCATTAAACAGGTGACAGGCGGGAAATTCAATAATCTGTGGTCTCGGCTCTAGTGTGTTAGTGAGTGAGTGGATGCGCGGATCTCTATGGATCCGTGACCGTGATTCTGTTATCCACTCTAAGCTATCAATATTGTCACTGGTGTTGAAACAGCGCCAAACAGCCGTTTTGTCCCCATAGGTTCAAGGGGGTGGTAATCAAATAATGGTATAGTGTACTAGCCCACACCTTCCATATTCATCTTTCGATAACATGACAGTAAATTTAAGATGATTTTCAAGAGCTGTATATATTTCGTCATTTTTTATAGTTGTACACGAGAATAATCCAAAATTCACCAATGTTTTATCACAGCGAGCTCGAAATTTCATACGAGTAAAATAGTAAAAATTTCTCCAAAATTTTCGCTTTAAAACTGTAAAATTTAAAGTTTATTACACTACTTTATGACTTTACTCCTTAACATTAACTGTCGCCAACACAGTGTCTAACATAAAATTAGCTGGCACCTTATGAAAACCTCAAAGACGTTTCAATCACCGTTTAACTATTACCGAAAGTTAACTCTGTTTATGTGACATTTGAATACAAATACTCAAACCAAATCTTATAATTAAACAAATCGTAAAATAAAGCAATCCTCTTAAAATTAATATGCTGTTTTTGGGGACGACCAGCAAGAATCCAGTTTAAAATGTGTATTTACAGTATAGTCGTGTTTGCTTATCAAAATTGTCATGTGGTATCAATAAGTAAAATACTGAGTTTCATTCAAAACTGTCGATTATATACATGGCAAATGGCAGCCATTTGATAAATTTAAACATCAAACTTTCAAATATCAAAATTGTCAATAAAGTATATTGGTTTCTATTTATTGATACCTTTAATTTAACATGCATTCTCCTTATGCTCTTCAAATATTTCATATATCTTCTTCCGTGAGATATGATCACCAACTTTATTGACACTGCTTGATTTTACACGTAACTATGTGTAAAATTCAGTTGATTTGTTTACCATAGTTGCAATTGTTTCACACTTGTGGTACACGTGTACAGGATATTGTAGGCCAGAGTACGTTATGTTTACTGTACATCCACATGCTCTAGTAACTCATCCCAGTGTGTAGTGTAGCACCAGTACGCATGCTCTAGTGACTATCACAGCTGTTTTCACTTCATTCCATTTACATACACGTTAACTGATTATAGTTTCTAATAACTGTAACTGTTTAGGTTAGGAAAAATAGCCGATCATTGAAACTACTTCTTAACTTGTGCCCCGAAATATCGTTGGGTTCTTGGTAAAGTTTACTGTCTAGGTAAAATATACCAAAAGGATTCCCAAAGATCTGAATTCAGTTGTACGATAAAGAGTGACAAAAATACCTTGCTGAAAGAAATCTAAGTGGTGATTACATATTCAAACTATTATTGTTACTTTTTTCTGGAATACAACTCTATGAACTTTGATTTTAAATGTCTCATTGACTTAGCGATTGTGAATTTTAGCTGGTTTGTACCATTATACGGCTACGTTTGTCCTATTAACGACAGTGTAATGTGCAAGAAAAAAACACATTAGTGACACTAAAATGTTCCTTTTTAAATAGAAATTGCAAAATTATTAAAGCCTACATGGGTTGTGAGATTAGACTTTCTCAAAAGCCGCACTTCTTTCAGCCTAATAAACGAACTGTGAAAAATACATCCGAAAATCCCTTAGTATCCATAAATTGAGTCCTACGATTCTATGATTTACAACATAATATTAATCACACACAATCTAAAAATAGCTGCAGGGTACCAATTATTCCACAATCAATCTTTAACTCTTTGTTTGTTGTTGCCGATGGGAGAATTACACATTTTAAAATCTTATTGCGGATGCTTTCGAACGTTCACCAACGACAGACTACTTTTGTAATAATATTTTAAACTCACACCTTTATAGCCGAAATTCAAATAGTTAAGAGCGAACGACTCAATTAGATCCGGTTATAGGATTTTAAAATAAGTGAATTATTGAAACGCTACTTCGTTTACATGCTTCAACCAACTTTTAATTGGTTTATTCAGAAAAATATAAATTAACGTTGGAAGTGTTGTTTTAGTTAGGAGGTTAAAAAATCACTATCAAATACAAATCTTAGTAGCCTCTTCCACACCTTACTTTAACGAACTAGCAACCACCCAAACTCTCCCCAACATGACGTCACACTACCAAACAAACCTCTGCACTAAACCCCGAACTACGTCACGGTTTGTAACCATGACAACGAAGTTGCTGACTAACGGATAAACAGCAGAAAGCAGAAGAAAGCGCTGGACTAAGTGCTAATTGCAGTATTTCCATTTAATCACTACTCTCAACTAGTCAGAACGAACTAATTAATTGAAAGGTAACCAGCTACTAGACCACTAGCTCGCACTATTTAGTGAGATAATTGGCCAGTTTGAGTATTTAATTCAAAATAAGTTTAAAATTGTTAGAGTTTTAGGGCTTTTGTCGCAATTTAATGCAAACAACCATAGTGAAATTTTAAAACTGTACAGGTTAAACCTTATTTAGGGAAATTGGCATGCCGAATATCAGAGTTGTTTTACATATTTTATATTCACTATTAGAAGAATATTACAAACTAGATATTACATTTATGTGTAGTAGCTAAACTCTTTACTTATTTATTATTAATTTTGATGTATCAGAGATACTTTCTTTTTCAGTGTATCACCGTTTATGATTTGGTTTATAAATAAACTAGGAAGGCAGTTTCATATGTTTTGTGAAATTATTACAACTATCGGTAACTTAACTGTGATACAGTGTTAAGAGAAAGGCTGTAATAGAAAACGTTTTGGGGCTTTCTTTTAGTTTATTTATGCAAATTGATTAACCAATGTAATATCGGTGGTCAAGTTATTTTTTCAATGAAAACAGAAACGGTTTACTGTCTAAACTGAAAAATAAAAGCTTTTAATGTGATTTTTAATTATTCTAAAAGTTTAACCTGTTCATAATTCTGAAACCCTCTTATAAATAGAAATTGCACCAAATACACCACAATAATTAGGCTACATAGTTCTTATAGTGTGAAATACTAATACCTTCCTAACCTGTTAATCATGTAATTTTAACTTTTAAATTTTTGACTGTTAACTAAGCATTTTTAAGATTTTTCAAATTATTATTATAGTTGTTAAACTTTTTCTCTTGTTATGTGTGATGGTTGAAACTAGAAACTGGGAAAACTATTAGACAGATAGTTTGTTTTGCTTCTCCTGTATTATTGCAGGACTGCAGAACCAAACGAATCTTTTATGTTCTTTAAAACTAACTGCGAAATGAAAATGTTTCAAGTTAGGACAAACATTTTATATCTTCCATACAATTGCCAAGTGATATTTTAATTAAAAATTTACAACTCCAATAATTTAGAGAGTAAGAATTAAATACTTATATTAGAAAGTAAGAATTAAATATTTTCATTTTGAAATGGCGTGTTACTAATACGTTTGTACATAAATATGTATATAAATATCATATGTATTGTCTATTGTAACTGATGACAAAATATATAACGAGAAAGTGAAATTCGAAATAACATTATTTTTCTTCAAGACTCAGTTGATAAAAATGAAACAAAGCATCTAGCCACTCAAACAAAACATATTTCTAGTTTTCCAGGCAGTTTAAATCTACATTACATTATAGTTTTAGCTTTATAACGTAAAAGTATCTTGACCATATTTAATTTTATTTCTCTTAAGACTATTTAACTTTTCAAACACTATGAATCTGTGGATGCCATGTTCAATGAATTAAATGGTTTGTTAATGCTTAATATAATGTATATTTATAAAATATAAAGAGCTAACTGTCAATGCTAAATAAATGTTTCTCACTGACAAACTCTCATAACATGTAACTCTATGTAAAATATTTAAATATTTTTTGAGATAGTATTTAATTGAATACAGTATACACTTTATGAAAGATATATAAAAATATATAGACTACGTATTTATTTTATGAAACGTAAAGCCATGCTATTTGAAGTCTTCGCAATTTATATTAAAAACAAACATTAATGTTTAGCTTTTAGAAAACGAGTATATCTTTTATTTTTGAAGAGTTGTTTAAGTTTTCTAGTTTATTTAAACACCATGGATTGAAATTAAATTTATTGATAAACATCAGTGTTTTAATAAAAATTAAATATTATTATAAAATATTTGCAAAACAAATTTTAAAAATATACACCGTATAGAAAAATAATAAAACAAACTACTCACAAGAAATAAAATCTGTTCACAAAACACTTTTCGCAATCACAGCTGTTTTCTCGAGTGTCCAGCTGATGAAGGTGTGGAGGGGGAAGGGGTACTCACAGGTGTTGCTGCGGAGACGATCAGCTGTGCGCACACCACGGCTTCAGAACAACTTCTGCCGGCCGTGACCTTGATCCTGAGCTTATATCCGAGCCCAGTGGGGACCTACCGCCTTCGCCCTCACTTGCACCTTACCTCCCTGCACACACTGCACACTGCATACTTCACATACACCACCACCGGCTTCAGCTTACATCATCCGCAACCGCATTCCTAGAGAAAGCCAATCAACGGCTTGTCAGTGACCTTGGGCTGTTGGAGGGCAAGGTCGTTGAGTGCTGTTCGGTTTAGGGGTTGGTTTGTGGAAGGCGCAAACAACCAATTAAACTCCCGTTGATTTTCTACTGGATGAATTTGGACGAAGAAATAAAGTTAGCAAAAAGTGTTGTTAGTTAAATTTTTCATTTCTAAAAGTATTTATTCCTAAAAAACAAGGAGTTAGAAAACGTGAAGTTTTATGTTTTGTATAAAGCTTTTAGGAGGCTGAAGCCTCGGCCTAAAGTTTAATGCATTGATGGAAAATGTAAAAATAGCAAATTCCCTAATCCCTATAAATAAATATATTCAAAGCCATCGCTGGAATCTCTGGGAGTTGTTTAGGTTGTCTTTGGATAACATTCGGGTTATTGCTACACTACATAAAAGAATAAATAATGAAGTTGATAAACTGCATTTAATTATTTATTCTTTTGTGTAGTGTAGCTATAACCCTCAATGCTACCACTTTCTGCTAGCATTGAGGTTCAAAGAGACGACCCTCAGTAGGCAAGGAGACGAGGTCAGTATCAGATCATAGGACAAGGTCGACATAACATCTTTTAAAGCGTTTTAAGACGTAATATTTTTTTACAAATTGCTGTGTCTGATTTAGCTGATTACTTCTCTAATTTTACATTTATAATCAATTTTATTGCTCACCTCAGCCAAAGAGAATGTTTGGCTGCAAAAGTAACAAAAGCTCAATTGATTCTTGTAGAATGGTTTGGTCTCCAACTATGGACCATTAGGTCAAATGGCACACCTTCTTCAGGACAGTATATTAACTACATAACTTAATGTCTTTATTACGACGAACAATGAAATAATTTGAGCTAACCTACCTGACATGGAATGGAGAGGCTTGCATTCAAAGATGCCAGTTAAACTGCTAGCAATTTATCAATGCAACCTGCTTTAACTATTATTTTGTCCCATGTTGTAATCCCGACTATCTTTCATACATTTTGATGTCACAGCCGAAAGAGGGGGTTTCTTGAGTTGATCTTAATTTAAACGTGATTTTCTCTTACGATTTTATGTTTATATTTTCTAATAGGTTAGACTTGTCTAATCAATGTCACGTTAGGAAATGGTTACGTGAAAACAGAGTTCAGAAAATGAAATGTTTATTGCAGGCGTTGTTCCCCCACTGGTACGCGTTAGACATCAATCACAATATGTACATTACCAAAAGGAAATGAGTCGACGAAATTAAAGTTTACGTAACTAGGCATATTGGCCTATGACGTTCTTGTGTCCACAAATTTAAAGGTTAAATGTTAAACATTACCTTATACAAATAAAATGAAGACAGGAAAATATTCGGTCAAACAAGATACCCTTGAGGGACTCTATACTGTATATCATTTTCGCTTACTTCGAAACGTATTGTGTATTTTGGACAACCTAGGATCTGTGTGTAGAATGAACTAAGGCACTAGAGTGGCACTCCTCAAATGTCGTGGGATTCTATCTTTCCTAGTAATTTGAGATTTTCAACGCGGTCAAACGCCTTGAAGAGGACGAGAAACACACTTTAGATCGTGCATTCAACCTTCCAAATCATCACAATCGTATAAACACGACTCACTATTGTGCCTTTCATCTGTATCTTGACTGGGACTCGTGGCGTGGTCCTGTAATCCAGCTTCATGGAGGTCAGGTTTTGAGGATGATATAGGTCTAAAGCGGCTCAGACAGTCTCAGTGATCATCTGATGATACCCGCATCAACTCCCACCATCGTTTAGACATATCAGACCATCACCTGCGTGGTTCAGAAGTCACGATAAGCCGTTGGTCCTTGTATTTCCATTGGTCGTTGGGCTATTAATTAATGACCCATTCTAAGGAAGAGTCGGACTTAGTTTGTAACAAGACTACACCTCATAAATCATTACTACCACTCATCACACTCATCCTTCACCACATATTTGCCTTAAAATACTCTTATGAGAGTGGTCGGCATCTCAAATAGTGATTTAGTGATCTTTTTGCTCCTATAAATAAATATTTTATTGCATATAGACATTTACAATAAATGAATCGCAATCGTCAAATGTTTGTTTACCTAACATTTTCCTTTTATTCACCAATTTTGAGTTTAGCTTTCCTTTCTATTGTTAATCCTATTAAAATTGATTTTAAATCTGTTGAATTTTAAATCCTATTTTAAATTGAATTTTAAATCCTATACAATTGAATTTTCAATGCTATTGTTAAAATCTGATATTAAAGAAATTACCATTGGATACTCTAGAACTTCACGTGGCTAAATAATTCGAACATAAATCACGCAAACTGTTGGTATCAGTATTGTACAGACACTACCTTTCCATGAACGAACAAAAACAACTACCTTTTAATGGAAGTATATACCAAAAATTACTTTTTTCCTTTACGACATTTATAATTGTGTATCCTCGTTCAAATCATATGCCATAATGCAACTTATAAAATGAAAATTAAAAAGGTAAAGTTTGTCTTATTTGACTTGTTTATTACTGCAAAGTCCTTTTTCCCACTCAACCTCCACCTTAATTTAGCACTAGCTGTGTACCCGTGCTTCGCCACGGATAAAATATTATAGTATCATGACTTTAAAGTCTTTTTGTACAAAGGCAGGCTGTTGCTCGGGTACTGGCATCAAACTACTGATCCTTACACCTGTTCATTCATTTTGAAATTAGGCTTAAAGTTATGCCTTAAAAACGTGTTCAGTGCCCACTTTGATCTCTCGCCATTTCTTTTGTGGACGTTGTATGGATACAAAATATAACTAAAGACACACTGCGTAATAGGCTTAACCCTAAAACGAAGTTTCACTACCAGAGCCTCCGCCGATTTTGAGTTATAAGCGGTCCAAGATGCCTTAAAAACGTTACAGACAGACAGACAGGAATTTATTTGACGCCAGTTTCGGTCTTTGCAGAGTATATAAACACCAAATAATCAAAACCGATGGATTCTTTGCAATGTACAGACAAAAGTCTTATTTTATTTATATAGATTACCTCACCCGCGGCAGCGGAGTGACGAGCTCCGGAGTCGCGCACGATTCCAAACCGCGACGGGTCCGCTAAGTTATGGTACACTTTATTCAATTAAGCACCCGGAAAAGTACACAGGAGTATCACAGCTGAGATTGACCACACGTGGAAGAGGCTGTAAGTAGCACGACCCTATTATCAGCTGATTAAATTGAAAACACTGATTAGGATTCCACTCAGCACCAATAGCGGGACAATAGTTACTGTCCCATTGTATCCAAGTGCTTGGCGGCATTATGGTAATCTATGGTGATTTTAAACTTTGTCTCAGCTGATTCAACATTTCAACCCTAGACTAGTGTGTCAGTGTAATCAATCCATTGGTGTCCGCATACAATGGGATTGATTGGTCGATAGTTATTGGTCTACATCTTGTAACCTATTTTGTCACAAGAGACAACGTTGACCGCATTATGGATTTCCAACTGCATCTGGCTCGCTCATATTCGATAGAACTAGATAGGGCTTACTGTAAACCTAAAAATGTTCAAAATGTTAAGCAGTTGTTAGTGGTTGGTTATTCAGCTATTAGAGGTTCCATACGTTCTAAAATCTAAATATCTTTCAAAGTTACATACTATCATTTACTTGCTCCCATTGATTCAAATTGTTCATCCACTCTAGCCATTAGTCAATAAATTTTCCGTTCTTTGCCAAAATCTTGCTGACGCCCAAAACTGCTGCTGCGTTCTAGGTTTGTTTGGAAAAGTGTTAAACGTCTCTGCATTATACCAGTTTTTATTGAATTTGACAACCACTTGACAAGATGAACTCCCACCTGAGAAAGCAAACGTGAGAACACAACGTTGGTGAGCTACCGTTCTGTGTCACTTTTGTCATCGGCTCATCTCTCAGTTTTTAAGAGCAAATGTAACGGTCCTGATATGAAATCGCACTTTGATTTTAAAAGAAGTATTGTTTCAAAATTGAAGAGACAATAATCGATTTTAAGAATTAGAATATGGATGGCACGAGCCTCCAGCACATATAAGTTTCGTGGTGGTCCATCTGTTTTAAATAAAATGTCTAAAAAATTGCATTTTCAAATTCTTAAACAATTATTTTGTTCATAGCAAAGCAAATGTTATGTTAGTCTTTCTTCCAAAATCTTGATGACAGATATTCCCGAATCTACCAGATAAGACACCCCGCGAACAAGATATCCCCTCATCTAAAATAAAAATCAGAACATTTCGACCCAGGAACCTTTGCTTAAAACAAATGAAAGGTCATCTTCTATGCAGAATACTGAATTATAAACAATAGTTCTCATACAGTTTGATTTCATACTGGTTCACGTCTATCTGTCTTTGTTAGTGTCATCTCCCCAACTTATTGAGACTTTTCACTGAAGAATATGTTCACGATGAACGAAAATTTAATGCATTCATGAAGAATAAGCTGATAAGAATAATTCAATTGATGTTGAGGATCAAAACTATTTATCATTTACTTGTTGGTTTACCTAAAAGCTCATAAACCCATCATTCTTAACCACTATAAATCATAGACGCAGAAACCGGTTTTACATACCAGCTGCAAATAAATACATTTAATCAGCTGTACAACAAATACTCGCTTCAAAGAGGACGCTCCTTGTACGTTGCGGACGAAAGTAGAAAACATATTCGCCCGTTAGGTAGGATTCCCTCATTGGTTTTTCAGCAGATAGATTGCTCACGCTCTTCATGTCCCATTCTCCTGCACGACGCTGACTCCTGCTGACGCTGCTGAGTCGTACATCTTGCTGAGACAGCTGTCATTCTACACACAGCTGATATCTCTGACGCATCTTCTGCAATTTGCACTACGTGAAGCTTCATCGAGATACGGGTGGGAAGGTCTTATTTTGTTGGTTTATGTGGTCTTTCATTGGTTTTGTGCTGTAGAGCTGGAACAAAAGTTAAAACTTCAAACCTCTACTTCTGCTACTTCTATTTACTAAATACAGCAAGAAAGTCTCCAATATAATTAAGTACGATTATTTTCTGCTTGTGTATGTAAACACTTCGCAACCCGACAGGGGAAAGAGGTAGATAACCTTTTGTTTAAAGTTTGTAGTTGGCGATGGGAGAATTTAAACTATTAAACTGTTATTGTGGACATTTTCCATCGTAGTATGCAAGACGATCACGACAATTCGGGATCTGCAATCTGATCCCGTCTTCAGGTTAAATTAACCTAAAACATAACATGGAACATTAGAAAATGAGCTAGCCTAAAGTAATCAGCGTAAGCTGAGTCAAACAACAGCTGTTAAAGTCAAAATACTAAAACTTAAAGCTAAAATATTAACTTTAAACTAGACATTCGACCATTTGGACAAAACAGAGACAAACGTAAACTACAAACCAAACAATAAATTTTGACTTAAACACGCAAATCAAAATAACCTTCTGTGGCAAGAAACACTTACTCCGCGTCAACCCAGCATGCCAGGGCAGGGTTGATCTTGTGTTCCGCATAGTTGGCGACGCGTTAGACGCCATTGTACCACTCCACAAATACCAGTTTGTAGGATAGTCAGACATTTCCACACACAGCAAAGGACATTAATTAGTGTTTATAACTCCGATCCACAACTCGAATGAGTTAAACTCTTGCCTGCTATGGCGAGACATTCGTCAGCTCGCTTGTGTCGCGGGGTAAAGTATAAAACAGAAGATATCTGTACTTTAGTTTGTTTATGGGTCGGTTTGCTCTGTGTAGTTGTACCGGCGAGTAGTTTTTTGTGTTTATCTGTAAGAGGGATCTATGTATGAGGGAAGTAGAAGATAAAGTTGGTAACTGGTGACTGGAAAAAAGGTTCGGCAGCAATTTGAAATCCGTCTACGCATGAGGTGAACAATGAGCATAAATATTATTATTCATATTCACCGCTTCAAGGTTATCCTACAAAATAAGTTTAAAGTAGTTGGTTGTACAGGCTGGCTAACTGTTCAGTTTTACTAGTTTCAGGACCAACCATTATGTCAGATTATGGCTATTAATTAATGACCCATTCTAAGGAAGAGTCGGCCTTAGTTTGTAACAAGACTACACCTCATAACTCATTACTACCACTCATCACACTCATCCTTCACCACATATTTGCCTTAAAATACCCTCATGAGAGTGGTCGGCATCTCAAATAGTGATTTAGTGATATGTGTAAAATGCATATTATTACTAATTTATTATTCATCTAATGTTAAGTACAGTTCGTTTCAATTATAATCTAGTTTCCATTGTTAAAAGTTCAAATAATTGGTGAAGGGTCTCGCTGTGGAGTACCATCTTCAGTCACTGATTGGCTGAAACGACTGATTGGAACGAGTTTCAGCCAATCAGTGACTGAAGATGGTACTCACAGCGAGACCGAAATATTTCACCCCACTATTATGATGTTTTGACGCTGTGTGAACCGGAACTAGATTATAGTTGTGACACCGGCCGCGAAAGCCTAAGAGTTAAGTTTACAGTTCGTTGATTCATTCATTGTTATTACTTATAGATTTACGTTGTTGTTATCCACTTTACCTATGCACGTCATTGTGTATTGTTTATTTCATGGTCAATTTATCATTACCATTAGTTACATGTACCATTGTCGTCATTTCATTGTACATTCAAACTACACTTTGTAACATTGAATACCATCGCCTATGTTTAACTATATCATATTAAATTTATACACTGTTGTTCTCAACCATGTTGTTTCAACTCGTAAAACTGGTGTACGCCGTTGGAAGTAAATATACATATAAACGTTTGGTTAAAAAGCGAGAACCCTAAACGAACTGTCTTCACCAAATGTAGTCTTGTGTCAAGATTACACTCGTAATTCGTCTATGAAATAAAAAACTATCACAGAAACCAAGCGAGTTCACGACCAGTGACAGCTGCCCGCCGATTGGCTAGCTGGGGGCAGTGGACGACCAATCACAGGCGTGTATGAGACTGATTAATTGTAACAACGAACACAAAAATACCTGTTTACACGCATCCAATGGAGGGGAAGAAATTCTTGAGTTTCGAATGAGTCAGTTTTCCAAAACAAAGGGTTAAAATGGCTCAAGAATTAAGTTTCAACTGAATCACGAAGTTTATAGAATCAAGAATAAAAGTATTTATTGTCAAAAACATAAGCATGGAAAACGTCACATATAAGTACAAAAGTTTACATCCAATAATATGTAAAAACAACTGAAAATTATGAAGATGCATCTGAAAGAATTGAAACTGTTATAGGCCTGGAACGTTATGTCTATGAATTTTGGGCAACAATTTTGTAGTGTAATATTTAAGTATAAGGTGCTATACACTCGTTAAGTTTTCTGTGGCCTGTTTTGACTTATTAATACCATTCTATGAGTATTAATATTACTGCCAACGCTAAAATAATTTACGAATACTTTTAAACCCGAACCTGGCTTCATTTCTTTGACACCAAAGGTTATATACTTGTTGGGGTTGACCTTATTTTAAGGGTTTGGTTCAAACTCCCCATATTTATGTACAAATGTGTTAATGACCACTAAAGGTGTACAGCTCACAACAAAACCTCACATTACAGATTTGTTATTGTTGGAACTGAACAAAGTGGAAGGTGAAAGTAATAATAAAACCTCCATAACCTCCTGTATTAGTGGGTATTTAAGGAAACTTGTTCTTTATCTAACTTTGAGCGAGTTAAAACTCTAAGAACATTCAACAGCTCAAACCCTCTAATGTTTAACTCTTTGCAGTTAACGCACTAGCACACAACAAACACTTTCATTCAGTAGCATACAAGTCTAACAAAGCACTAAATGCGCAGTTTCGACTGTTGCATATGGATAAGAGGTGGGCCAGGTAAGCGATTTCGGCCCAAATTTGGCTCAGGTGGCTGACCAACCGAGACCAATTACACATGTTCACTTTTGTTCCCCGGTGTTTAAATCACGGTAGATAATGGTTAGCAATTTCTGGAGAGCGTTTAATAAATCAACCAGTTTATAACACATGTGACCATTTTTTAGTTAAAATCATTAGTGTGCAATGGATTATCAATAAAAAAGAATACATTAGCTTTAGAGACAAATCTAATACTAAACCAACACATTCGTGCAACCTTTGATACGTGTAATGAAATTACCAAGTGTTTATTTTTTAAATTGTGTTATACAATTATTAAAGGTGAAAAGTCAAAGTCGTTTACTAGACAAAATCAACAAACACACATTTGCATCGGCCAAGTGAAGAAAAACAATTCTTTTATATACAAGAGTTACCTCATTTAATAATCTTATGATATTACCTCAATTAATTTTAATACAAACTTAATCAGGAAGATCTACATGATAATAGTATGTACAGTTATTGACTAGCAGCCAACAGGTTCCCTGATTTAAGCTGACCCTTATTTCAGGTTTACCCTGAATTTTCTGCGATCCTGTTCGTTCGTCATATTGAAAGAAGCTTTAGGTAGTTATAGATGAAATGTTTTGGACAAATATAGCTGAATTTTTGAGAATCGGAAGACTTGAGCATTTTAAAAAGAATGTTAAGATGACTAATTTTAAAACGTTACCTTTTGGACCACTCTGTAATTTATAGGCTTAAATAACTTTATTGTTTCATTTATCCGTATAGCTGCTGAGAAAGTTATCCTTCCTGCTGAGAAAGTTATTATTCAAGTAGATCCTAAAACCACTGATTTTCATATCGGTGTTTAATTATTCTATACTATTTGACCTCCTCCATCACTGCCACTTGTGTGAGTATTTTCTCCTGAACTCGTCGACTCGCTGATGAAGTCACAATCTACAGACAGGTGCATGATCCCGGGGCCGAGGAGCAGGAGGTGGTGGATAAACAGCTTGCGGAGATGAGATAATTGCTACCTTTATTGACAACTTGTGAGGAATACTGCTTATTAGCTCCACGGATCCACTTGAGCTACTTAAATAGACGTGACTAATTAACCAGAATGAATTAACTACATCAAATGTGTAGTTACAGACTTAGGAATCTTCCTGTCGTATTCTAAAACAAATGGTTTTATGAGTAGTAAAAATAAAACTGCATCAACTGTCTCAGTTAAGTACTGGTACTTTCATACTCTTTAATTACTATTTCTTGTTGCTGAACATATTGCTACACTGGTGGATGTACTCTTGAGAAAACTGTTTTCAATCTGCATACGTTTTATTCATAATTAAGAGTCTATAGACTGCTAAATGGTGTTTCAGATAGCTAGAGACAAGAAGAACTTTGAATGCCCATATTCCGATTCCTCCCACTGTTCTTATTAATTTTGATCAACACTACACATTTCTGTTATGTCTTCTAATAATCTTCATAACGCTTATATTTCCACCAAGCATCGGTTGATGCGTAGCTAGGGATGTTTCTGTAACGTGAATAATTAAAACCGTCTGGTTGGATTTAAACTGATTCGACAACGCCTTGACTGAGGTACTAGCGGAAATTCACTACCGCACTAATGTAAAAATAAGTTACAAAGTCCACTGCAACAGAATCACATGTCTGTCTTTAAAATAACTTGTAGTTAACGAAATTCAAAACAATTCTTAACTAGGGCTGTGGTACGCTTCTCAATAAAATCGCTGTAATGCTACACAATAAACAGTTTAATTGTTGTTAAAATCACACAACAGCTATTTCTTTCCAGCGTTACAAATTTCAGCAGAATTTAGGCGCTAGATACGTAAAATTATACGAAGTTTCAAAACCTGTTGTATAATTATATTTTCACAAAATACTTTTGACATTTGTAATTTGCAACGTTGCAAAAGATTTCTGCTAAAAGTGGTGACGAGTTCACCAACTTTATTCATACAATGAAGAGCTGTTATTTACAATTACAACAATTGTTTAGAGTTTATGTTTGGAACATGTTTAAAATGAGAACAGGCATGCCCCAATTTAAAAGTTCAAGCTCTCAGAGCTTTCAAATGCAACAATCAAGGAGCACAAATATTCAACAGCCCAACCGAATGATAAAACTTGCCTGTGCATAAACTTTACTCATAGACATTCCGATCCAATTCCCTCCCGCACCGAGAACCTACACCAGAAATGCAACCACGCCTAAACGACAGGAGGAAACCACAAAAGAAACCATCAGGTTGTTATTCCGCGCAAGAGGAAGTGCGAGTGTGGTGTAACTGATCACTCTCACTGTTCTGGACCGGTCATCTCCTGTGCAGCTCTGGACAGGTTCAGTGCCATTATCCGTGACCCCATCTCAGTGATCTAGTCCATCCACCCTTGTGCAAGGTCAGGAGCAACATCGTGGAGGTCAGCGGAAGCTGGCTCATTCATGACTTAACTGGTTTGTTTTTTGTCATCTCTGGTCTGATGTAGGCCTGTTCATTTTTCTACGATCGTGAAAACGGATTGCAACACAACAAAATACTTCAAAGAAGTACTGAATGCTTGACTGGTAAAAGGTAGAAGGTATAGTTCCTGGTAGAAGGGAATAGTGTTTTTTCTAAAGTTTTTTACCGTGTTGACCATATAACTTTGATCTACAAACTTTGAAGTTGCAATAAGAAAAATCCACTTTAATTTCCATCGTATCTAAGTAATGGGACTCAATTTGTAGAAAAATCAAATCAGACCAGAAAAATCAATGGACTAAGTATGGAGCCTTGTGGGACCCCATGCTAGCCTTCCTCCTTCTGACTTGAAGGATAGAGATCTCGGGGTTAGATCGGGAAGGAAGGGCTGTGCTAGGGAGTCCCAGAGGCCTCCATACTTAGTTCATTGCTTTTTCTTATCTATGACAGTGACGGTGGTCATGGGTACTTTATAGTACAGACGAGTGTATTTATATGCACGTTAATAGGAGAACGCGAAACAGACTGTCAATAGGACTAGAAATAGTTCGTTCCAGTAATTCAAAAAATAATCATATAAAATCATGGAACAATTAAGCTATTTATTAAAGTTTAGGCCGATTGTTTAGCATGCTCGAAGTTCATGGAATAAGCTATTTATTAATTTGTATACTAAGTAAACTTAACGTAGGTTACTCATGATACCAACTACTTTTTATATCTTCGACTACCAAGCACAAGAACACATATAATAATCACTATCACAAGTATGAACATCTTTACAGCCAGTAAAAGCTATGTAGCTGTTCACCACCAGATATAATTAAATTCAAATAAGTCCTACAATCATTCACACTAACCACTACATGCGCATAATTAGCATAAGCACAACAACGAGGCTGGCAAATTGTACATTACAGTTGTAGAGCTTTCATCTAATGCCACTAATGAATAATAGAAAACCCACAACAGTGCATCGCTTTGCAAGTGATAGCAAAACAGTCTTTTTTCCTCCTACTCCACTTTCTGTCGATAAGGTGTCTATAATTACATTACATCAATGAGATGTTTTATGTTAAACTTGTTGATGAAGACGTGTCCTATAATTGGCCTTGAAGCCTGTTGATGGTAATTTTACGCCTGATACCCTGGAGATAAAGGTAATTACTGGTTTTATGGTCTCCGGATACAGTGTGCACAGTTGTGCATCATACTTTGATGCAAGCAATTAAAAGGCAAAAAGAACATGAGAGTGAATTTGTTTAAAGGTTCTTTCTAGATGACAACACCAATAACCTGGATCCAAAATCCGCTTGTTCTTTCTTTATCTCTTTCTTAAACTATACAAACCCGTGTAAAGTTACGCAATACCTAGATTAGTTAAACTTTTCCTTTCAAAATTTGTTGAATGAGACACTGGTTTAAATGTTTTTCGGCTCAACTGCTTTCTTATATTTCCATCAATATCATGTCTGATTTGTTTAAACATATTTTTAAAGTATTTTTTTTAATTACTTTAAACTTGACCCATTCGTTCGTATAAAAGCATTCATTGTTCACACTAATAATTATTGTTTTGCATTTTTCTAAGCTCAAAATTAACTGTCGAAATGTTATCTTTTAGCCTTACTTATGTGTTTATTAAATTGACAAGTCCGACAATGTGTATAGATATAAAAAGAGGTATGATATATGTATAGATTTAAGCACGCATATAAAGCCAACTATATGATATTTTTCCTCCAGCAGTCGTACATATTTGCATTGTCTAATACTATTTTAGTATGTCAACATACGTTTTAAACCAAGAATAAAAAGTATCACAAACAAATACATTGTTTTTATGATGCCTACGTTGATAAATGGTAGACTATACGATTAAGAATTCCAAAACACAGAAACTCCTTTCAAATACTAAGAAGATGACACGGCAGGCCGATTCTTTCAAAGTCGAAACAGGATTGACGGTGTTTTCATTTCGGAGAAACTTCAAATCCCGCGATTTATATGTGACAACCCCAACAACCTCGATACTTCGTCGATGATTTAGGATCAGTATTTGGTATCACAACACCAAACCCACAACAGCTGTCAATATAAATCGTATAAAGCATGTGACGTTTTCTGGCGTAAACGTTTTAGGTTTCTTTAAGGAGTGGCAAACCTGTTTCAAAGCCATCGAATTTAATATAACTTTGAATTTTTAAGTCGTTGTAGAAAGCACATCGGACTGCATTATCTTTTCGTGAAACTGCATTCCAAGTCGGTATTATCATCTAGAATGACCCATTCAGTATACACTTACGGCGAATAATGTGTGGTGAAACACAATCAGCTGATGTATACAACATTTTTTGAACTCTATCAATTTACCTCATTAAGTATTGAGTCCTGTGAACAACATTTTTAAGTGTATAAAGTCGTGATGGCGTATTGATAGTACATCCCGATGGATGAGATTAAATATAATTACAAATTGATAGTTTTCTAGACACTTAGTTGGTTAAGGGTTCAATAAAATACTATACTCACATAATATGTTTCATTTCGAAAAATGCAGAATTATCACAATGTTTATTTACCACAACTATTCCAGCGAGATCTCCGCCGCAACCATCCAGTCAGACTCTAGCGTCGTATTGTTTCCTGCCTCATCAAAATTCTCGAGAGCCATCCTCGAAGACATGAGGAAGAAAAGAAGTTGGGATCAGCGACGTTAATAGGACATTAGAAACCAACTTGGGGTTTGAAAACAAGCTCCTTGTCGGGCTCAGTTCTTGTTAGCAGGGAAAGTAAGAGTGACGTTGTAGCTCTAGGGGAGCATTGTCTGAGACTTCCTCGTGTGTCTCACATTGAGACATAAGCGCAGGACGTCCTCGTCACACCGTCTGCAGAGAGGAAGAGTGATCAGCTTTCTCTAGCGGGGTAGAAAAAAAGGTTTCTTAGATTATAATTAGGTGCTTGTGTGTGTGTTTTCTCTGTTTTGAGTTAGTTTATATCTGTGTTAGACTTCCTGTGAAGAAAATAGTTAGTTTAGACCAACAGACTATATCCAATTAATTAGATCCCATTAAAAAAAGGTGCCTGAAGCCTCCTAACACCTCTAATAATGTCGTTGATCATTATTGTTCTACAATACTGTATTGTTACAAATTATTGTTCTACAATAATGGTAAAACAAACTTAATGTTTATATCTAGGAGAACTCTATTGTATTTATAATTTTGATTTGAAAAACACAAATGATCCAATAAAGGTTTGTATAGTTGATAAGGCCTTGAAAGAAATTTTCCCTCTACAGACCATAACATCAACAACAGTTGTTGGCCTGTTAGGTGGGAGCATTGTTCTCAAAAGTCCTTGTCAACTATAAAGGTTGTCATTGGATCATTTGTGTTTGCAACAACTTTAAAACTTAACGTGTATACCTTAGGGAAAACTAGCTAACAGTACACCAAGTAAGAAAGAAACTGAAAAGAATATTTCATGGAAAGTAGAATTAATGTGTGAATAGTAGATTATTGTAGATTATCATAATAGATTATGAACAAGAATAATTTGATCAAACAAAGTCAATTATAACCAAATATCATTAAAATATTTTAATGAATTTTGGTAATACTCAAGTTTGTTAACTTAAATTATACTATTTTTATCCATAGCCTAAGAATGAATGAAATATACTTTTCCAGTTTTAAAAGGTAATACGTGAAAACGAATCTCATGAATGAAGTTTAAATTAATATATTTGTATAAGTCTATAGATCCCATGAGAGTAAAGTGATGCAAGTTGATACAAGGTAATTAATAATTTGAACTTGGTCTACACTGTTTCACTTCTAAATAAGTTCTGCATCCAAGGTTAGAAGAACCTGTGTGAGCGTATGTATAAATCTTGGACATAACATTAAAAGTCTGGGCAAAACGCAGGCTTGCACGTTTTTTACAATAAAATAGGCCAAGATAACTTAGATTAGAACACGTCGGAAATCGGAGGTTTTCAACTAATCGATATGTATTTGCTTCAAACTAACGTACCTGCCAACTGAACAAGCTAATACACTAAACCGGAAATCGAACTTTAACTCTGACGCCAGTTCCAAAAGGGTTACTTCAGTGCGACTTGAGTTGATTGGCATCTACTACGTCATGATATCATAATACAAACAGTAACGGAACCTTGATAATTTTATATGTTCAAAATATTTTAAAATCAGCCAACAAAACATCGAAACAATGTAAAACATTTATTTCTTTCTTAATTACACTTGCAAAATGTTTGAGTTAGTATTTGTTTTGTAGCCCATTCCCCATTAATATTTGTGCAATCCTTGATTGTTGCAATCTTAAAATCAGCTGCTGCATCATCCATGGTCATCATCCCGTTGTTTTACCTCGATATCAGGCGACGAGAGGAAAAGTGACCAGCACTTTCTCTGAAACAGAATGTGAATTTGTCCAACGCTCCTGATGAGAGAAACTCAACTGTATCAGTTATGATGAAATGTCGAGACGCTTTGTGACCGGCTTGTTGCGCGCGTGTGTCTGCGCGTGCGTGCGCATTGCGTAACCGCACCACATTTATCCGCTGAAGATTGTCTGCTAACTTGATGATTGCTGGAACCACAGAGAAACATTCCAGAACAGCAATCCCGGAAACAGAGAGGTGTGAAATTTAGATGCTGTGCAGTCTATTCAAGATGTTTAGATATATAGAAGTGGTTGGCAAACGTGAGTGATGTGTTGCGTGGAGTGTTTGGGAAATGTTTGAGTAACTGGGGGAAATTGGTGAATAGTGGATGAACAGAGGGTTGATGACTTACGTGATCATGGAAAAAGATCTGCTCGTGATCGTACAAGAGGCAGAGCTGAGGCTGTGAGGCGTAGCGAATTAAGTTTGTGTAATGTATTTATGTATTTACCTACACTCTTCAATTCAGATAACTATCGGATGTGCCCGTTATTTTGCTGCTGAGACATATAATACCCTGAAATTGCTTTGTCAAACTAGAGACTATTTTGGTCCCCTACGTGAGTGAAAGCAGATTTTACCGCACAATTCTTTTGAAAACTTTTGGCCAAGTTCTGTTCAAAAGAACACAGACAGAAAAGTCTCGACTGCGGCAAAATGTAAATAATTATTGAAAAGATAAAAAGCCAACAGTAGTGATTTCAACATTTTTCAAACTCTACCTCACTTTCCGAAAAGTTCTAGTGTGCACTAAGGGACAATCATACCTCGTGATGAGTCATGGTTAAAATAGGTGCCAATATGTAGAACCAATCAATTATATTCTTTCCTTAAACTAACGAAACCACACAGAGGGTCTGAAATACCACATAAGACATTTTTCCAATACCTAATCATTTTCTATTTACGCCTCCACTTTGCTAGTATCTGACTCCCTCTCCAAGGTCCTGCAGCTAGGATGTGTGCCACTGCAGCGGCGGCGGCGAGGCTAGCTTCACCTAGGTCAGGGTTCATACCCACATCAGCTGATCCCGTAGTTAACCCTCTCATTAAGATGGCAGTGTTCGATAGCGATGATTTAGTTCATTGCTCGTGCCTCCGGAGATAACACACCACTATGTGAAGTGCCACAGTGTAGCGTGCAGTGTGCATGTATACTGATAAGTATTGATTATGGACAACATGAACATCACTACGTAAAGTTTTAAAAAGAACTTTTACAATAAAATTAAAAGTTTGAGAAATATACAGCGTGTCAGAAAATGTAGCGCGCTATGCAGAACCGGATTCTACATACAAAAGTAAGTCGAAAATGTCTAGTCGCAATTTTTTATATGGCCGCAGTTCGCCATTTTGTAAATTGTTGAAAATAACTAATTCAAAACCCCTTTGATATGTTTGTGAAACTTGGTATAAAGTATAACCCTTAATTATTGTTTCCTTATATCATTGTCCAAAAATACTTGTATCGTACTTTACTTAAGTATAGTGGATCCGTGGTGATTATATCGCACGCGACTCCGGAGCTCATCTCTCCGGTGGCGCAGGTTCGATCCCCGCAGTCACCACTTACAATTTGTAATGTGACTATACGGTGACGCTAGGTAAAGGTAGAGGTTGAGGGTAGAGAGGACTTTGTAGTCCTAACTTTGCCTCGTTTAAACAAGACAAACTTTATGTTTATATCTAGGAGAACTTCCTATTGTATTTTATAATTTTGATTGATAAAACACAAATGATCCAATAAAACTTGTATAGTTGATAAGGCCTTTCAAAACAAATTCCCATCTACAGACCATAACATCAACAACAGTTGTTGGCCTGTTAGGTGGGAGCATTGTTCTAAAAAAGTCTTGTCAACTATAAAGGTTGTCATTGGATCATTTGTGTTTGCATCAACTTTAAAACTTAACTGTATACCTAGGGAAAACTAGCTAACAGTACACCAAGTAAGAAAGAAACTGAAAAGAATCTTTCATGGAAAGTAGAATTAATGTGTGAATAGTAGATTATTGTAGATTATCATAATAGATTATGAACAAGAATAATTTGATCAAACAAAGTCAGTTATAACCAAATATCATTAAAATATTTTAAAATGTTTGTGTAAATAAATGCTTGTTAATAATCTAACGTTAAATTATATACTACAAGTAATATAAAGAACTATACTGAAGTAGAGAAGTTTGTAATCCTTATTTAAGGAAATACAGTGAAAATAAAAATATAATAAAAATGAATGTTTGTAATTAAGTGTTAATTAATATTTTGTATAGCCTAAATGGAGATACTATTCGTATAAGGTAATAGAAAGAACGAATGAATGAATGAAATATATAATTAATAATTTAATTTAGTTTTAAGACAACTACGTGAAAAACAAAATTCTCATGAGAAATAAGTTCTGCATCCAAGGTTAGAAGAACCTGTGTGAGCGTATGTATAAATCTTGGACATAACATTAAAGGTCTGGGAAACGCAGGCTTGCACGTTTTTTACAATAAAATAGGCCAAGATAACTTAGATTAGAACACGTCGGAAATCGGAGGTTTTCAACTAATCGATATGTATTTGCTTCAAACTAACGTACCTGCCAACTGAACAAGCTAATACACTAAACCGGAAATCGTACTTTAGCTCTGACGCCAAAGTTCCAAAAAGGGTTACTTCAGTGACTTGAGTTGATTGGCATTTACTACGTCATGATATCATTATACAAACAGTAAAACGGAACCTTGATAATTTTATATATGTTCAAAATATTTTAAAGTCAGCCAACGAAAACATTGAAACAATGTAAAACATTTATTTCTTTCTTAATTACACTTGCAAAATGTTTGAGTTAGTATTTGTTTTGTAGCCCATTCCCCATTAATATTTGTGCAATCCTTGATTGCTGTTGCAATCTTAAAATCAGCTGCTGCATCATCCATGGTCATCATCCCGTTGTTTTACCTCGATATCAGGCGACGAGAGGAAAAGTGACCAGCACTTTCTCTGAAACAGAATGTGAATTTGTCCAACGCTCCTGATGAGAGAAACTCAACTGTATCAGTTATGATGAAATGTCGAGACGCTTTGTGACCGGCTTGTTGCGCTCGTGCGTGTGTCTGCGCGTGCGTGCGCATTGCGTAACCGCACCACATTTATCCGCTGAAGATTGTCTGCTAACTTGATGATTGCTGGAACCACAGAGAAACATTCCAGAACAGCAATCCCGGAAACAGAGAGGTGTGAAATTTAGATGCTGTGCAGTCTATTCAAGATGTTTAGATATATAGAAGTGGTTGGCAAACGTGAGTGATGTGTTGCGTGGAGTGTTTGGGAAATGTTTGAGTAACTGGGGGAAATTGGTGAATAGTGGATGAACAAGGTTGATGACTTTACGTGATCATGGAAAAAGATCTGCTCGTGATCGTACAAGAGGCAGAGCTGAGGCTGTGAGCGTAGCGAATTAAGTTTGTGTAATGTATTTATGTATTTACCTACACTCTTCAATTCAGATAAATATCGGATGTGCCCGTTATTTTGCTGCCGAGACATATAATACCCTGAAATTGCTTTGTCAAACTAGAGACTATTTTTGGTTCCCCTACGTGAGTAAAAAAGGCAAAGCAGATTTTACCGCACAATTCTTTTGAAAACTTTTGGCCAAGTTCTGTTCAAAAGAACACAGACAGAAAAGTCTCGACTGCGGCAAAATGTAAATAATTATTGAAAAATAAAAAGCCAACAGTAGTGATTTCAACATTTTTCAAACTCTACTCACTTTCCGAAAAGTTCCTAGTGTGCACTAAGGGACAATCATACCTCGTGATGAGTCATGTTAAAATAACACAATATGTAGAACCAATCAATTATATTCTTTTCCTAAAAACGAAACCACACAGAGGGTCTGAAATACTACATAAGACATTTTCCAATACCTAATTATTTTCTATTTACGCCTCCACTTTGCTAGTATCTGACTCCCTCTCCAAGGTCCTGCAGCTAGGATGTGTGCCACTGCAGCGGCGGCGGCGAGGCTAGCTTCACCTAGGTCAGGGTTCATACCCACATCAGCTGATCCCGTAGTTAACCCTCTCATTAAGATGGCAGTGTTCGATAGCGATGATTTAGTTCATTGCTCGTGCCTCCGGAGATAACACACTCACTATGTGAAGTGCCACAGTGTAGCGTGCAGTGTGCATGTATACTGATAAGTATTGATTATGGAGAACCCGCAAACATCACTACGTAAAATGTAAAGTAATATTTTTGATAGAGTCTTTAGACACACTTCAAAGTTGTTTGAGGAAAATTTTGTGCCGATACTTTAAATTACAAAAAGGTATACGCTGAGGTTTATTGTTTTGACTGAAGACTTCTGCGTGTTGTCGCGTTGTAGTCTCTTTGCTCATTATTACTTTGGTTCAAACAATGCAATGTTTAATATCTCAACTCCCCCTCTTTTCCAAAAAATTTGTTAGTAGGGATTTATTAAACTTTTGTAACTTTGTTGTTTTTCTTTTCGTTTATTTTATCCACATCGTTTAACGTTAAATCTCAACATTTTACTCTGAAAAAAAAAAGAAATATGAAATCAAATGTGAGCTGTATTATTGAAATATTTTCACTATGTAAAGGTTGTATACTAGTTTGTATTGTAATGTCAAATCTCAATTAGTTATATTTCAAATTAATGAATTCCAAGAAGAACACTGTGATACAAACTGCATGTAGGCTATTACTAATAATAGTTATATTTTCACTAACTTTAAAGTTTAGGAGGTTGTTTAGTGTTAAGTTATTTTTGGTCAATGTTGAACTTATTTTTTTCTATTTTTCAACTTCCAACATGTATTAAGTAGTCATAGATCAAAGCCGTGACGACGCTAAAAAATATATTTTCATTTTGATCTCAAAACAAAGACCCTTTTAGGTACTTTTCTTGTGTAATGATAGAACCCTAAAACATACTTGTTAGTCCTTGGAGCCCTATTTTTTTGTATAGTATTGTTATTTGTTAAGTATATTCAGTATTACAGGTCAGCCTGGGTTTACGAGTATTCCCTAAGCAAAACTTGTCAAAACTACAACTTTCTAAATTTTGTTAAAAAATGTGTAAATATCAAGTGGTTATAATACCTTCAGCAAAGATATACTACCAAATGCAAAAGACAGTTAAACTGAACACAATTGATAGTAATAGAACACTAGTTGACACCATAAAATTGATTTTGATAGTTACTAGACCGATTTCAACAAATCAATTTAACTCATACACATGTCATAATAACGTGATAATACGATACCAGTCCTCTACTTCCAAGAAGCCTTTCACCTACTGAAGCACATGCTGACCAACACTATCAGCAGTATAATCAGCAAGTACTGTTTATGTTCATGCTGCAGTGCAATTGCAGTAAACCACTGTGATCAGGGGACACACCTGCCAACTCCTCGGCAGATCACCTTGTAGGGTCCGGCCACCTCGGGTAATCAGTAGGTGCAATCACTTAGGCATTGCTACTTGTGTTCAGCTGATTAGACGTGATTCTTGTGAGTAAATGGAAAAGTGTTGTGATGTTTGTTGGTGGATGTAGCTTGAGTGGATTTTTCGGAGTAAAGTTGTGCACGGATATATAAAACATTCTGAACGGTAAGAGCTAAATGCATTGAAATGCTAAACTGGTATTTCGTACAAATTTGTATAAATTAAATGCTCCCGACCGTTGGCTGCGGTGTAGCTCGAAACCCGCAGACAGTACCGTCGTGCGGTACAGACTTAGCCACTACGTCGGATTTCAATAAAATTTAAAATGCGTTTCCCTTCATGATACGTAATAAAACTTGCAGTCAAAGCACTCCTAAGTCAGAGGCCGAAGGCCGAAGAGAGGCTGTGAGCGGAGCAAACAGCCTCGTAACACACGTGGTCACAAAAGGCCAAGGTAATGACCGAAGCCAGCGAGGCTGTGAGGTGAAAGCGAATAAGAGTAACAAATTGCAAAAGAAATTCGATTCACTCATGCAAGCAGCGCTTTGGCGCTTATCTGCGAGTCGGCCTGGTTTCAATATAACGTTGCTGTACTAAATACTAAAATGTCTTTCGTTTTTATAATTTGAGATGTTTTTAAGGAAAATTACATATTTTAGTGGATAGAGTTGCTTATAAGAAGATTTGAACGCTGAGCTATGTCACTGTACGAGATTTCAAAATCAGAAACTCTCCTATAGTCAACAATAAACTTCAAAAAGAACTTTATGA
This sequence comes from Matsumurasca onukii, assembly GCA_018831715.1. NCBI lineage: Eukaryota > Metazoa > Arthropoda > Insecta > Hemiptera > Cicadellidae > Matsumurasca > Matsumurasca onukii. Next base: position 39,632,940 of record CM032063.1, on the reverse strand, counting down.
TGTGTTGTCTATAGATCTATTGTTACAGGCTTCTTAACAATTATGATATTTTGTAACTTCGGTACAAGTTTTAGATATTGTTTTTGGTACGTACCGTGTTTTTCTGTTAACAATTAAATTATTTCTGTTGGGTTAAGTGATATATTTAAGTATCTACATAATGTTTCAGTGAATTTTTATTGGTTTATTTTATTTTAACTGACAATGTCTAGTATAGTTTTATTATATAACGTAAAGATCACTTAAAGACCGTTATTGTTTTGATATTGAAAGGCAATTTATACTTGAATGTCTAATACAAGTGTATAAACAATCATAAAGCATTCATACAAAACGTATAACCCAACAAACACATTCATCATACTTTGCCCAGTCAGGCAACCATAAATTCTCACCTAAGTGCAAATATTGATACCCTTCACAGATACCGGAGTTGATGTATGGTTATTGTTGCCCAAGTAATTGAAACTCAGAGAGATAGTGCAGCCACAATGGCGCTATGCAAATAATGATGCATCTCCACAGATAATTACACATTGCTAGCACAGCTGTTTTCTACTGTGACCGGTCAAATCCACCACATAGAACCTAGCTTAACCCCGTGACTAGGCAGCAATACAGTGAACGTTGAATGGAAGTCGTGAGGTGAAATTTCAATAATGTCTTGAGATACTGACACTATTAAAGGTACTTACTTGTGCTGTTGAAGGTGTGGTTAGGGTTAAATTGAGTTGGTGGATATGCAAATGTAGGCTGTGACTAAAGCTAAGTGAGTGTTTGAGGTAGTGTTTTCATTTTCAATCAAAGTTTGTAGTAACACTGTTACAATTGCTTTATGTTTAGCTGAGAATGTCGCTATTACAAATTGTACTTAGCTGCTTTTCATAAAAACAGTACACTCACAAAAGCAGATCAACAGGGTTGTTTTTAATTAGAAAGAACTGACTTTTCCGGCCACATCAGGAAGAAGACTACTTACTCCCTTGGTTTCGGGCAGTTGGGAAACTCTACCCGTTCTCAAGGGCTTAACCTAAACTTACGCTACATTATACTTAGGGCTAAATTATGGAGACTTAAGACTGAAACCTTTAGGAACTAACCCTTTTTTTGCATTTGGTCAAAAAGATAACATGGTTAGTTCCTTAGCTAACTTAATCTTAGGTTTTCTAATTTCCAAATTCTAAGTCTCGTTCCGGGGCCGTACAGTGAGTCAATGCTAGATTTAAAATTCACAATAGTGGTGGATATTAATTTAATTACCAAAACGGACTTTTACGGCCACGTCAAGAAAGAAAAATACTCCCTACGTTTGATTTCATTACATCGGGATCTTTGTGTTTTGTCAAATATCTCTTCGCCCAAGTTCACATTTTTGACTAAAAACCATTGTTTTACTAATTTTTTCTTACATTTCAATAGCTATACCTAAAGCTATGTACCAGGCTTTTTTCTAAAATTTGCTTGTGACTTACATTTGTATAGTTTTGCGTTATAGAAGTATCTATCTGTAAAGCTTGGGAGGTTTGCGAGACCAACCTAAAATTTCCAATAATAAAAAGAATATATACAGGGTGTTTGGTAATAACCCTGACATATTATAAGATGTGGTCCAGCACAACTAAACAAGAAAATCTTTATTACATTACACCTATGCGTTTATTACAAATAAACGCTTTATTTGCCCATCAGCCACTCTTTTATTGTAAACACTAAATAGTTTCAATTCTCCATATATTGAATTTTCAACCACAGCACTGTTTACAAAGTCACAGATTGATAATTGTGTTCACTTCACACAAGCACACACATGTAATCACCATTAAGTTTCCACTCCGCTTCCGTTTACTTTCGATTGTGCGTCCCCGAAAAGCAGGTGGTCCTCTGAGAAAGGCAGTGGGCGGGAAACGAGAGGGCGGTCAAATGTGAGATCAGGAAAAGTTCAAAGTAGTGATCTTCTCGCCACGGTCAGGGTTTGAAGAGTGAAACTTAGCTGTTGTAACAAGGGAGGAGAGGAAACTTTGGCGTAACCATTGAACATCTGTGATAAATTGGGGCTCTACTATGGAATTTGTGTATTATTGTTTTATTGTGATGCTCTGTTTTTTTTTCGTTATCATAGGCACACATGTAAAAACACACCAATATGCTTATATAAGCCGAATGAATATCAATACATGTTCACCACCACCTGTCAGTTTTCGCTTAGTTCGGGGTTGATGCTCAATCCCACAGAGTAAGGGCTTAATTCGGCGAACAAGAAACCAAATTAAGTTGGGCTTCTTTAAGTAAACTCAATGCTATTACCTTTTTATTTTAATCGGGCGTTATGTAGCGTATGGATTTAATTTACAAACGAAGGCTTAAGTGGTAAAACATTTATCCAACAGTTTTATAGTGGTACACCCATAACACTGTTTGAATATATGGATTTAATTTAATTCATACTCTCCTATTCACACTTGTAAGAGGGGTAAATTGCTAAATTTGCAAGTTTTTCTACAGTCTTTGGAATAATTGTCTTGGAATTGCTACAGAGCATGGAACATAAATGCAAGTTTTCCTTTAACCACGGATAATTAATCTACTCAAAATATATTTACCCAGGTCTTCCAATGAAAATATTGATTCAAAAGAAAGTTATTGGCATATAATTGAGACACTGTCAGCTCTGAAAATAGGGATACCAGATGGTTATAGTATTTTACAAAATCCTACAGTAATGCGTTTGTTTTATTCTAACGATGTAAGTACGTACTCAAAAATAATGTTATCCTTTAATTATGGAAGTAGAGTTATTTGGAATTTAGAATTGGAATTTACTAATTTAAATATACTATACACTATATATAAGTTTACAACAAATATATAAATATTTAGCTACATACACAGTATAAAGAATTATTTACTTTTGGTTAGGTAATTTTCATGTAACAAGTTTCCCTGAAGAGACAGCATTACTGTTGAAAACGCTCGTGAAGCCACGCCGACCTATTGGGTTTCATGGGTAAGTTGTGAGTTGTTTTCTTTTTTTAAGCATTAATTGATAACTTAAAGTATATAATAAATACACTAAAAGAATCAGATAAATGAAGCGTTTTAAATGTGTCATACAATAAAATTATCAACCAACTTTCTAATTTGTAGGATAAAATTATCAGAGTATATTTTCCTCATGATCACAGCCACTTTCTCTGCAGCATGTTCACAGTAGAAACATCACAGCTGTGGGGTATGTACTCCCATCTGGTCGGGTAGGTTATTGCCTGACTGCACTACCAGACTGCGCTAGTGTCGCGCCTAGTTGCACTCGCTGTAGAGTCTGCTTGTTATGTCCTCACTTGCTTGGCGCGACCGGCTTCTCGTTTTCTGCATATTTTATATACTTTGCTCATGGGTGGTTTACTTTCAAATTTGTTTTCTTTTGTGTGGAAGCGTTATAGAGATTTTTTCTGCAAAGTTGTGGTTTAACAATATTGTGAAATTTCAAAAATACGGCAAATTTTAACCTTTTATTTTTTACCAAAAAGTAAATAATATTTACTGAATGAAACTTGAAACTTTTGGTTAAGCTGGAGCAAGTTTTCTGAACACTTGTGTATTTCTAAATTCATTGATGATTTTCCATTACATCTTTGCTCTGTAATTTAAAAAGTGATTTTAAAAACTGTAAAATGTATTTAACTACACATCTAATTTTATTCTGAAGATTTCTATTCCTTAAGGTAGCTAAGTAATATCATAAAACTATTTTGTGGTTTAAACTCAACTTGGGTATTTATATTGATTTAATTTTCATTTCACAAATACGTTGAATACAATAATTAAAAATTATTTCTAACAAACTGAAATAATATATTCCAGTAAACACTAAGTAAGCGTATGTAAAAATTATCAGCACTTGGCCTAGCTACGTAATGGATACAATAATTACTTTACTCATTGTTCCCGATGATTACTAGTAATTAGGTTAAGTAAATTAGTAGCAAGAACATGCTTAGTAATGCTACAGTAACTAACAGCGAATTATTTTATGGTACTTAATTTGTGAGAGATTAGTATGCTTTAAGACGTTTGTGATATCTTCTGTACTAAAAAAAACTGTTGCTTTACACTCATTTTCCTGAATGAAAATCTTTGGACGAAATAATGTGAGGATTACTTTTGTATTTCGCTGCTAAAATTTGCGAATTTTGTTTTACATAGCTTGCAAAAAGTTAGACCTGCTTGTGTTCATAGACTTCAAAACTTCCCTTATTTAAGTGTTTAAAATTGCTTGGATAAATATAGTTTCCATCGTACAAAAGACACTTCCTGTTCAGTACGCAGAACAATAACTTTTAAAATTCCCCACGCTTTTACCCAGCAGCACAATACACCTGTCAGCACAATGTTATCTACCCGTGACTTACAGCTGTGCAATGTACACAAACACAGAGTCTAACGCATGACGCATGCGCAGTGCTCAAAGCCGCGCCGCCGCACTGCGCATCTACCCGGGCTGCGCAGAGCGCTGTGCGCATGGAAAGTAGGCGCGGGCTAGGCTTTGGTCAGCGCGTCCTCAAGGATGTGTAACCTGTTTCCTTAGCTACGCACTCGCGCAGGAATGTGCGTACCACACCATGCAGCTTCTTCCGGGAGAGGGGACAGTAAGTAGACTGACCAAGAGTAAACAAACTTTACTGCAGAATGTGTCAAACACTTGAGCTGTGGCTTAAATAAATTAGTAGTTGCTGGATAAGCAGCCTTGATAAATACTAAAATCAGTCTTCTAATTTTATTTACAGAATCAGTCTTTTCTTTGTCGTAGTAATCTTTCTACGTGTACTTACAAGTTGATTGTCTCGCCTGTTTAAAACATCAATAACGTCTACAATACAAGTTAACTAAAAAAATAATAAACAACACAACGTTCTTCATTAATCAGCAAATAGAACAAGTCTGCACTAAGTAATAAGTATCTTAAATCTTCCAAAGTCTAACTGATTTTTGGCTTTCCCACGTTAAGATTTAAGTCTAAATTTCGAATCAGTTCAAATCAACAAATACATTTTTGTACTTAACAAGTCTAACAAAAGTCAAAACTAAACTACTTCCAGTTCAGTCTCAAGTTCTGCTGGACTCAGCGAGATGGCAAGAAAGGGCTGGTCTTCAAGTGTCTAAGGGTTGTTAGCCGCTGAGGAAGCTTGCTGCTGAGGCATGCTGAGGTAGGAGGGCTGGGATTGCTGAGGCATCTGCTGAGCTGAGGGCTCGAAGTCCTTGGAGAGTAAGTTGTTTACTGGACACAAGCAGGGGACAAGCCTCACGTTGTGTAGAGTCCCTTCCAACTGCGAGGGCGGGGGTCCCATCTAAAAAGTGCAAAATTGTATCAGAACATAATAAAATAAAAGATAACTATGAGGAAGCAACCAGTCTGTACTTGTAAAAAGTAATAATTTAACTTAAAAGGGTTTTCTAGGGAAATCTAATGAAGCTGCTAAACATGTTTCATGCATATTTTTTAAAAGTGAACAAGTCTATTTTGGAGTATTCATCGTCATCATCCATTTGTCTGCGATAGGTACAAAAAAATCAAAGTAAATCAATATTCTTGAATTTGGTTAATTCATATTGTTAAGCACTGATTGGCTTCGCACCTTGTATCAAAAATTAGTAACAATTTAAAAATTGTTTAGTTTTGATGAAAGAAAGTGTAAACCCAACCAGTTTTCTACAATATAAAGTGTCCCATAGTTATAGGCCAGCAAATCTTACTTGGGTCTTTGCCACCATAGTGGCTGTTATACGTTTGAAATTGGTTATCATTGTTTCGCTTTAGTAGGCCATATTGTGTAAACCATTTCGCTTGTTAACAGTGAGATCGTTAAAAAGTCAACCGCATTACATCTAGTAACTGCCCAATTCTAGTTTTATATCCGGAAACCATCAAGAGGTTTATGATCAGTTACAGGATACGAATGTGGCATAAACAAACTCCTCAATAGTATAATCTAGTTCTTCCGGTTTCACCACGTCCAAACTTCATTATTAGGTTGAGATATTTTGGCCTCGCTGTGAAGTACCATCTTTAGTTACTGATTGGCTGAAATGCTGTTTCAGCCTATCAGTGACTGAAGATGGTACTCCACAGCGAGGCCGAAATATCTCAACCTAATTACGAAGTTTGGACGAGGTGTGAACCGGAAGAAGTAGAATATAGTTGTGACCCCGTCCGCGAAAGCCTAAGAGTTAAGTTTGCTCAATAGTAATTTACATTACTGTGTCGGCTAACTTGTCAGTTTAGCAGGACACGAAACATACAAATCAAGATTTTAAACAAGTATACCGGCATTCAGTCTAGTAGCGGTAACAGTTTCCTTGTAACACAATCCCAATAAGAGCATTAGCCACAAGTAGTTCCCATGATGTCAGCCGACTAAAAGAAGAAGAACCTGACCTGGGATAAATATTACGACGACTTATTCCATTATTCCGCTGTCCAAACTCGTCATTAAACTGTAGAAGGAAAGGTGGCCTAGGACTAGACCGACTGGGAGATAAGGAATCTTCCATAATCAATGAGGAGAGGACCGTGTGAAAGCATGCGCGATGCACCCTCCCCCCTCCTCTACCTGAGAGCATCGTGAGATGTCAAGCAAGCACTGCGTACCACTTTCCGTTCCCCCCACCCCTACACCACATCCTCACATGGGCATCATCTTTCACCGCCCGGAAATAGAAATAGATAAACCAACAAGTCCAATTATCATTACCTTTGAGGACGGCGGTGAGGGTTATTGTTTCTTTTTGTAACAGGCAGGTGCTCCCGGTTGATTTTTATCTCGGCGGATATTGCTTGGGTTGGGAAAATTATGGGGTGGTGCACGTGTTGGGGGGTTTTTGCGGTAGAACGCTTTACAAGGTATCGTGGCAGTTGCGTAGCGGCTTGGTGTGGAGAGAGGACGGGTTCGATTTCTGGCCGAATCAAAAGTTTGAAGACGTGATGACATTTCATTGGTTTGGAAGTCATGATGGTGTAAGCTGGTAAACAATGGATTTGTCTGACGATAAGAATATTTCCTTTAATAGCGGTCCCATTCGGTCAAAATCATTCTATTATTAACTTAACTCTCTGAAGATGTAGTCAACGAAATCTGGCAACTAGTGCTTACCTTGATAAGATTGATTTTAAGTGGGAGAGTTGTTTTCTATAGGCTAGTAAAAATAAGTTTTCATAACTTAAATTTACTTAAATCCTGTTTGAACCATTGAACACAACTTTCAACTCGGTTCATACCTTTTAGAGAATAACTACTCAAAGTATTAAAAGTTTTTGTTGGTCGAGTTGAAATTTCGTTATGCGGTGGCAAAATACGGTACAAAAACTTAGTGGTCAAGTTGTTATTTTAGAAGTCAACAGACTCTGACATATTCTTAATCACGTGAAATACTTTTGGAACTACTCATCTCCAGAGTAAAACTTTCTCAAGGATTGAATCAAAATTCAATAGAGCTTCTTGGGGTCAGAGTTGCAATTTCATGGGTGTCCAGTTTCGTTAGGAGCAGTGAGGATTCTCATGATTCACCAAACTTCGTTCCCTTGTATCCCCGGGTGGCCCGGGTGATGGTGGTGACTAACATGTGTAAGATGTCAAGGTGCTATCATTAACTAACCAAGTTACTATGTCCTTTCACATAGAATTTGTAAAAGTATGAGATTTCGAAATGAAGAGGAACGAAAATGGCTAGCACATAATTTCTTTGGATTGGTTTCTTCCCTTCAAAATGAGTTAACTTTACATTTTGCGATGGGTTGAGAAGGACCTGGTCACATAGTTTTTTCTAACGCATGTTTAGGTGCACTTATTATTACAGTACTTCTATTAATTCTTTTCAATTCGATCTTACTGTACTATACAAAATTACAGCCTGCGTTGATATAATAAATCTACGAATATAATTTTCTCAGCTGTTTTTGCAGGATCTACCTTAAGTAAACCAGAAAACTAAATAAGTTTATAAAACGCCTAACTTATAGCAGTTATCACCACTTACAACAAGCTGTAACATCCTTACCTGTTGCTGGAAAGGGACTGCCACTGGAAGAGCCACGGTGACTCCAGGGACGGAGGCTCCTGAGTCTGCTTGGTATTGAGGAGCCCATGGGTTGTACATGCCAGGAGTCTCAGACCTCAGGGTGTACTGCTGCATCGGGGAGGTGGAGGTGCTCCTCTGAAATAAAACCAACAAATAATTTATACTTCACCCATCTACCTAAGTACGTTTCTTCCCTTGGTGAATTTGTTTACTATTTCCACAAAACCTCGCTAGTATCTTCAAAAATGGCCTAAGGTCACAATGCACCACTATATTATCGCAGATTAAACATTCAAGCACATCAAAAAGAAATACGTGTGAAAATCCTACTATTTTAAAGGACTTCTAACAGTAGTTTGTAGCAGCATTTAGCACGTCTTTCCTCAACGCATGTGCTACGGCTATGCCGTAAGGTAAATACCATAAACTCCTCAACCCTCCCCCACACTACGCGAGTCGTGCGCAATCCTTTAACATCCTCTCTCTTTTCTAGAGAATGCCCTCTTCATTAGTGGCTATAAACAGTTAGATATATTAGAACGAGTCTGCATTAAGACGTTCTGCAGTAGTTTGAAATTAGACCTTGGACGCGAGGAGCCGTTACTTTCACAAAATAAGTACAGGGAGTTAACTACTGGAGTTGTGGCAAGTATGAGTAGGTACCTGAGGATGTTTTGATTCGTAATAAAATTACTTTTCTCTCTCTATGAAAGTTGAATTCCTACTAGGTTGGGGTTTTGACTGGTTAAAATGTTAATACATCACAGCCAATTTATCAAAATAAGAATTTTTATTAAATATTGATAAGTACTCAAGCACAGGCAATAGGGAGTTTTTACTAAATTTCGTGTTTTCAAAGACCCTATGCACGTTACTTCCAATGGGGTTTCCGCAGGTAAAAATGTCAGTTTTTCACGGTATATAAAAGTACGTAACGTTTGTAAACATCGACAGATACTTAAGTACAGGCAATAGTGAGTTGCTAGTAAACTTCGTGTAATCTAGTACTTCCTGGTCACACCGCGTCAAAACATCATAATAATTCGCTTAAGATATTTCGGTATCGCTGTGGAGTAGGTACCATCTTCAGTAACTGATTGGCTGAAAACTGGCTGCATGAAAAAGGGTTTCAGCCAATCAGGGACTGAAGAAGGTACTCCACAGCGAGACCGAAATATCTCAAGCTAATTATTATGATGCTTTGACGCTGAGTGAACCGGAAGAACTAGATTATATTATTATTGTGGCACCGGCCGCGAAAGCCTAAGAGTTAAGCAAACTTTGTGTTTTCAAAGATCCTTTGGCGATCAAATTCCAATGTCTTTAAATGTACGTTAAAATACGTAGAACTTGTATCTGTTAAGTAAATAAATGTGCAATACTTGTTATTCCACTATCCACCACACAACCTCTCTGGCCACCCAGAAGAAGCTTTCCTTCACGACCAGAGACAAACTGCATTATTCGAACAAGAGAAAAGCAAAGTTAAAAGACAGCGCTCCATTTCGCCGCAACGTCTTCCCCTATTTGTCCATCTGACAGTGACAATGGCTCGAGTTGTCCAATGCGCGGTCAGTTCTCTGACATTTCTAGCTCAGTACTGTATATCAGCGCGCACGTTCAAGGAGTTACAGCGCAAAACTCTTAGGCAATCCGTCCAGTCAGCTGGCAGGATAGATCAGCTGTGTCCACTTTCCACAGAGTGGGAAGATCTGCGGATATTATGTACCCATGTGTCGTCCATCATGGCCGTTTCTCCGGCTGTACTCGCTGGAAAATTCATGTGCATGGAGGTATCGGCTGGAAATCATTCATGAAGAAACAATGTTGACTACGCGATTCAATGTAGAATCGATGTACATGCCAAATGTGTATTCAAAACAGTTTCTTTGAATTGAGTGTTTGTTGGTGCTAACGGTGTGCTTGAACTTTGTAGTTTGCGTATCCGGTTGCTACTTTGAGTAGTATTTAGAAAAACAAAACACTCTTTTAATTAAAACATGAGCCAATTTGATGTCTTGATTGAAAACCAATAAAAGTAAATTAGCTTTCTGGATCGTTCCTGGTGATCGCTATGAATGGTCACCTCTTAATCAACAAACTAGGCCAGTTTCAAATTTGACTGTTTGGCTTTTGCAATTTTTGCTCGAGACACAACTACTGCCAAAAAGCAAATTATTATGGAAATTGCAGAAAAGGTAGGTTTACAAATATCGTTTGAGACGGAATTCACGACCAATTTCAAATCTGACTATAAAAATATGAACACTATACACGTAAAATTAAAATATTTCATCAATTTAAGTACCTTGGAGAAGTTATTATTATTCATACAAAAGTTTAGATTAGAAAGTTTGTTAGAAGGAAGTTACTAAAAGAGGAGGAGTAACTTGGACTGGTGAAAGAAAAAGATCTAATTCCGAAAGAATTAAGCAAGTCAGGGCACAAAGAAAACCAACTTTTCAAGACGTTTTTAACTTACTTTGCATGGTTCAACTTCACCATTGCGTGAATAATAATAATATCATGGATATTCAGAACTTGTAAACACAGTCTACAGTACCTAAAACTACTTTCTCCTGTCTGTGCTGATAAAATTCAGAAACCTGTTTACATACGTGAGATATCAAAAAGATGGACATCATCTGCGAAGAAAACACTCTCAGAAGGCACGCAACTTCCATGAATATATTAGTGAGAGGTATGTTTAATTAGCGTCTAAAGTATACACGAATCCGCATGCCAAGGAGCGCCTGGGTCTAGGGTCGCCTGGGTGAAGTAACCTTGCTATAGTGTAAGTACTATTTACTGCAAGCTGCTGCACTTATGGGTTAGAGGTGAACATTAATTGCAGCTGTCAGTTCGACGACTGATAGCTTTATTAGTAGGTAGTTCACAACAACGTCACCTTTCTGCAAAACCTGCTTCGATAAGAACACAAAGAAAATTTGAACTTTATAGCTTTACAAAATTTTTATTTATTTTTAACGGCTTCTTTGACAATAATCCTCATAATTATCCGACAACCACCATGCCCGTTCCAGTAGATAATTACTTTTCATAAAACATCTTAACAATTCTACTTAGATAATTATTGTAAGTTCATCTCGTATCTCAACTATCTACCCAAAACATCCTCCTTTAGTACCACCTATCAAGAACCCTCAGCGGACCCGTGGCGGGCTGAAATCGTGCGCGACTCCGGTGCTGATCACTCCGCTGGCGCGGGTTCGATCCCCGCAGTCACAACTTACATTTGTAATTTGACTATCAGGTAGCGCTAGGTAAAGGTCGAGGTTGAGTGGTAGAGAGGACTCTGTGTCCAACTTCGCCTCGTTAAAAGACAAACATTACCTTTTACCCTCACCCGCCCCGCCCATCGACCGGTAAAAATATTCTCGTAACTTCGGTTGAAGTCCGTGAAAAGACATCTTAAACAGATCTGTTGAAGGTTTGTCCGGAAAGGGTTCAGGTGAGCGTCAGTCGGCCATGGCTACGAAGAAAAAGAAAACTGAAGTGATTGGTTAAAACATTTCAACAAGGATATAAAGCGCGTAATTTTCCTTTTCCTTTATTTTTCGTTGTTGATACTTATTTAGGCCCTTAAAAATATTTACGAAAAGGTCATCTGCTTAGTCGGTGATTGTAACCACCAGAGGCTGTTTAATCTTAAATCCTGAATCCAATTTGCATTTTTCATTGTATTTTTAAAATGAAACAAACAAATATTGCGTAAAAAAGAGCATAATATTTTTGTCCTAGCTCAGGCAAGAGATTAAGCAGCCACTGTTTAGAACATAAACCTTTACCACAGCCGTAGCCTCTTGCGGCAAAAAACTTCCAAACAACATTCATGCGCTTAGAAACAAGATGCGGAGATACGACGAAACATACGAGCGGAGATGCCGCGAGTCGTGTTATTGCCGAATCTTGCACAGAACCTCCATAAATACTGTCACAGCTGCGACACATCACCGGCATTACACGTAATCAGCTGATGGGTAACTGCTTAACAACATCTTTAGTCGCCGAATCAAGAGATTTCACGCCAAGTTTCTCCACCGTGTATCGCTTAGGAATCGCCAAGGCTTTCTCGTCGGCCGCCGACACCCACGCCGGGTGAAGGGTCGGCGGCGACCACTGGACAAGAAATTCAAATTGCGTTATAATAATTGTAGAGTTTCTAAAGTGCTATTTGTCAAAATGAAAACAACTACGGTTCTGACACGTTAGTATGGAGATTCGCGTATCTGCGAGGAGGATCATGCTCACATACGGGCCCTGGGGTCAGCTGGAGTTCCTCGATTTAATAAGGTGTTGATGAAGACGTTCGCGAATTTTTATGTTGGGGGTTTCCGTTAATGGCCGTTGTAGAAAACTGGGTTTTGTTATTACAACGGAACTTTGGTTAGATTATAGGGGTGGCAACCAAGTCGACCATTATTTTGAAGCACCTTCTGAAAGTCATTTAAAATTTAGGGAGGTCATGAACTCGTAAATAAAAAAATAGAGGTATGATCTGGACAAAACATGTTCTAAAATGTAAAAAGGGATAGTTTGTCTTGCTTAACGACGTGAATCTGGAACTATTCCTCACTACCACTCGATTTTGACCTTTACTTCCACAAGTAGAAACTACCTTCTCGTATGTATGTATAAGCCATAGACTGCACGTTTAGAAGTCTTAAATACCACTCTAATAATAACCAATTCAAAGCCAAATCTACACACAAACCGGACGGAAAGGACCATATGTTTGAACCAAGGGTCAAATCTTCTGGCGAAACATAAGGTTGGCCCACTAACAGAGCTACAATTAGGATTCCTAATGTATTCCTCCCATTTAGGGAAGGGAAGAGCACACCACCACGGGCTACAGTGTTGATCACTATTATAAACGCACGGTGACACAGGCCCGGCTAAAGGTCAGGTGTACTAAACTACGGTCCGGAACTGGTCCCCTGCTTGTGTTTCAAATTAGGAATGGCGGTTCATTATCACATCTCATTTTCACGGTGTATTTTCTCTGGCAAATTTGTCGAACTGTAAATATCGCTTCAATCGAGTTTCTTTCGATTTTATTTTGGCAATTAGTCTGAATTTGGCTTATTTTGCGTGAAATTTGATCGTGCCAATTAATTTTGCCTCATAATTTAAATTGTATAATTGTACAGAAAATGACCTCAAACAGCTTAAACCACCCCCCTTGAGCTGCCGTCATTGTTTTTAAATCATATAAAGTATCCTATATCACTATTTGAGATGCCGACCACTCTCATGAGGGTATTTTAAGGCAAATATGTGGTGAAGGATGAGTGTGATGAGTGGTGCACTATAAATAAAACTCACAGTGCAATATAAATACACACGGCCAATAAAATATGAAGTGTTATCTAAATATGGACGCTAGTTTTAGAGAAGAAGTATTAATGATACCAGGCTTTTAAACGTTGTACAAAACAGACACTTTCTAACCTTAGTGTCTACCTTTACAAGGTATAATGTGACCTTTCAAGAAACCTTTGGAACAATGTACACACAAAAGTCTAATTTTATTTGTTCAGATCGCAGGGAAGTTTAAGGCGATTTGAGATCTGCAGAATAAGGTTACGAACGGACTAAAAGTTAATCTCAAACCGTTTTATTTTTATTGCCCTCCATAAAACCGAACAAAATGTTTAATTTCCAACCCAGCACCATCCTCAATACGAACAATAAAGAGAAACTCCTGTTTTACTTCCAGAGAAACTCCGGCAAAGGAAGTTCTTGTGAGATTATGGCTGTCGGCATTGAATATGTAAAGCCGAATGCAATATGTCATAGGCCGGTAATGGCACTTGCGGCCTCAGGTCAGCAATGCTCAGTGAGGTCGCATCTGCACAACCGAGGTCGCGTCCTCATAGAACTGTCCCCGGCAGCCTCAGGCCTGCAACTAGTTGTGGTCTCTACATTAACAATCAAACTGCAACTTCTATCCGAGATGACTGAGGTGAAAGCTCCTGGACATGCGACACCGGGAGATAGTGCGCTTTTTGCCAGCTGCATCCAATACGCCATAGTCTGATTATTTTTCACACCGGAGTGTGAAAGTATTTTTTCATGACTATCGATGGCTTTGAGTGTGGTGAAAGAAGAAGTGAGGGTTGTTTTTGCTGTTGTACTTTCTATGGGTGCCTATATGCCTATCATTTTAATTTCCCTCTATTCTCTAGGACTCTATGAACCTAGTACCTTTTACCTGCCTTTCACCATATATGTCTATCCTTTATCATATATGTATGTATTGGACCTCGACCAGAAGAAAAGCCTTGAATATATTATGACGCCAATACATATCTTTGAAATATTGTAATGATTTCTGATTCTAACTTCTTCAAATGAGCAAAGTAGTGGAAGTACGAGTAGAAACTCGATAGTTTGACTATTTGTGGACCGAAGGGGTGTCGAACTATTGAACTGTCGAACTATCTTTATTACAAAGAGCTATTGAAATGCCACTAAATACTGCAGTGTTCTATGAGTAAAGTGTTACAAGGGAGAAACCCCAATTTTACTGAATAATTCTATATACATAATAACACAATACAAAATATGTTGAAATCTGTCTTTTCTTGTCACTTTTGCTAGTACTCGTATCAAGTCGCCATGGAAGGTGTCTAACTATAGGGAGTGTCAAACTATGGAGTTTCTACTGTTGTAACCAGAATGAGTAGTCTTAGGTGTAAGGATATAAAAATTAAATATCACTGGTACTGAAATACTCCCTGGTTTGGATTTCAAAGGTTTCCTACTAAACAGAACACGTTTTCTTATTTAAATTTTCCGATCATTACATAGAAACTTTGCACATCACACTCACTGAATCTCCAAACGGGACTACATTAAAATAAAGACCCATGACTAATTTTTAACTGCAATAATTTAAACATTCTTAAACCAAAGTGCAATTTTTTAAAACAAAACTGAAAAGCTGGAAGTATGGATATCGGTCTACAGTTACTTGGATACTAACAGCTTCTTGGGCGCGTTGGCACTCGCGCTGCTGGAACTGGAGTAATACCAGAAGCCGTGAGAGACGGAGACCTCCGCCACCAGCACCACCGTCATCACCTGCGAACATATGACGTCATTAGTTGGGGAACAATCGTCAATGCTGTGAAACAACATGGTACGGTAAGATATATTGGTGTTTCTTAGGTGAAATTAATCTAAAAGAGCCATTCATTTTTCTTAATGAAAATAGCTTTCAGAGTAATATGGATGAATGGACAACATTCATGACGATGAAATTTTGGATCCTATCAGCTAACCTCTGAGAGGGTTAAAAATATTGGGAAACAACATGGAACATTAAGTTTTATTGGACCTTCTTTAGGAAGAATTTATCCAAAAGATATTTTTCCTTAACGGATATAACTTCCAGAGTAATATGGATGCTAAGACTAAATTCTTGACGATGTAATTTTGAATCTTGTGATGTAACCTCTGAGAGGATTGAAAATATTAACCAATCTCAGCCACCTACACTGCCGAAGTAGTGGGATTCCTTACTACACAATGCAAACTTTTCATAATAACATTTTAATTTTTAAGCATATGATTTTATAAAAATTATACAGTTTATAAGTTGTTGAAATATTTTACTAAAGAAATAAAGACAGAAGAAAACAATAAACCATTTAAGACAAGTCTGACACAATGTTTAATTAATTTAGATATTTGAGGTAGTTGCAATAGATTTTATAGAAATGTTGTAGTGTAGAGATGGACAGTTCGATGATTTGGTTCATGGTCGCCCGAGAGACCTTGTCGCCGGTCGTAGCATTAAGAACACTAATATGGATGAGAACTATAATATGGATGAGTTTTGGATTCATGAAAACCTATGAAAAATAATTAATTTGAACAGTAATTTCATTAGTACAGCATTGCATTATAATTTAGTATATGCCAAAATATATATCGTTTGATATCTCTATAGTTGTGTACTCTTTCAGAGGTTTTTAAGCTTGAATCAATTGCTTCTATTTTACAAATTGTTTTCTAATATATTAATCCACGTGAAAGGTGAAATTAATATTACTTTCAATGACGTCACTATTAAATGACACGAATCATTTCTGCCTACCATTATTCATGTTTAAATGTCAATGGAACATGTCACACTAGCCTAATTATTGCTGCATATTGCTGCATAGTAAGTACCTGTCTCTGCATCATTACATTTGATGGATGATTTGATTGACTTCTTCAACATGTGTAATTTATCAGCTGTTTCATGACCTTTATCAGGGGTGATAATCTGTTATCAAGCCATTGTTGATGTTTTAGGGACGAGATATTTGCTTGAACTTTAATTTCTCGGTGTTTCTATGACGAGAGGTTTTTAATTGTGGCTTGCGCGACGTACATATCTTTATTGACCAGTTGCATACGCTTACCTTTATATTTATAATTTTATTATCAACAGTCTTAGTCAACCAATGGCTACAAATAATATTTCGATATAATGTTTTATTTAATCAAAGCTGATCATCCACCAACTATAAAGCATTCATTTTTAAGAAACCACTTGAAACCACTTTTCTATACGTCTAAAAGTAATTTTATTTCATCTTCAATATTTCGATTAAATTGATTTTTATTAGTGAAACCAAGCAATTACTTAACTTACACTCAAGTACTGTATTCTATTTTAATTACAAACATTTTTTCTCAAATGGTTCTACTACATTAAACTATAATAATTAAAATCCCAGTTAATAAAAAATAAGAGATTAAATGTCCTGAGGCACTATGGTTGAATTTGCTCTAAGAAACCCAACTCAAATAGGACTCTAAACCATCTACCGCAAAAGCTGCCCATCTCTGTTGGCATCTACCCCAAAAGTTTTTGAATATGTAACAAAAAGAATATAGTCTATTAAAATCAGTGCTAAAACTACCAGCATCTGAAGAAAGCGTTCATTGGCTTAGGCGTCTATGCAACGGTACTATGCACAGACAACAACAAACACATACAAAGTAACAAAAAGTAACAACTACAAACAAATCTTAAACTGTTTGTTTAATAAGACGACAGTAGCTCTCTTGATCTCTATTAACCCTTATAAATGTTACTGGCTGCAATTATGGTCTCGTTGAGGCATTATAATCGCTCAGCTATTAAAGCTGTAATGAGTCTGAACAGGTAATACAACCACTGATGAAGTCACTTACAACAGCTGATGATAGAAACTCAATGTCACCAGTTTCATGCTCAAGACATGTTGGGAAAAGTGAATATGGAGGTTTTATAGATCAGGTGCTTAACTTGCATGATTTAAGCGTGAAATTCGTTGTTGACTCTCTATTTAGAATGTCAAATGGCACTGGTCTTTATTGTTATTAAATGAAACTAGATATGGGTTTATTAATGTGTCTATTATTATAATAGGCTTATTCAAATAAGTTCAATGAACGTACAATAAATTAGTGTAGAGCGTTAAAGCGGATTCGTGGCGATTTGGCACCGCGCGCCAATCCCAAGCTCATAACTCCGGTGACACGGGTTCGATCCCCGCAGTCACCACAAACAATTTGTAAAGTGACTATACGGTGACGCTAGGTAAAGATCGAGGTTGAGTGATATAGAGGGCTTCGTAGTCTTAACCACGCTCCGTCAAATGAGACAAACTTTAATTGTTTTATAACTGTGTTAGCTTTATTTATTATTGAAAGCTAAGTATACTAACGAAAAAGAGAACAAGCATATAAAATTTATATTTCTCAATAATCCATCCAAAAGTTCTTTTACAGTATGGACGAGTGGGAGACCTTTACTGGGTTAGACTGACATCCTTGCTAATGGGGAGTAATTAAAACGAGTGGGAATTGATTGAGTGGTAAAACTGTAAGTATGTATGAGATGTGGGTGAAAGACAAAACTTCAGTACCCCAACTTTTGTTGTTGACTGTACTCGTACGAAATAAACAATTTATTTTATTTATGTTCCAGGCAAATATAAGTATTAACCTTGTTAGTGTATATTGACCGTTGCAAAAAAACGTGAACATTGCAGCTCAAAGAGAAACTACGCCTAAGTTTGGAGTCAAAAAATGGTCTTAAAACTTCTTCTCTGAAGGCATCTTAAAATAATGCGTTGCAGTTGAATTTTCCCCCAGTGTGAAATATCTGCAAAACATCTGCAAAGTCGTGCACTACACTGCCCAGCTGACTGACATTTACCCGCTTGAAGACAAAGACTCAACTGATGCACATTTGCTCCATTGTTCTGCATTGTGCCTTATAATCACGGGTTGTCCTAAAGTTCGGACAGACTTTCCTCGAGAGAGTGAGTGCAGTTCACTCCCGCTAAACACTTAATGAGAGTGTTGTGTGTGACTCATCCTGTCAGGGTCTGGAGAGGTCCTGCCTCAACCTCTGGGGTCTGGGATCAAGGTCTGTGAGACCTCTATGTGTAGGTCTGGCTACGGGACCTGAGGCTATCATATTGTGGTTTAGTAGACGTTGCTAATAGCCTTTTTGCACTTGGACTGGTGTTCAATAGGAGCATCCAATTTACATAAGGAAGGACTACTCAAATGAATCAATGTTCGCTGATTTTGGACCGCACTCTGTTGGGACCAGTTCCAGAAGCCTTTGATTCTTTGATTGGAGACACCGACTACTCCTACGGTATTTTAAGATGAATATGATATGAATGGATGATATATGACGTGATTAGTATTTTTGATGGATGATAAGGTGATAAGTCTTGGTGGAATCTTGTTACAAGGTAGGACCGACTGTTCCCCAGATTGGGTCATTGATCAATAGCCCAACGACCAATGGAATAGAACAACGGCTGACCGTGACTTCCGAACCACGGGAAGTGGCCATCGTGAAAAAGCTTCTACTGCAGCGCCAAGAGTTAAAATTGGGTCGATTTGATGCGAAGCGTGTGATACCACTGAGCTAAGGCCTCCCCCTAATGATTTGGTAAATATATAACATTGTTCATTGTAATGACCAGCTGACAAACATAAGTGACGCACTGATCCCGAACTACGCGAAAACATGGACTTCTATAAGTAAATTAAATGCTTCAGGTAGTTGTGATTCAGCCACATCTGTACGAGTAGAGTCAAAAGCAGTGGATGACTCAGAAAACAATTTAAAAACTCATAAATCAGAAGAGTTGAGTTAAATTAGTTCTGCACCTCATCCTGTTGCTCGTGTTTCGCGGTTTTCATCACGGCAATGTAGATCTGACAGTAAACCGACCTTGTGTTGGATTCAGGACAGGCATGAACAAGCTGACCGACTTTTCTCCTCTCGGACGGCCTAAAATTGAGGTATCCAGAATTTCTGAATGTAGGTAGTTTTATACGAAAGTTGACCGATCATTTTTATTTGGTTTACTACTACTTAAAATTGGTTTCTATTTCCATCCACTCATCAAATTCTACGTTGATCATCATGGAACTGATTTGCAAACTACAAAACCTCCTAGTTGAATCAAGACCTTTCAAGAAAGCAACACCAAGAAATTGGTGTTTATGTTTTCTCCCATCGAAACTCTACTACAAAATCCATCCAAACAATGCTAAAACCATCCAAATTTCCCAAAAACATTGATGGGATCTTTCCAGAAGGCACTTTCTCCAAAGTACACGGGCGCGAGACCCAAAGCTATTTTTCATTACAGAAAGTCCTGATTACGGCGGAGGATGGGCGCAGATATTGGCCGAAAACCGGGTCCGGAGATGACCTCTGGCCCGGTCAGTAAATAAGGAACCTCATAAACAATTCGGGCCCTGAAGAAGTGATTATCGTCACGATAAATTTGTCAGTTCCAGATGGATTTGTCATTAGACTTTGTTATGGTGATATACAAGCAGATGGGAATGAGGTGATTAGTGTGCGCCTTGTGGCTGGGTGTGTTTATGGTGAATAGCAACTATTTCCCCATTAGCGCTTGACCCGTGGAGTGTTTGTGGACTGAGTCGAGAGAAACTTGCTAAATAATGATTGGGTTTATAGTAATAGCTGAGGTTGAGTGCTTCATTATACTAAATGTGGGTTTGGAATCGGTGTGAGCATTTAAATGGTAATTTTACGGTGTTTCAGTGACCGTGAATGTGCGACAAAATTCGGACTCTTTCATTGAACGAGTAACACCCTGTATGTGTCTGGTTGAGTTCTGGGCCCTGGGGTTGCTGTGGCTTCCCGGACTGGTACTTCAGAGTGAGCCAAATCTTCGCGGGGCTATTGCTCAACCGTAATTATATAGGATATTGGAAACACCACAAGGTTAACTTGAAAGAGGTTTTCACATATCTGAAGACAAAAACGTATTATTGTCGTTGACCAAAAGTTGGGAACAACCTTACCAAAAGACTCGGAAATGATCATGATCTGGAAAAAAGAGACTTGGAAATGACCATGAACTGAAAAAGAATAGTAATCTTAGTAGATTTATCAGTGAGGAAAAATATTTGTATTATTTTTATAGCACTTTCTCAATAGACTTATCACTACTTCCACTTCGGCTGATTTATTGCCCTCTGCGTAAGTCAGCATAAAACTATAACATACTTAGCATAACCGCCCGGCAAGCGGGAGACCCGGGTTCAAATCCCGGTCGGTCCAAATATTTTTGTCTTCAAATTTATTTAGTAATAAATTAGCTATTTGGCATTTATACAAATTAAGATCTATAACATACTAGATGATACTCGATAATCTGTATCCATTCGCAAAATGTACTCGTACAAAGGTAATCCACTTTTTTAAAATACTTTGTTCTCTTAAAAGTTTCTTTTTTGACAAATCAAACTAATGGATTGCTAACCCAATCAGAAACATGTAAATTATTTTTTTACCCAATGAATCCGAGTATGTTTATGGCCAATACAAAGAACTAACTTCTCAGCGAACATTTTTTAAGGCGAATGTGACTTTTGGGAGGGCCTATGCACCAATCCACAGCATAAACCCCTAGCCCTTACAAAATTAACTGTTTCACCAAACATCTTACTTCATATGTTAATCAATCTAAGTTTTCTTATATCGATAGACCTACTTTTTCTAGCTACATCTCACATTGTCTAGTGACAAAACTTCTCGCATTCCAACACAACAATATTTCAACCCCCTCCAGCTCCAGTCATGACCTCCATCCGAGCCCTCGCCACGCCTTATCTAGCAGATAATGATTCCGGGAAAGTAGCAGAGTTTGTGGGGTACGCTGTATATATACGCGGTGTATATACTCCTTATCACTCCAGACACTAGTGAGGATATACGGGCGATTGTAGACTGCCGCGCCGAGCGCAGAATCAACCCTGATTGCGGATTGTAGGACGAGTTTTGCATTTATAAAACAAATGTGTCGTTTGAGAGTGATTGGATTTAATTTGTCTTTTAACTGGGGAAATTCTATATAGTGAGTCTAAATTCACTCAACGGTGTATGAATTTGTATGAAATTACATATACGGGATTCTTTTAAGAAATTCAAAATATGATTAAGCCTTCAAAGGTGCGTAGGAACGCTGGAAGTACCTTGAGTCCATCAGTAAAATCATTTACTTTTTGAAAGGTTTATTGGAAACAGTGTATTATTGAAATTTAATAATATTCAAATTTAACAACATACAATCCAATAAAGTTTATTTTTATACAAAAAACTAGTATTGGGTTGTTTTTCTTCGACTTGAATATTACGAAATTTGCCTACTTCCTGCCGAGAACAGAAATTACGGTTAGTGGGTCGAAGAAATATATTGATCCACGACCCCGAAAACACTTTACTCTTAAATGCTAATTCAAAACACACAATATGAGACCAATTTGAAATATTTGAGCTGTATGGGTCAAAAACGTAATTTTCACGAGTCTCGTTGCTGTAATCATCTAAAACCCCAATGCAAACTCTTTGTCAAAATTTGAACAGATTCAACCCATAAGATGGAACAGTAATGTGACTCCTAATCCATGTTTAAGAGACTTATCACTACTTCCTCTATCCTACATATCCTCCTAGAATCCTACATCTACATATTGTGCTGTTCAATGTAGGTCAAAATAACAGAACCTTTTACGTTCTCAGAGAATCCACACAAGAAAGCACATCCGCAAAACAGCCGCGATATTTCACCGGGAATTCAATAATTCAACAAATACTCCAGATGATCCACGACGCCGAAGGAGGTCGCCATGGCAACAACCATGCACACTCTCCTCACGATCAGCAGATAAATTATTCAGAGGACATCTTCGGTAAAGTACAAGAGGCCTACTTCCGTCCCCGTACGGTAGAGCGCAGCATTGTTGCGTCTTCCCACTCTTCCACGAACCGATCTGCCTCTTGGTCAAGAGTGCGCGGTTAATGTTTCAACTCTAGCCGGATAATTGGTGGTCTACTCTCAAGTGTTACGTCCTGTGCCGCTAATGATGCTCAGTGTGATCTGTGGAGGTCGTTGATCATAATTGACTCGTTGATGAGTCTGGACTTTTTGTGAGGTCTGGTGTGAAAATGACGTTCCATTCGTTTAAGTTTCTTAAACTGTTTGAAAAGTTCTAGGCATAAACATCTTCTAGAGTATAGATTTCACCTTTTGACGTGTCCATAAGAAAATGTATATCATCAAAATCATCTCCTAACGAATATGTAATAACATTCTGTTACCAAACTTAAAGATATACAATCGCTTTGAGGGTCTTAAAAGCCTTCAATGCAAGGCGTATACGGTCATGTAGCCTATACTCGTATTATATCCTGTAGTCCAAGTTTAAAGTCAAATTCAAATTATTTATTAAAAGTAAAACCCAAATGCATCGATAAACTAAGCAGAATTAAGCACCTAAGTAGCATTTTCATCGATAAATGCTTGGATTACAATGATTTGACAAATCATTGCAAAACGCTTTGATGAATTTGACGTCTTGGCTTTAATACGAATTTAAGATCTATTGGTTTCAAACCTATTGTATTTTCAATTATTGGAATACTTTGTTGAAGTGAATTAACATGTCATATGTTAATATGTATCAAGAGTGTAAATGTTTCGCTTGACTGTAAACTTAATTGTAAGTATTCAATGATGATCGTTAAATATTTTTGCCGTTTATTGTTTAATTTGTGCTCTGTATTATTATGTTTACCATTATGTTTTCTTGTTGCTTTGGTATTTAATCGTATCATTGTATACCTAAAAGCTATTTTCGGTAATTATCTTTGATATTTTCAAATTCAATTTACCATCTACTCTTCACGACCATAACTGTCCGCAACTAAGACCTACACCTACAGTATCATCTGCAGTGCAAACCCGTGCCAATGATTTCCCCTATCACTTTCCTATCCCATGCTCATTCTCACAGTCCGGCCGGCAGTGTTTGCTGTATCCGTACCTAGAGGTCGCTGAGGTCGCATCCTCTCGCTTGGCAGCTGATCACTCTCCTACTCGTACTTGCCCGATCATTAGCTGCTCACCTCCCAGAGGTCGCTAGTGTCGTGCACTTTGTTTATATTGTTGAGTTCCCTCATATCCCGACAGAGTGGGTAATTTGTGTCTGTCTAGACTGTCTAGAATAGCACGTACCGTTAGTGGTGTGTCTGGTGATAGGATAATGGGTGAGGGGTGGAACTGTGAGAGGTTTCTGGCGCTGGGTGTGCCACTGAGGCGGTTTAATTGTTGCAAGTTTAGTTTAGTGGAAATTTCCCATAATTAAGTTTTTTAATTGGTTTTTTGGAAACAAATTGCTCCTAAGTAGTAACGTTGCCTAAAAGAAAACCTTTTGGTTCCTCGTTCATTTTAACGAATGCATGCGAACATGGAGTAAAATAAACGAGCTTAATTTATTTCTTTGTAACCCATATCATGCTTTCGAATAAAAGGTTTTACTATAAACCTATTATGAAATTCTCTCTCCATGATTTCACAATAGAATAAAGTAATTCAATAAATCAAACTAAATAGACTTTTCGTCGAAAAGAAACCCTTAACTACAAAATCCCGCTGACGTGAGTTGGTTGTATATCAAACAATTTACTTGTGCATAAACGTGATGAGTTCGCAGAATTTCCTACGTAATCTTTTTCACCATCAGTATTGACAAACTAAGAATACACAGCCGTTGTTTTGTTTTAATTATTAAACCCCATGTTGGAATTATATTCCACTACCACGCCATACAATGTTCAAGAGCTCGACTACAATTAAAACCACACCCTTATACCAAGTTCATTCAATATACTTCACTCTCATCCAGGGGTTAGTAGAGACATCCTTCTTTCTTCATTGAGCTCAAGTAAGATCATTATCAATTAAATCTTTGGATTAATTTTTCAAACTAGTCTATTTATTTATAGTTGGATTACAACAAGCTTAAAACTAAATAAATTGTTATCTAGGTTCGTTAGCATCATTTATGTATTTGTCTTTTTTTCTTTTCAGGACATTTCCACATCAAAAATAAAACAAAATGGATTTCTTCAAAAGACTTGGCCTCCCAACTGAAGAGATAGAATACTGGGTCAAGATAGCCTTTCAATTTATCATTGTCATAGTGGGAATAATCGGAAATACCCACAATTTTCGTCTATCATCAAAATCAACCCTTTCTCAATCTACAAATATTTTGATGTCCGTACTGTCTACTGCCTTGATCTTCCAATGTTTCGTTGCTTCTTTGGACCACATCAACAGTTTAACCATTGACGAAAAGTATGTTTGGGGATTCACAGGCTGTGACATTTGGAATTCCATGAATTTCTATCTTCCGATGATGATGACTTTACTCTGTTTCCTGTGTCTTCTGGATCGGTATCTACTTCTCAAGGATCCAGTGCTTCATAAGAGAACGATGAGCCCAAATCATCTGTTTGGAATGGCACTGGTTTGTTTTGTTGGACCTGCTGTTGTTATAATCCTTCCGTTTTCTTTTGCGTGGTACTCGGCAGATGGATATTTCACTTGGAGAGTCAAGGATCGCTGCGAAATCCAGGTAATTTAGTCCTTAAAATACAGTTTTGTTACAGCTGAAGAAAGTCGTTGAAGCTTCATAAAAATAGCCTATATTGTTAAAAATGTATTGTTTGATGCGTGGGAATTCATAATACAAGTTTTATTGGACAAAAGATTCGACCATTTTACGATGGAATCTAAATTATGCATACTTTTGCTTTGATACTTTGACTTGAGCATTCGAATCGTGTGCATTCATATGTGAGATATTACTTTTTGTATATCTTTATAGTACATATTATTTTAGTACCAATGCACCAAACAGGCGATTTTATCAGTTATAGGTCTCAGTCATCAAACGAAGTTTTGCGGGTATTTTGTTTAGGAACCGTAGAAAATCGCTTCTTCACGCCTTAAAATTATTGATCGCCGTTTGATTTGAGATAAACCTGATGGATATTATAAATGCCGTTTCACTGTTTTCGCATGAAGATATGGTCAGCGACGCCCAACGCATGAAGATTGAAACCTGTGGGACCCAGAGACTAGAGGTCGAGAAAGGCACTTCTTAGACAATTGAATATCTCTATATAAAATTAAATATTTGTGGTAAATGATTTTAAAACGAAGTTTATATGATTTTCTGACTCTATCTAGTTTTTAAATCTAAATGTTTTAAAAGACATCACAATGGATAACGCAAAAAATAATTTTAATTTAGCACTATTTTAATTTTTTGTTTGAAAATTGTGTACACTAATATACTGTGTTATTGAAAATTTATTGGGTTTCGTGGTTTATTTATATTATAAAATTAGAATAAATTAATTTTTATGACGGTTAACTCTTATCTTCTTAACTTCAAGTACAGCTGCCATATGTATGATTTTCTTATTTTATTTGTCTGGCCTTCTTATATTTTATTTGTTTACTTTTTGACTACTCTTCAAATTGGTATACTGACAGAAAATCTGATATTTGACACAAGAATATTTGATATAATTAGTAAATCATTCACGTTGTAGTTGAATTTATTGAACTGTGTGTTTATTGAATCCGAACATCTTGTAAACTCTCATCAAAAGGACTTATTATATGCTACCTTAACACTATACTTTCAAAATCAACCTTAAATTAATAATTAATGTTTTAATTTATTACAATAAACAGTGTCAAACCCTGATGAGCCTTAATTATACTAGACATTTTCAAACTTGTAATATAACCTGGCATAGAAACATGCGAAAATGTTATTCTCATGAAACGAAAGTAGGCAGATGAGTCAATATGACCCCGAAACTGGCGAAGGAGAGGCTAGTGGATGGGTTTGGGTGTTCCTCAGCAGATGATTTGTGAGGAGGCCGGTCAGCTGACTAGCCCGAACAGCTGATTCACGATACTTTATCCACCAACTGATCATATGATTTACTTTCTTCCAAGCCCACAGAGTCGCGGTCTGATAGCAGGTGCTCGTGCCCGTGCATTTTGTTTGCTTTACGCGTTCAAGAAAACGTTCGTTCTCCTAAAATGAATTTTAGTCTTTTCTACCAAGGTATATTGCTTTGTGATCAACCTGATGGATATTATAAATGCCGTTTCACTGTTTTCGCATGAAGATATGGTCAGCGACGCCCAACGCATGAAGATTGAAACCTGTGGGACCCAGAGACTAGAGGTCGAGAGAGGCACTTAGACAATTGCATATCTCTATATAAAATTAAATATTTGTGGTAAATGATTTTAAAACGAAGTTTATATGATTTTCTGACTCTATCTAGTTTTTAAATCTAAATGTTTTAAAAGACATCACAATGGATAACGCAATAAAAATAATTTTAATTTAGCACTATTTTAATTTTTTTGTTTGAAAATTGTACACTAATATACTGTGTTATTGAAAATTTATTGGGTTTCGTGGTTTATTTATATTATAAAATGAGAATAAATTTTTATGACGGTTAACTCTTATCTTCTTAACTTCAAGTACAGCTGCCATATGTATGATTTTCTTATTTTATTTGTCTGGCCTTCTTATATTTTATTTGTTTACTTTTTGACTACTCTTCAAATTGGTATACTGACAGAAAATCTGATATTTGACACAAGAATATTTGATATAATTAGTAAATCATTCACGTTGTAGTTGAATTTATTGAACTGTGTGTTTATTGAATCCGAACATCTTGTAAACTCTCATCAAAAGGACTTATTATATGCTACCTTAACTTACTATACTTTCAAAATCAACCTTAAATTAATAATTAATGTTTTAATTTATTACAATAAACCTAGTGTCAAACCCTGATGAGCCTTAATTATACTAGACATTTTCAAACTTGTCCAATATAACCTGGCATAGAAACATGCGAAAAATGTTATTCTCATGAAACGAAAGTAGGCAGATGAGTCAATATGACCCCGAAACTGGCGAAGGAGAGGCTAGTGGATGGGTTTGGGTGTTCCTCAGCAGATGATTTGTGAGGAGGCCGGTCAGCTGACTAGCCCGAACAGCTGATTCACGATACTTTATCCACCAACTGATCATATGATTTACTTTCTTCCAAGCCCACAGAGTCGCGGTCTGATAGCAGGTGCTCGTGCCCGTGCATTTTGTTTGCTTTGCACGCGTTCAAGAAAACGTTCGTTCTCCTAAAAATGAATTTTAGTCTTTTCTACCAGAGGTCTACTAGAGTATTGCTTTGTGATCAATTGAAGAATAAATTATGCTTTAAGTATGTACAGTTGAAAACGTATAGGTTTTAAGATTATTTTTAACTGCCTTATTATGTTATAAACACTCATAATATGTTTGGCAGTATTCAATACGTTTAAAAGTGTAAATTAGTATTTTTTTTATTATTTATGTTCCAATAAATCGTGTTTTTTATTTCAAAGAATGAGTTATTCTTCCCTTCTGAATTTATGTGGTTTGAATATATTTTGATACTACAGTAGCTAGCTTGTTTTCACTTAAATTTTAGGTATATTTTGAGCTTTAGACCGTAAAGGTTTTCATCATGTAATTTTTGGTCATGGCATCAAAATTCTAAATCAGACATAACATAAGTTTTCAAGGTGTACCCTAACTTGTATGAAAACATTTAATATTGCCCATGGCGCGTTGAAATTTACATTTTGTTCAAAGACATTTAAATAAATTTCTTGGTTACATTTAAAACTCAATTTCCCTCGCCCATTTTGTTCCCCTTTTAAGTTCATAAACCTACAACAACTTTCAATTTCTTCACGACTTTCCACTCAAAAACCCATTCCCAGCCGCGAAAACG
Organism: Matsumurasca onukii; assembly: GCA_018831715.1. Lineage (NCBI taxonomy): Eukaryota > Metazoa > Arthropoda > Insecta > Hemiptera > Cicadellidae > Matsumurasca > Matsumurasca onukii. The sequence goes on along the minus strand of CM032063.1, from coordinate 39,604,625 downwards.
TGCAAGCTACATAGCATGTGGTGTGGATGTTAAATTCGCAGACGATACTGCATTAGTAGTTAGTCCCAACTCATTACAGCCAGGGTGGTTTGTAGGTCACGTGACTCCGCTTGACCTTTGCGGGCAGATGAGCCGCAATGAATACAATGGCACGATATTCTCATTCCGATCTCACAGCTGGAAATAATTTTACATAACTTGTACGATTTTAAAGACCGCCTGAGGGAAAATGGCACTTTCTATTATTTCTGACCAGCGTCTCATGTATCAAAGCGCTTTCTTTTATTAAAATTTCAAATAAGGAAACTGAATATTCGGGTGTAAAATTGTTAATTTATACAGCGCTCAATGGTTTGGAACGTGTGTGAAATGTGTGGTCTCAGGGTTTTACACAGGTTACGTCAACAACAATGGAGGAAAGTAATCCATAGTTCAGAATTTTGTTCTCGCAAAGTAAATCTTTTTAGATTAATAAATTTCGTGGAGATCCTTGAGAAAATGAACCAATGTGTGCCTAAAACATTCGTTATCTTGTTATATATTTATGTTTTATTTATGAAATAAATGACAATGCATGTAACACAAGTATGTCTCTACTTGGGTAGCTGAAATGGTGTTGACTTTTACACACCCATTGTGATAGAGATGATAGTTATAAGCACTAATGTTGGAAAATATAAGAAATCTCTTTTTTGAAAGTTCTCGTCAATAAATAATATTCACTTCATGAAGCTTTTAACTTTATATTATTTTGTGAAAATGTTTAAGACAAAATATACATTTTAAGTACTAACATCAACGTCGATTTTTATAGTTGAACCAATATTTCGATATTGATCAACGCACAAATAAACACATAGCTACAATACTCAACTCGCAGGTACATTTTCACTAAGATGTCGTCTTTTGCTGGACATACTGAACGTGCTGTCTCAAGAGATCAAATATGCTGAAACACTTTGGAAGGAAAACTTTACGACTGACTTCAACTGTCCGGAAAGTCGGTTAGTGCACCCTGTGATAATTCATCCATAAAACCTTTTGGGTTCTCTTAATAGCACTATTGTTGATACTCATACTAATATTGTTAAGCAAAATTCGTTTCCATCTTGCCTGTCTACCCACCAACTAAAACTCTGCGGGAGACCTTTGACCCATCATATAGTTTTAAACCGCCAGCAGTAAAACTTCTGCACAACCAGGAACATCTACAGCCAGAGGATGATCCTAGTTGATAGGTATTACTCCTACAATGCAGTACTAGAGGATATCTCACGACTGGTAGGCTAGGATTAGGCACTAGAAGTGTAATCTTGCTTTTATGGTTATTGTTGTTTATGTTCCTTGTACGCCGCTTGTAGCTTTTATGACTCACTCCTCGTTCACGATCATATGCTTCACAGTCATATGATAGTGAGTTAGTACTTTGTTGTATACGAGGAACGGAGTGTTTTAAGGCGTTTTGAGGGGACAACTTTTCTGTAGGTTGAAATCTTCCAAAAATAAAAGTTTTTAATAAGCTTTTTAACTGGTAGGGCTTGAAGAGATGTTCATATATTTTTCTATAGTTCAAGAGGATAAGAGGGTACCCGAGTTTTGTGGTTGGGAATCTGTAGACTAAAGGGTTGCTGGAAATATATATTATACAGTAACTAATATTCCTCCTAAAAGCTACCATAACCATGAAAACCAATTTCAATTTCACGACTTTCCACTCAAAACCCATTCCCAGCCGCGAAAACGTGCAAGCTACATAGCATGTGGTGTGGATGTTAAATTTGCAGACGATACTGCATTAGTAGTTAGTCCCAACTCATTACAGCCAGGGTGGTTTGTAGGTCACGTGACTCCGCTTGACCTTTGCGGGCAGATGAGCCGCAATGAATACAATGGCACGATATTCTCATTCCGATCTCACAGCTGGAAATAATTTTACATAACTTGTACGATTTTAAAGACCGCCTGAGGGAAAATGGCACTTTCTATTATTTCTGACCAGCGTCTCATGTATCAAAGCGCTTTCTTTTATTAAAATTTCAAATCAGGAAACTGAATATTCGGGTGTAAAATTGTTAATTTATACAGCGCTCAATGGTTTGGAACGTGTGTGAAATGTGTGGTCTCAGGGTTTTACACAGGTTACGTCAACAACAATGGAGGAAAGTAATCCTTGAATTTGTTCTACCGCAAAGTAAATCTTTTTAGATTAGTAAATTTCGTGGAGATCCTTGAGAAAATGAACCAATGTGTGCCTAAAACATTCGTTATATATTTATGTTTCATTTATGAAATAAATGACAATGCATGTAACACAAGTATGTCTCTACTTGGGTAGCTGAAATAGTGTTGACTTTTTCACACCCATTGTGATAGTGATGATAGTTATAAGCACTAATGTTGGAAAATATAAGAAATCTCTTTTTTGAAAGTTCTCGTCAATAAATAATATTCACTTCATGAAGCTTTAAACTTTACAATATTTTGTGAAAATGTTTAAGACAAAATATACATTTTAAGTACTAACATCAACGTCGATTTTTATAGTTGAACCAATATTTCGATATTGATCAACGCACAAATAAACACATAGCTACAATACTCAACTCGCAGGTACATTTTCACTAAGATGTCGTCTTTTGCTGGACATACTGAACGTGCTGTCTCAAGAGATCAAATATGCTGAAACACTTTGGAAGGAAAACTTTACGACTGACTTCAACTGTCCGGAAAGTCGGTTAGTGCACCCTGTGATAATTCATCCATAAAACCTTTTGGGTTCTCTTAATAGCACTATTGTTGATACTCATACTAATATTGTTAAGCAAAATTCGTTTCCATCTTGCCTGTCTACCCACCAACTAAAACTCTGCGGGAGACCTTTGACCCATCATATAGTTTTAAACCGCCAGCAGTAAAACTTCTGCACAACCAGGAACATCTACAGTCAGAGGATGATCCTAGTTGATAGGTATTACTCCTTCAATGCAGTACTAGAGGATATCTCACGACTGGTAGGCTAGGATTAGGCACTAGAAGTGTAATCTTGCTTTTATGGTTATTGTTGTTTATGTTCCTTGTACGCCGCTTGTAGCTTTTATGACTCACTCCTCGTTCACGATCATATGCTTCACAGTCATATGATAGTGAGTTAGTACTTTGTTGTATACGAGGAACGGAGCGTGGGGACTGAGGATGCAAACACCTCTGGTGCACTGAGGATCTGCAGAATGCTACTTGTGGAACGTAAACAGGCTTTTATCTACCGTGGTTCGGAAGTCACGTTAAGCTGTTGGTCTATTGCCGTTGGTTGTCGGGATATCAATCAATGACTCGACCTGGGGAACAGTCGGTCCTAGTTTGTAACGAGACTACACCTCACCATCCATTAAAACACTCATAAAACCCACTATAACCTCATATTCTCCTTAAAATACTCTTTAAGAGTGGTCGTTGTCTCAAATTAACCAAAGTACCCTCTGTCATATTTACAATTAACAGTTTACATGATCGAAAGTGAACTGCAAAAATTATTAAGTAAGAGGTGCTAAACTAAAAGAAAACAGTAATTTTCAACTTCGGGGAAAAGTGGAATATTTTTTAACAAAAATTACATAAAAGCAAGTCTGGGCAGGAAGAAAGGCCATCTTTTCAAGACGGGATAAACGTACGACAAATCCTATGTTGGAAGCCCTGTGACCAATAGGATAGTAGACAGCAAGTATCTCAGTTTCAGCCAATCAGCCAACGGTACTACACAGCGAGACCGAAATATTTCAAGTAAATTATAATGATGTTTTATGTGGTGTGAACCGGAAGAACTATATTATACCTGTGACACCGGCACGAAAGCCTAAGAGTTAAATCATTTGCATTTAAGTTTGTGCAACAGCGTTAATCATAGATACAAAATTAGCAAATTAAAACTAAACCTCTTTTCGGAAAACATACTAGTCAAGCACTACGCAGATGAGAAAGGAAGCACCGCGCATCACCGGCGACTAGCACAACCTAGCGGCAGGGGGCCGAGTCACAACTGACACAGGGACCGGCCGATAGATGGCGCAGACGAGCGAGTGTGACTAACTGACGAAGATTACCGAGGATAAACGACGTCATAAATATGCTTCAGACAATAGCCAGCACAGTTTGCATAATGTTGTGTTATGTTTGCAAGACTGTGATATAACTGACAACCGGTTGACACAACCGCGTCTTACGCTTGTCAACCACGTCCACCGGTTCCTCAACAGTTGAGGGTATAGCACTTTAGCGCCGCTGTAGTTTAGTGGCGTTGAATAACATTACCACGCCGCTGAACCAATGGAGCAGGGAATCCCGCTTTGGGGGAAGGAAAACGCGGGCTTAAGTCATTGGTTACTCAAGTCCTGACACTCGGGGACATGGACGTCCGCCTACATCGGTTACGGTTTTAGACAACGGTTTGAAAGTTAGTTTGTCTTGTTTAAGAGGTGAAGTTAAGGCTACAAAGTCCTCTCTACCACTCAGCCTTGCCCTTTACCTAGCGTTACTGCAAAGTCACTTAGCAAATATAGTGAATGCGGGGATCGAACCCGCGCATCCGGAGTGATGAGCTCTGAAGTCTCGCGCGATACCAATCCAAAGCTCCAGAGCCAAAGAGGTTTCAATATTTTTAAATTAAATATAGATTTCAAAACTAAACAGGGCTGTCTTAAGAGATTATTGCTCTCAGATACATTAAAATATACACAAATTATAATTTATAAGTTAAATTTCTAACTTTAGTGGTTTGACTAATAAAAATGTTACCATCTGTAGACTACTTATATTAATTTTACTTGTTAGTGGTTTTGTCCCGTAGTCGTTTTGATAGTTAAATGGATCAGTAATTTCAGTAAATCAAATATTCAATTTAATTGGATTTACTTTTCTATTGACTCGAATGTACTAGGTTCGAGTAGTTTACCATTTAGCTAACTAATAGTTATATCTCTACTCACTATTTATGGTTTTGTTATCCATACACTTATTTCAAATTACACAATTTCGGGGTCAAATAAACCCGTTAACTTTAAAAGCATGCACTAAGTAATAATTTGTTAGATATTTTCATTACAGTGTCGTTTTTAGTGTCATCGAATTTCATTTTGTAATACACAAACGTTTCATAAACCATTTCCAAAAGTCCCTATGAAAATATCTCCCCAAATGAAGATACAGACTAGGTTCGAACTCATGTGGTAGTGAAAGATTATAAAATCCTCCCACAATTACAGGAGGTCCGCCCGAGCCGCCGACCATTAAGGAAATTATTGAGGGCCGAGGGTTCTGGCCAAAAAAACGAATTGAGCAGGAAGAAAAGAATTAAAAAGCCGTTGGACGAGGATTCTTAGGGTGAATCGCTAGAGGGTGGCCGCTAGTCGCATTCCTTCCTTCCACCCCCACTTCAGCCCCTCCTTGAGAGGATTTCAATGGTTCGGTATATAAAAGCCGATTCCTAGGGATGATCTGAGATTAAGTATTTTTTACAGGTCCGCTTAAGTTGAAACTAGTAATATGAGAAGTTCTAATATAGTAACAAATTTATTTCATGGTTTCACATGGATTACCTTGGTATAAAATAAAGATAAAATCAAACCGTTATTTTCAGGATAATCAAAAAATGTTAACAGTAATCGCTAGATTTTTCCTTCATTCGAACTTTTCCAATTATTAAGTATTCAATTGTTAAATCCTGCTTTGTACAAAATTACAAACATACGAGCTAAGTCCAAGCTCAGCTTTTGGGAAATATCATAAGAGATACTGTTCTTAATATTCACGTTGTTGATAGACGAATTTACAAAATTAAATTTAACTCGGAGTGGATAAGCCATTAAAAGAAAATAATGGGGTTTAATGTATACACTGTGGATGAACAACAAATTTAACCTAATTTGAGTTTTCATTTGAACCCGTGCTTATCAGAAATATAATAATAGATCCAAAATTGAAGTGTTACCACTTAATTTGGCAATTTCAATATTTCGTTTATGTGTCTTATTTACTATGTTAACTGTTACTTAAGTTTCAGATTTTTCTTTGGTCTATAGGGGTTAACAAAAGCTATTAAATAGTTATAGTTGGTAAAAAAGTTCACACATTTGTTTGAACGCAAAAAGTGTTTCCCATTTTTCCGCACATATTGTGTAGACTGGTCTTATGTGAGTTTATTTTTCTTGAATCACCAAAATGTAATTAAGATCTACATCTAAGCTTTACAAAGTGTTTCCGTGCGTGATACAAAGAAATCTGTACAAAAGATGTATCTTCTACGGCCGACATCGCTGTTGTAATTTGACTCTTGCTGATAGTTGAACATTCGTTAAATACTGTATATTAGATAATTCTATAATAATATGGTTAAAAAAAAGAACCTTTAATTTTTGATAGTATTTTTTTGACAAAGTAATTAAAATGTAAAAAATAAGTACTTTTATTTGATTGAAATTTGTTATTAACGAAGAGAGAATTTCATAGTATTATTATTGCATACATTTTCAATTGTTAGTGATCTGAAAGGTCGCCGAAAATGTAACACAAAACGTTAAAAACTACTTATCACCTAAGGCTAGCTCATTTTCCAATGTTTTGTGTTTAGCAAACCTTTCACCTGAAGACGGGATCAAAACGCAAATACCGAAAGGTCGTGATCTTCTTGTTCACTAACGATAAAAAATGTCCGTTATAATAGTTCAAACAATAAGTTAACTTAATAAAGAACAAAATAATAAAGGTTTTAATTAACAACAAGGATTTACCGGACGTGTAAAAACCAACTAGAAAAATTAAAAATAATGTCTAATGACTCACCAAAAAAGCGTGTAGGTTGAGCATACTGAAGGTCTAAGGTCACTAGATGCACTGGGCGGGCGCGCCCCCCTGTCAGACTTTTATACCTCACCCCAGACCCGGCCATTAGCTAGACCCTAGCCCAGACCCAGACCCGGCTAGACCCAGATCACCTGATCCACCTATCATCTCGTGCACTCGGCCAGACAGGTGGTCTGAGTCATTCAGACGAGTGGAGCGAACAGTTAAGGGTGAAATTGTGAATTGTGAGTGGGAAATTGTTTCTAATAAAATTAGTGATTAATCGATAATGAAGGCAAGACAGAAAAATCGTTTTTAACACTGCAAGAATATGTTAAACCCCCTCCCTCACTGACCAAAAGCGAACCACCCTCCTTCAAAATCAAATGTGTAAATGGTAAAGATGAGTTGTGCGTGAATTTTCTGATTTTGTTTCCCCTAAAAAGGTATTCTGGGTGTTTCAATTTGCTAGGAAATGCTGCTCATTTTACTCTATTAACACTCAGACTTCCTAGCGTTTCCCCACATTCATGGAAAAAATCATATAAATATCCTCTAAAATGTGCCTTTGTGCACATGGCACCTACCCTTTAAATATGAAAGAGTGAAAACCACTCCAAAAGAGAGAAAACCGAGCACTTTGAAGAGAGTGGCTGGATTTCAACACCAAAAGAGCGAAATTTCACTCTTTCTGAGTGGTTTTCACTCTTTCATATTTAGAGTGTATGTAATGTCAAATGTAATTTTTGATTGAATTAACCTTTTCTTATTCTAAATTTTGTAAAAAGCATACACTATAATAAGAAAACCACGAAATTGGCTTTAAATATCAATCAATGTATAATAAAAATCTACATACGAGTATCTTGAATTAAATTCAAATGGTGGGCTAACTACGAGTATATTCTGATCTAAGGTAAAAGTATGACGCGACCCAACAGAAGCTAGCATTACTACTCAAAATATTCATACCTTACAACCACGTTATAAATAGTTCAGTAAAAACACATTTTTGTTGATTACTATTTATTATTGTACTGTAAATAGTATTAAATAGTGTTGTGATTCGACTAGACAGGTCGAAGATAGTAAATTCGTGTCTGGCTGGGTTTTTGAAGGATTGACATTTACTGTACGTAATCTAAACTGTAAGCAAGGACTGACTAGAGTGGAATGAAACATGATTAGTCAGAAACCAATGACAATGTAACCGGTTTAAATTCATTCAACCAATAGGGATACAAGGAATGTGTTAACATGCATTGTGAGCAAGTAACTTCTGCCTGGCCAAACTAATCGAGCCTATCGATTCATTAAAATTCGCAATTGAAATTCATAGACGTTTACAAACAAATTATCAACTACCTACACTGAGATTGCAGACCAATTTTTGTTTCTGAAGCACTTATGACAGTTTACTCTCTTTTCATGTTTAAGACTGATGTGAGGAAGGAGCTTTACTCTCTCGAGCGCAGAGGTGACTTTCACACGATTAATACCAGGGTACACATTGTATCAACGTGCCAAATGTTAGGCTAAGTAAAATTCAAACAACGTTCTACCAATTCTACTAAGAATAATAATAATAAAACGTCTTTATTTGATTTAACAAAAAGGCAAAGTTAGGGCTTAAAAGCCCTTTCTACCACTTAACCTCATCAAAATATAAAAACAACTATAAAACAGACATAATATTACAAATAACAAACAAACAAAGTGTCACATGAAGAACTTTTAAATCAAATTAAAAACCAAAAGTAAAGAAGAATGGCAAAATTTTAAAAACTAAACAACTAAACAAAAACAAGAAACAGATTTTATAATGCATATGTTTGAAGTATTCTTAAAAAGATCACTCCTCAAGATCTTGCATAAGTTAATTTTTAATTTTCTTCCCAAACCTAACACAATCATCTATTGTTCTGATATCAATGTCAAGGTTGTTCCATAATCTACACGCAGTGACAGTAAATGATTTATCATATGAATTTGTCCTATGTGGTGGAACCGATAATAGTGAAGCTCCACGCCGAGTATTACGATGTATTTGATTATTAGTGTTAACAAATTGAAATCTTTCAGATAAGTAGGCTAGAACTTTCAAAGTAAGAATTTTATGCAAAAGACAAATTATATGATACATTCTCAACTCTTTTAACTTAAATACTGATAGATTGTTAAAGTATGGTGTTACGTGTTCATTATAATTTAAATTAAATATAAATCTAACACAATAATTTTGAGCACGTTGCAGTTTGTCTGAGAGCTCTACAGTCATATCATTGATGACGGCATCAATTAAGGAGTGTTGTAAGTGATAATTTTTCTTTTTAAAGTGTGCCTTCTATATACATGTTGAGTTTCAGTTTTAGCCTGTAAGATTCCAATTTTGGACTCCCAATTTTGATGTGCCTACGACATTGTACTCGTATGTTTTCAGGAATAAATATTGTCTTATAGAAAGAGAAAGAAAAGGGACGGCACCTCGCAGAAAATTGTTCCTCCCCCTTCATGGACATACAAAACCGAGTATATATACTCCAAAATCCTTATGATTTCTCGTTTGTCATGGTCAATGTTCTCACCGTCTCAACACCAGAAGCGGTCACCTAGACTGGACACTTCCACGTAACAGTTTCGGCGGCCGATGAACCCCTGCAGTTGGGTTAATATTAATAAGCGCGGCGCGGCATGGTGCACTGCTCGGGTCCTCTACACAGCGTCATTTCCATAATTCTCACAGTCTCATTCACCTGCACCTCGGGCTCCAGAGGAGAACAAGTTCTAAAACTACAGAGAAACCCTTTTTGATTGCCGAGCTAGCCGGAATGTACGGGTTAAAAACCTTCCTCGGCTAGAGCCGGCGCGTTGAAAGCTGCCCTTCTGTGTTTGTGGAAGCACAGATAATAGAAACAGACGTTCGTTTCATCGATGTAAGGGAAAGGCTAGTTCAATTAACAAATCCATCACCAATCGCGGGAGCCATATCGAGGAACCACCCCCGTGGGTCACTCTGCACATCGCACGATATAACAACCGCGTCTGGTGATGGATCAGATCCTGACTAATCTTCGAAGCCCTTTTCCCTATCCCATTAGACCTCTGTAGACTATCTATTCTCTAGAATTTTAAATACTTTTGTCTGTCCGCCGAGAGTAATAAATTACTCATCAAGGCTGAAAGGTAATTTTGTAATGCGATTATATAGCCGGGAAGGTTTAACAATCTGTTTCAGAACTCAAGGTACATAACAAATCAAATATACACAAAGGCTAATTTGAAAACATTCTAAAGTACTAAGATAAACAACAAACAAAAAGCCGTTAATTAAAGAAGGGCAACAAGATAATGCAATACGACCTAACTATATTTTTTATGGTCGTATGAAATATTGTTTTAGAGAAAATGATAATTTTATGTGGTTGAGAAAAGATTATATTTCTTGGGAAGCCCTCTCTGAACAAGCAACGGTGTTCTCAGGAATGAGCTGTTGAGTCGAATTATGATAATTTAAATCTGTTACACTCACTACTTAGAAGTTAGACAGGGGTCAAATATCCTGTTTTACCGCCCAAACGTGCCTTCCCAAAACCTTCATCTGAGCTTTTAATTAACATGTTCAGTTAATTTGTGTTGACTTCCAGTTATTTATGGAAGCAATGTTGTAAATTGCATCCATTCCTTTCATAACATCGCAAAAAGAGCTTCCGATTTGGACTTTGGTTAATTTAAAATCACGATGCGAATTTCACTTGGAAGCACACAAAAAAGCAAATATTACATTTTAGTTTGCACAAACATTACGAAAGATGTGTTTAAGGTACTATAACAGTTAAGTTCAACTTGTGCGCGTACGATAACTTAAATATAGAGAACTTCAAACATTTGTAGCTTTAGACCCACTAAGACTTGTCTCTGTATGTCAATGCACCAACGGTACAGTTATCAGCTGTGACTAAAATATTACAACCAATCAGCTAGCTAGTTTGACTAGTTTTATTAAATCCCCAAAGGGTGCAGCACAGTCAAGTCGACTCATGGGGAAAACTATAGATCACTCCCTCGGCCAGACTATTACAAGGGTAAAGTGAAGAATTCAATCAAAGTCTAGATGTGAAGCGATAACGGATTTTAAACACTTGTTCTATGAGAGAGATGGGTCTTGGATAAGGTGAGTATTGTTATGCAAACAAGAGGCTGAGGTCAGCATCTCCCTGTGGGACTTGATGATGGATCCCTGACGAGTCTGCGGGGTGCCGAGCCTTCCATCAAACATGGGAGCAAGTGTTGATGTTATTAACCATGTGTTCACCAAACACAGAGTAACGTGATTCTGAGAACATCTGAGAAACAATATTTGGTCCTTAAAACAGGGTGTTTTTGTTTTAACGCAACCCAATTTTTAAACTGTAGTAAATTATTCTTTACGAGCAATATATGTAATATACTTGTATTGTATGTGTAATACCCATTTTCTACACCCGAAATATCCCCAAGGATAGGTTTTCTGGTTGATTGTATCACTTTAATGATGGTTAGTATTCAACATAACAGGAATCCTACAAGAAAACCTCACTTAGGACATCTTCATACGCCTGGTTGGTAATGTCCTTTTTCGATGACAGATGAAGAAGTACACCGTTGCAGACGACATGAGGATAGGTTTGACAGGTGACTGACGGAATAAACAGCTGACCAGTAAATAGAAAACAGCTGACTGGACAGCTGTGAAATCGCCCAGCACGTCAGCTGGCAAATCTTTCAATGTGACGGCAGTGAATTTGTAACAAGTAGAATTTGCTCGCCTTCTTATGAAAGTGTGAGGTCTTCTCCGTCCGTCGTCATTGAGTTTGAAGGTGTTAATGATACGCAAAAATCTATGAGATTTCAAAATAATAATAAAATTAAAGCAGTTTTAAGGATAATACAATCCAAAACATTAAGCTTTTTTATTGCAATAAGCTAAAAGGAGTGTTACATTCTTTCACAGATGGATACAACTAAAGCTGAACTTATTCTCAACGAGTATTAAATGTTTCATCTTTTACCTATGCCGGAATCCATCAAGTTAGGAGGTGGTCTTTGTCATCTTAGGTTGTGCCGTAAAATTCCGTTTTTTCAGTCTATGATCTATTGTATTCAGTATTTGTTTATGTTATTGCTTTGTTTGAAGTTTATTGTTATCGATGGGAGAGTTTCTGAGTTTAAGTATTATCGGTTATTGCGGACATTTTCCAGCGTTAGTTAATAAGAAAAACACGACGTTTTGTGATCAGCAATCTGATCCCGTCTTCAGGTAAAAAGTAACCTAAACATAACACAATAAAATAAATGTGTGTAAGTGGGATTGGTTCTTCTCAAATGACCCAGCTGTCAGTGGTTTCTTCAACTCAAAATAAAATGTTCTACTAAATTGTAAAATGTTCTAAGGTCAATAAAAATCATATAAATTAAGACAGTCGGAAAACTCTCATCGTTAAACTAACAGCTTTAGCTCAAATACCACAATATTCACGTGTATTTCCGTAATTTCCAGTATAGTAACCCCTCTACTCCCTCACACCCCCACTACCACAGACCCTAGATTTATGCCTACTCGTAGATACGCCGTTACTACCATGTAGGTAGTGAGTTATGTCTGGGTACAGGTGTGTGGGAAGTTGTAGTCTCTACCATTCATGAAACCGACACCTCAGAGCGGTCTAATCCTCGGCGGGATCAACGGTGGGTGTTCTACAGCGAGGACGTTGATAGTTGTCCATGTGAAATACGATCAAGGAAAAGGTAAATTTAAAGGTAAAGTTTGTCTTGTTTAACGAGACAAAGTTAAAAGAGCTTTAAAGTCTTCTGCCACTCAACCTCGACGAGGACCTAGATCATCTTGAGTGGAATGCGACTCCTTCAAGCTGGATGGTCACAAGAAAAGCAGAACATTATTTGATGTTTTAAAAAAATATGATTTTGATCATCAAATGGTAAATAGACTATTGAAGAAAGGTTATGACTTACAAACCAATTTTTCTCTCCTTTTGCTGGCTAAGCAATTATTACCTTTTCATCTTGGACTTTTAAAAGTTTCAAAAATTACGGTTTTGAGTAAAATAATACCCGTATTTGCATTGTCTTAAATTGGGCTCAATGAATCGATGACTGAATAGAAACTAATATGATAGAAACTAAATCTTACATTACACCCTTTATCTATCATACAATGTAAACGATTCCTTTCGAATTTTAAGATCATTCATTAAATTATGATTTTAATAGTACCTTGTGGCTTTCCAAAATCATTGCGTTACAGTTTATAATTTTCCCAGATTAAAAATATCATTGTTTGTTTCGACTTTTTGACATTTAGGCCGCAAACGTAGGCCTTTAAATTTCAAAATAAATTGAATTTCAGATGAGTGTTTAGTTTAGGTCTACTTATGAATATAATAAAGCTAAAGTGTCTAATGATAATAATAACAACAAATCGAGTAATTAATTTACCATAGATATCAGTAGGCCTATTTGAGATGCCGACCACTCTCAAGAGGGTATTTTAAGGCAAATATGTGGTGAAGGATGAGTGTGATGAGTGGTAGTAATGAGTTATGAGTTGTAGTCTTGTTACAAACTAAGGCCGACTCTTCCTTAGAATGGGTCATTAATTAATAGCCCAATGACCAATGGAAATACAAGGGCCAACGGCTTAACGTGACTTCCGAACCACGCAGGTGATGATCTGATATGTCTAGACGAAGGTGACATATGACCTATGAAGCTCAACCAACAACTATGAAGTACAAAATAGAAATTCTCCAAAAATCCAAAATCTGTTTTATACTTTCGAAAACGTAACAACACCGTAAACACGTTAAAATACTTAAAATACCGTGCACGAACTGCATTAAGGAGAAACTGCCGGACAGGCAGAGTTCGGGTTCAGGAGTCTTAACTTAATCCTAACGATCAAAATGTCAGCAAAGTCCAAGGTCTGAATACTTATCACCCCATTATCAGTGAGATTCGTTAGAGAACCGAGTGGATTAGGAGAGGAAGTAAATTCGGGATTCAGCTCCGTCCAGAGAAGAAATGGTCATTTCTGTAGACGCTTACGGGTGATCATCCTGCGAGTTTATTTTAGAAGGTCTGTACGTGCTCACGCAGTTGTCGATGTATTTTATTTGAAACCTCACTGAGCCATAAAAATATCTTCTTAAAAAAATATCTAGATTTATATCATAGACTCTTGGGCTCGTTTAATCGTTCAGACTTTGCCTATGTGGATAAAATTTACAATAATTCCGTTTCATCTAAAATCTAGCTAATCACTAATAAAATATACTTCTCTGTGATTCCTTCCTTTTGATCAAAGTAAATCCTTAAAAATTAGACACGCGCAGGAGTTACAGGAGTTATAGTTCTCACTGTTGCTACAAGACGCGGTCAATGGATAGAAGATGTTGAAGGGTTGAAACAATAACCCCATCAGACAAGGTCAAGGTCTGATGACGTAGTGTCTGGCGAAGAAGAAGAGGTATGCGATAAGCGAGGGTTCAAGGGTAGAGGCTATGGGGTTGCCGACCTCCCCAAGGTTTGTGGGTCCGCCCCACCCAAGACAATAAGTGTTAAGGGTACGCCTCAGTGTCGATGCAAGGGACTGCAAGATGCCGAAACGTTAAAAGCTAAAATTGAGTATTTACACTCATCATAAAGGCAAGGATATTATCTACACGCGTAGAGAGCACTTTTCTTGAAATTGTACCTACCAAGCTTACAATCTGAAGTTAAAAACACGGAATTTTGAATTTTTAAATCGCTTTATAGAAATAGTATGATCTTTATCGATAGTTAGGCTTCGTCAGTTGAAAGAAGGCTCGTTTTAGCCAATTATCATGTGCGCTCAGCAGCGTGTTCCTTGTCCGGACGAATTTAGGCTTTTCCTGAGGTGTCCACTGAGGAGGACCTTTAAGTTTGAGAATGCAGGGCTAAATGACATAGGCTACTACATGACATACTTAATGATAAATAGTCTGGTACGAGCCTTCAATATCACGATCATTAGTGTCAAATCGCACTACTCCATTGGAAGATAGTCAAGATACTCGTATTAGTGTAGCAACAATTACTACTACACTACAGGTGGTCCGTCCATCTCAACATTTTCTTTGGTAAAGTAGCTACGAGTATTGATGGTGTTAGGCAGTGGTTGCTATATCGTTTTATGACTTGAGTGGCTTGATCATAGATAGGAAAATCTTCACTTGTGTTCAAACTTGTATGGATTTTCTTTGTGGGAGAATCCGTTAAATGAGTTTCTCAGTTAATCGTGTTTCCTTCTACTACCCAAGAGTTTTCTTCTACTCCCGTTCTTTCCTTTTACTAAATTAATCGTGTTGTTGCGTTTGCCAATGATTCAAACTAATGCCCAATCCACGGGTGCAAACCATTTTTTTTCTAAAAGCGTGAATGTTGTACCTACGAGCACAAGGCTACACAAAAGTTGAAATTCCCTAAGTTAAGCAGTTCAAAACACACAATTAATAAACATTTGGCTCATAATATGAATTCAAAATTCTCACAAACTATCAGTTCTTTCCAACACTACTTTGAAAATTCATATTTTAAACTCGGAGTTCTCAAAACCTGAGTCTACCGAACTCATGAGCCCCGCTTCAGAAAAGCACTCATCACTAAGAATTTGAAGCATTTGGTAATTTGTTGAGAGCAGCGGAGTAATTACTTGTGTGCGGCGACGTAAGAATGCAGCACCAGCAGCAGCAGCCAGAGCCGCGAGGGCAAGTTATCGACAACGTAATAGAGTCAGAACTGGCGTGCATGCATATATTAGTGTCCTGGGTCAGGACTCAGGTTCACTTCTTCAAAAAAACTATCTTCGGGTCGAAGGTTGTTCTAATATATCACGTTTAACTGCTTTGGTGTGATTGTGGTGTCGTTATCGTTTACTTATTGTATGGATGAATCAAAAGTTATGATATTACAGGCATGCAACGACTGAAATGGTCATCTCAGTTGTATACCAGCGGCGGATTGGTCTCTTCCCTCACCGTTTGAAAATACAAAATTAAACCTGATTGGTTAAAAAGAATGGTTTATGGAGTTATCAATGCGTTTTCACAAAACTGGCCACAGAAAACTAGTGCAAGACCCCATTTTTAAAATCCTACACCCCAATATTGTTGCCCGAAATTCATAAACCTAATATTCCGCTTAAGGCTTATAATATGTTATCGTGATTCACCTTGAAAGGGACTTTCTAAATTCTTGTTAGTCATTTTAACTCCTTTGTTAAAAAACTGACTCATTCATCAACGCTCTAAAGAATTTCTTCCCCTCCATTGGCTGTGTATACAGGTATTTTTGTGTTCTTTGTTACACTTGGTCAGTCTGATACATGTCTGTGATTGGTCGTCCGCTGCTCCCAGCATGCCAGTCAAAAATCAGATTGAAACTTATAGTAAGCCGGTAAGTCGGTGGACAATTGGACGTGCTTGGCTCCTCTAATTGTGTGTATTGTTTTCTCAACTAGATGTTTTAAAATTAAATAAATTAGGAAAAAAAGAGACAACTCATGTTGTTTGATGGTAGGTGACTGGTCAGCTTACGCTGATGAATTTTAGGCTAGCTTATTTACTATGTTTTGTGCTGACTTTCAGGTCACTTTTCGTCTAAAAACGGGATCATATTCCAGATGCCAAAACTTCGTGTTCTTCCTATTCACTAAAAAAACTATTTAAAACGTCCACAAAAATATTTCAACCCCTGTCCTGTCAATTTTGAATCCCAGTTGTAAAGAAATTTCCCATTCAATCAAAGACACAGCGGAGTAGATACCATTATCATTCCGACGTTTCGAATACTACTAGTTACATCTTCACTGGCCAGGATGTCGGAGTGGTCCATTTGGAAGGCAATGAATGCATTACTAGACCGAGGTGTAAGTACAGGCTCCGTAACCAATATAAGTCATAAAATATGCCCGTGCCCTTCTGATTAATGTGGACCTGCGCCTAAAGCCACATGAGCCTAATTATTCAGAGTGGTCTCGGGTTGTTCACCCGGTAACGGTCAATGATTTATCTGGACCTGGAGAAGATGCAAGTCAAAGGTGATGGACTCTTCGCTGGAATTGATGGCTGCATTCCCACATCTCGATTGAACGCTTTGAATGATTTCGAATGTCAAATGGTTGTTTAGTTTAAAGGATTTATTGCGGTAAAATATTTGCATTAAAATTTTATTCAGTAGTAGTACTGGTCAAGAGACCCAGTATCACTTACCAGAACTATAAAAGCTACAGTTTTCCTGGGTAATTTTGTAAAATTAGCTCAAAATGGGGTTAATTAGTTCAATTTTAACAGTTTTCTCTATCTTTTAGATTTTTAAATTATAGACTAACATTCCTATATAACCACAAGTTGATCCACCAAACAAAGATATTTCTCGCTGTGTTGGTTTGAATAAGCCTGAAAGTGAGAAAATGTTAATGAGGAAAGATTGATCCATACCTTCTCCGGAGAAGCGAATATTCTTGTAAAAGTTTCACAAACAAACAATTATGAAAGTCCAATATTAAAGTAAATAAAATATTAGTTGTCATTGTATAATTTTACTACAGTAATTTGAAGGGAAAGGTTTATTTTAGTAATCTAAGAAACCTCCAATATCTAAAAAAGAAAATTTAAAAGGGCTGTAGAAGGAATCCAGTTATCTGTTCTTGGAAGAACCCAGTGTAGGACCATCTATTAAAAAGATTTACCTTTTAGTGGAGCCTCTTGATCGTTAAGAACAACCCAACATCTGTAGGATCAAGAGGCACCACACAAAGATAAATATTTTCAACTTATCTATCCTGGCTAGAAGGGAGTAATTCGAGGCCATGTCCCCGGATGGGTGCCCCTGATTCTCGTAAGTCATTTAGTTTCAAAATTACGGAGATTTTTTTAGGAAGCAGATCGTGCGAACTGCTGAAATCATCACAAGTTCATAGAAATTGCATTGATCAATTGCAGATCTTATCGTACAACTACAGGCGGATTTGAAGGTCACTTTGTTAGATCTACGATGTGATAAACACTGTTCTTCGATAAGTCAGGATTCCGTGAGATTTGATCAATCAGCAATTGATCCACTTTAGATACAAAATAACTTCATCAGCTTCAATTACCCTTTGCGCATCAGTGGGTTAGATGTGGAAAATTCTTCTATGATTTCAAGGAAGGGAATCCATTATTTTTAATAAAAATAGTTTACTACTATGACGGAAAATTTCACTACTACGATCAACTCAAACATGCGATACGTCAACTCATTTTAAAACATCATACCTTTTGTCAGCTCTAACATTGTATCACTTTCGGTTCCTCAAACTATGAAATTATTTACACAGCCAAGCAGTAAATCATTTTGTTATATCATCATTCTTTCGCTCTATATGCATTGTTCAATGGTTGAGTAATATTTTTACAGCCATGTTTACAGTCAGTATAGCAGCAACTCTTCACTAAACAATATTCTTCCCCAAACAATCTCCACTAACAGGTCTGCTGTCTGTTTGTTTAGGTTTTAGTATTAGTTTAGGATTTGATATCGTGATCTGATTACACCCTCATTGAATATATCCAGACTCAGATGTCCAGCCCCTGGTTCATACTCTGGTCAGCCCTGGTGTCAAGTTATGATCTATACCTAGAGTAATTCTTAACCACTGTCTGACGTGGGATCTTTGATACTTCGGTTCTCTAATTTGAGACACGGACCACTCTCAGAGGGGTATTTCAAGATAAATTTGAGATGAAATGGTGAGTGTGACGAATGCTTTCATGAATGATAAGGTGTAGTCTTGTCACAAGCTAGGGCCGACTGTTCCCCAGATTGGTTCATTAACTAAATATCCCAACGACCAATCACACATGTGTGAGTGAATGTGGTACGGAGGAAACAATGGTTACATCAGCGGATTTGTTTGAATGTGAGCGGAGCAGTGAAAGTAGTGTTGTGTTGTAGGTCACTCAGGACTACGCCACCTCTCGTCCAGTTTTTGTGTCCTGCCGTCAAGGTAAGTCATTGTTTCTTCTCGTTCAACAATATCATCTTATCTGGAGGTCGTTCATTGATGGAAAATCGCTATTTTATCAGTTTTTCGGTCTTTATAAGGTTTATTTTCGTGGGTGGGTGTGTTTGAGTGTGTTGGACATGACGAAATTGTTCTTTAACTACGGTATAGCTGTACTTGTTTTGTTTTGATCATATATTATTGCAAACATTTTCCATCGTTATTAGTGACCAAGAACAACCCGACACATCGGGAATCTGATCCCGTCTTTAGCTAAATGGAGACCTAAAACACACTACATTAGAAAACTTTAGGCTAGCTCATTTTTTAATGTTTTGTGTTAGGTCACTTTTCACCTGAGGATGGGATCAGAATCTAAATTCCGAAAGGTCGTGTTCTTCTTGATCACTGACGATGGAAAACGTCCGCAATAATATTCGTATTTCAAACACGGAAATCATTCTATTGTCAATCATCAAAGACAAAAATGTATTGTTGATTATGCTAGCGTTACTGCAAAGCCAGCTCTGCTTCTGCAAGATGTCACTGCGTTGCAGGCACTTACCTACTGCAGAAAAGAGGGGGAAGTGGTCGGCCGGAAGGGGTATTATTGTCACGGACTGTGTTGTTTTAAATAAATGGCCTCTTATGCGTACTTTCGATAAATGTTTCCAAATCGTGTCTCATAATGGTGGACATTATTTCTGTAAAACAATGCATTTATAAAACATGCATGAAGAACTATACATTTAAAAATAATTGCGATGTAGTCTGAACAAATCCACGGGTGCAAAAGAACTGTATCTTTTTGAGCGTCTATAAATCTCGCGTCTATTGTTACACGTTTAACAAGGTTTAACAACGATGAAAGACTAGTAGAGAAATTCGGGAGATCCTGTTAAACCATAATAGAGCCTATAGAGGTAGGTAAAGAGGAGTTCTGTAGTCACGACCAAAAGTTTCTTTTTAGTTCCTACTAATTTATACAGCTAAATTGTCTCATCTTATAATATAAAAATGAATCGCAAAATGTGTTGGTAAGCGCATAACTCAACAACGCCTGGACCAATTTGGTCAATTTTTTTTAAATGTTCGTTGGAGTTCAAGGATGGTTTTACGGCGAGAAAAATTTGAATAATTGCCGGAAACCCCTTAAAACAGCCCTTTCCTTTTCCCATACAAACGTTTTCTAACTAAAACGTAAACAATTTGATCTTTATTGCTATTCGTTGCCAGCTGATATCCCTATTTTATAAAACATATGTACAGAACAAAAAACTGCCACATTACAAATCTTTTTGACAGGACGAAGTCTGTCGGGTCCGCTAGTTGTTTATAAAATACAGAGTGTGTATGAAAATTCTTAAAACACTGTATCCATAACATTTGTCGTAATACAACAGAAAACTCTGAGGCCGAAGGCCGAAGTGAGGCTGTAAGTGAGTCGAATTGGAGAACAAATTGCAAAGGATGCAAAGGAAATTCAATTCACTTATGCCAGCGGCGCTGTAGCTTGTGCGTGTTGGCCTGGTTTTTATGTATAATAATAAATTATAGATATACTGTTAAAGTTGTAAATGGGTTTATACAACACTGTATGTTGCTACAAGAATCACGATCTTACTTAAGCTATACAAGTCCAGTTCTGTAACCCAGTCCCTGGAAACTGTTATGTCTATCATACTTAACTTCCACTATTTGCAAAACCACCGACCTCGTGGGAAGTGCTCTAGCAAACAATTTACATAAAACTGAACAGTTTTAGTTAATTCACTTGGATTACCGTTTCATAACCTGCCTGACGCAAAGTAAACCACTCCGATCCTGTTGTCTGGTTTCTTGTCGCTATATGCGACGCGACAGTTTAAGTATTATATAATAAACAAAGGGCAGTCATGGAGGAATTGATTTCATGCTGCCGTTGCACAGAGAGGAAGCAATTTTAGCCCACTTTGAAATATTTTAGCGACTCAAAGAAGAACTCGTCTAGGCTTCCTTTCAGCCTGTGACATGATTTCTGAACTGGGCCACTGTGTAATGGATAAGTTTTGCAATGTTACCCAAGAGTAAATTAATTTTGAATTGATCGAGCTTTAAGAGAGTAATTAGGAGACTATTCAGTGTAAGCTTTCTAATTTTATATTATTGCTTTTATACTTGCTAAACACTTGTGTACAGTGCCCTAGATTTTATGTAATTTGACTCAAGGTATTGCAAACATGAAGTAGAAGCTTTACATTTTTAATGAACTGCATAATAAACATTTTGGAAAAATGTCTAAATTTAAACTAGTCTTACTCGTATTTATCCAAATCAACCGTAGTTTTAATCTGAAGACCTATCAAACTTTCCTAATCTTAGATCAAGTTTGGTCCGCATAAATAATTAGCTCATCATATAGGTCTTAATTATAATTCCTTTCCTATAGTTTTAATTAATAGGGTCTTCCTTCAATCAAAGGACTACGATCGCTCAGTAAACATAATTTAACTGTCAATATCAGTGC
Organism: Matsumurasca onukii; assembly: GCA_018831715.1. NCBI lineage: Eukaryota > Metazoa > Arthropoda > Insecta > Hemiptera > Cicadellidae > Matsumurasca > Matsumurasca onukii. The sequence continues at coordinate 39,583,227 of CM032063.1, read as the reverse complement.
TTCGATTCCCAGGCGCAGTGATAACTTTTCACGATGGCCACGCCCCGTGGTTTGAAGTCACGTTAAGCCGTTGGTCCATTCCATTGGTCGTTGGGCTATTAATTAACGACCGAATCTGGGGAACAGTCGGCCCTAGTTTGTAACAAGACTACACCTCATCGTCCATCAAAAACATTCCACACCCTCACCCTTCATCCCCCCCATATTCACTCCCTTCATCATATTCACCTTAAAATACACTCTAGGAGTGGTCGGTGTCTCAAATCAAAGTATCAAAGTACCTTTTAGATCTTCAGTCCCAGCTTAAATATATTTTCCTGCCAAAAGAGTGTATTACACTCAAAATATGTACATTAATTTACCTTTATATTATTTATAGACAGCAGTTTTCCTTGCAATGAGCTGCTACACTGAGCTACTGCGACTAGCCATGATATGAATGTGTGTGAAGTTGTCAGCGTGTCAACATTTAATCTGCATATGTTTTAAATGGTAAAGCATTTAGAAATGCCGCTTACTTCACACACCTAGCTAGGAGCAGCTAGTATTTCGTATGTAGCTTAGAGTGGCTGATCCATTAGGGAGCTTGGAATTACACATCAAGCTACGAAATCAGATGAAACATTTCGGTTAGTCAAGCTTGCCAGTGATGCTGAGTTTACGTGCCGAACTAAAGTTTACAGAACCAAATAATAATATAGCAATTGGTTTAAAGTCCTTCAATACTTATACTTAATTTGAGACATTGACTCCTCCTAGAGCTAGGGTATTCAAGGTGAATATGTGATGAATGATGAGTGTGATGAGTGTTTTGATGAATGATGAGGTAAAGTCTACTTACAAACTAAGACCGACTGTTCTCCAGATTGGGTCATTTTAGCCCAACGACCAATGGAATGGACCAACTGCTTTACGTGACTTCCGAACCACGGGGAGTGGCCATCAGTCTTTTGCGGACAAATGTATTAATTTTCCAGACCTACAGGACACATACACTGTAATATATTAGTACAAATTTAAACACATTTTTAAAGTGTTTCAATTGTTCATCCAATAAATGCTTGATTGCAGATGTTGATGGCACTGCTGCTAGTGGCCAGCCTGGGAGCCCTCGCCTCCGGGAGACCGTTCGACCCAGACGACCCCTATCTGGACTCCGTGCTGCCCAGTAAGGACGTGGACTTCGAGGCGTTCTACCCTCGTGAGGCGTACGGCGTGCAGAACGGCAACTCCAGGCCGTCCCATGGGCATGCGTCCTTCTACCAACACCGCAACCCAGCCCTCGTGGACGCCAAGAACTCCCCCGCCTATGGCTTTCGCTTCGACGGCGGTAGACGGTTCAACTTCGACGAAGAAGAGGAGGAGGACGAAAAGTAGACGTGAAGCCAATAAATGACGAGCAAATTTCATTTTGTTTCATTTCCACTTTTAAGACTATTGGGGAGGTAAAGTAAATTGTATGGGTGTAGTGGAATAATACGCACAATCAAGTACATCCTACGGTGTCGTGCACGAATAGCGCATTGGACGGAGAGCGCAGTTCAAAATCCTGGACTTAGAGCACACGTTACTTGCATTAACCTGCTGGCTGACTCCCCCTCACACTACTGTCGACTGGTTACTCACGTGCGGGCATTCCCATTAGACCTAAACTTCCCCTCCCGCTGCTCTGATACACTCAGGACCAGATACACTGACAATATACCTGCGCAAGATGGTGTAAAAGTATGCTTTACTTTTCTAATAAGTCGTAGTGTGCAAAAAATACTTGAGGAAAATGTTTCAAGTAAGCTAACTCAAAACCTATTTTTGCACTATTAAGGTCAATATATTATTAAATTTTGGTTTGCACTTCTGTCACATGTTCTGCACAAATGTTACACATTCTGTGGGGAAAATAATTATATAATTCACATCAGCTATAGAGGTGTGTAAATAGCTTGTTATAAACATCTAATATCTAACTGATGAATTTTTTAAATTGTCATACCCTTCAGACGGCCAAACAGCTTTTTTGTCATTCTGCTCTGAAACAGCTGCTTTAGACACATGTATTGACAGTGCTAAAGTGTCACTTTTACACCCAGGTAAATAAAGTATTGTTTTGATGATCTTTTTGTGGCATGGACATCAGCTGGTTCAACGAGTTTGTTTTGAAATTTAACACTGACGTATCTTAAATCAGTGCAACAGCTGTTTCTTCAAAACATTATAATTCAAACTGTTGAGCTCAAAACAATGTTTACTTAATTAATTGTTTATAATATTAAAACATTTCTTGACATTTATTTCTCATTATTAATTGCATCATGACAAAAAATATCGTTAATCACTCGGCCCGAAAGTGTCTTTTTGACCCTCGGTCATTTGACCTTGTGTCAAAAAGTGTCACTTAGGACCTAGTGATGAAATATACTATTTTTGTTAAGCAATAAACAAGGCCAACAGTATAATTTTGAATTTTCCACACAACCGCATACTTATTTATGTTGGTCATACCACAAGGACAGAAAATTGAATAAATCTACAGCAATTTTGTACATCTAAACAATGGATAGTTTTGGAGTGGGTCATCAAGTTTCAACATGTTGTACCGGTCATTGTCATTACGTCTAGAAAATGGCTTCTAGACCCACCCTCCTCTTCACTGTTCCCCATGCCTCCCGCTCACATTTTTTGTACACAGGGAGGCCTGAAGCAATGCGGCCTCATGGAGCGTTGACAATTCACACACTAGTATTTGTGACTTTCCTTACTACACTTAGATATTATAGTTCCTTAAGTTAAAGTGTTCTTTTCCAAATAATATAAGTAATATTTTTATTTTTTCATGAGGGTTTTAGTGGGGCCGTGTGTCTGTTGACTCCTCTGAAGAGCTGCCACTGATAAATTAATAAAAATATTAAATTCAGTTTGATTACTAATAGCTTTTGGCTGGTGGTCGCCCGCAAGTTAACCACCGAGTTAATTTGAAATCAAAAACATATTTCTAACGTCTTGAAGAAATTTTCCCAAGGGACTAAATATAAATGGTGGTGTCTCTGGTATGGATGAAAGAAATATAAAAATGTAAATAAAGAATTTTACTATGCTAATACTAAAATTTCTTAACAGCATTTACAAACAAAACAGAAACACGATTCAATAAATATAACAGAACATAATTATATCATTCAGATGTCTTGTAAAACCTATTACATAAAGGAACATTGAAGATACAAAATCTAATTCTACAACAATAATTTCAAGGCATACAGTTTATGTTTTTGTTTAGTCGAGTTCATGCTATCCTAATCAATAACACTAACTAATGTCTTTTAAAAATATAAGTCAAACATTTAAATATTTCTAGACAAAGTACACACAATGCTATATTTTATATCACACAAATTATATTAAAAATACAATTTCATTTAACATTTATATTAAGTATTTTAAACAATAGACAACACACTTTTAAACTCTACAGTATAAATGCTTTGTAAAATAAGCATTAAAAACATAGTAAAAAAATGTACAAAAATACAAATTAAACTAATAAAGTCTAAACAGAGTACAAATAACTTTCCAGCTTGACTTTAGGCGCAGGCCGAGTGAATGGAGAGAACCAGGCGAGCGAGAAGCGGCCGAACACAGCTTGAATACTTTTCCATCTTGACTTCCTCACCCACTTGGCCTCTTCTTTCTTCAGTTGTTCGATGCCCTGGAAAAATCCATGAAAATTACACAACTAACTACAGTCAAATCTTTCTTAACCAAAGTAAAGGTTGAAAAGGTTTGACTAGTTTTGTTAGCACGGATATTGTAGTCCCGAGATGTAATCACGACTTTTGCTACCGTTTGTAGCAATCCCTACATTGCCCTCGACAAAATCACGACTTTGGTTAACATTCACGACGATGTCAAGACTTCTGTTGGCAACAAAATCACCATTTACATCACCATTTGCAACGATATCTAGACTGTCGTTGACCTTCACGATGGTATCTAGACTTCCGTAAGTACCCACGATGAAATCATGACTTTTGTTGCCGTTCGTGACGATCTCTGGACTCCCATTAGGGTCCGTGATAAAATCGCGACCTCATTTCCCAAAATTTCCCAGTTTAGGGACAAAATTCCCGCAAATTTCTCCGTAAACAAAAAATGTCTGTATAAATCTTGGTTTTGCCAGATTTCCCATATGCTAGACACCCAGACTTATATTGAATTTTTGAACCTAGAATACACTAAACAGCAAAACACAAACCCAGTCATAAACTGTCATAAAATCACTATTGAAATTTACACTTTTAAATTTTAGTAGTACTGTTATTGGAGTGAGAAAAAAAGCAGGTCTGTGGGATATAGAAAAAAAACTTTTCTGCTGTTTTGAGACAAGAAAGGCTTGGGATTGCTACAGACGGGTCTGTGTAGAAAACCATGCCATGCTGTGGCGCTGTAGCTGCCTTTACGGCAAAAAATACCACAGTACACAAAAGTTGCCTGGACAGGTGGCATGTTACCCCTAAGTACACTCCACCAACCGTTTCATCGTTCCAGATAGCCTGTAGCTGCGTGATAAGCATAGCTAGCGTGAAGATTGCAAACAGAAGTGCTTCGAAGACGAGGAACACCAACAGGACGACAGTGGTGGGGGGAGAGTACGCGGAGCAGTCTTTCCACTCCAGCTTCACACACATGTAGAACTGATTGGCAGTCAGGAACAGAGAGTGGATGGAGATCGACGCTATGTAAAACTGGAAAATACACAGCCGTTTTAGGAATCAATATTCCACACTTTGTTTAGCACTAAATGACAAGTATTTGATGGATCCCATAAAGGTTAACAATGTATCCAAAAATACTTTGATAGGTAAATTCAAACTTAATTGGATCCACACTTTCCCCAAAAATGCATGGATTTGTCTTCTAACATATCACTGCAGCTCTTAACATGGTGCGATAGACGGTTGCGCCAAACTATTCCACCAGGCCGCACCTGTACTCTAGCCCTCTACAGTGTCTGCCGTTCAAAGTGCTCGCCACTGCGCATGAACTCACACTACCACGCTCTCTAACCGCAAATCTTTCCCTATCTGATTGATTTTGTTGGATGCATTAAATAGAAAACCGTATTATATGTCCTGGGATGAAAATTGTATGGGTTTTCCTATTTTATCAGGCACAAATGAAGTTATTGGCTTTACCCATTTTTGTTGAGTCCTCAGATTGGTAAACACGCTGCATGATTTTGTTTTACAATACTCAACACACAGATTACTTTGATCTCCCATCCCATAGCACAACCGTTTTCACTATGAAGCCGTCCTTTGCTGGAGCGTAAATACTGAACATGCTGCCTCAACACCTCAAAAAAATCTTAACACTTTTAAGAGGAAACTTCAAGATTAGCTGGACAACACAATCTACAAACTTGAGAAATTCAAAAATCTGTTGTTATATTTTGTAAGTTTTGACAGTTGTACTTCTAAAATAAAAAATGAAGAATTTATTTATTGTCCACTCTATTTACTAAATAACTTACCGTGAACAGGACGAAATATTTTTGATTATCTTCACCAACACAGTTGTTTACCCATGGACAATGGTGATCCATTTTTCGAATACACCTGAAATATTTACACAATTTCATATAGGACTGGGTCCATTTTTTGCTCTATTATTTTTTTTGTATTGTACAGTTAACGTACTAATGGCAAAAAGAAGTTAATAAACCACCAGTACTTGACTTAGAACACACCTTGGACTTGAAGGGAACACACTTTAGATAGTGTGATTAATAAGTGGATCAAATTAATCTTGATTTTCACACAATTTGGCAAATCAAATCTCAGCATTCAATGTTTTGCATTTTAGGTTCCTTTTTTTAAGGTACAGTTTAGGTTTTGAAGACTTTTAAATGTTGCCAGAAAAAATTTTCTTGAAAAGGTGTCTCAAAGACTTTTGCTCTGAAAATAATTCCGCCCCTCCTGCATCACCATTTAAACTAGCTGCCTCTTCAAGAAGCTCTTACAACAAAAAGTATTTAAAAAAGATTATTAGCAAAATTAACTGCCAGCAAGAGTAAGTTAATGAGTAAAGGAAGGAATTAAGCTTTCTCAGGTAATTTTACCCATGAGGGAGGCTATTTCCATAATTATAAATTTATATCAATGTTATTAGGCTATTTTAATTTATAAGACTATTTTTAAAAATTTGTAATGTAAATATCAATTGGAAATAAATGATTATTATTATTAATTAATTACAAAAACTTAACTTCAAAAATCAATTAAAGTAGATTGGCTACAGTTTTATAATATTGCATATCAATTAAAGTAGTTTTATAACAATAAATCAATAAATTTAATATCAAATAATAAATGTAATATAAATTAAAGTAGTTGTATAACATTGCATACAGCCTAGGTTAAGTAAGTTGAGCGGGTTCACAGACAGCATATCCTTTCTGTAGTTCTATGTAGTGCTTTAGCTAACTCAATTGAATAAAGTAGTTTGCTGAAACTTAACCTACTAGCCTAAAAAGGAAAAGTTTGTCTTGTTTAATGAGCCTAAGTTAGGACTACACAGTTCTTTCTACTACTCAACCTCAGCTTTTCCTTAGCATTTGGTCACTTAACAAATTGTTAGTGGTGACTGCGGGGATCGAACCCGAGCTACCGGAGCGATGAGCTCCACAGTCACACACTATACCAATTTGCCAAGGATCCGCTAAAAAGTTAGCTCACATAAGTTTTTAGCTTCAGCATTTTACTGTATATTACATAATCATTCTGTATATTACATAATCATAATCACTGATTTTGGATAAAAGTAGCAGGGTGATAATAAACTACACTAGAGTCCCGCTAATCCAAACTAATTGGGACCGGACCCTGTTCCAAAATTCCCCGGGTTAGCAAAAATTCGGATTCGGCGGATTTTTGGCATATATTGGTGCATTTATTGTATATTGACCTTATAAGGTCATACATTGATTATGAGGGACTAATATTTTATATATAAATGTAAGAAATTATGTATTTTAATCCTGTAGTACTCTGCAATAACAAGCAGCTGAATTAACGTAGAGCTGGCAGTGCAATGGATGGCTGCGCAGGGGCTTGTACCTGCGTAGCACCAGGACACTGACCTTTCCACCCTAACCCCCGCGCCTACGCCTGAAATTCCAGGTAGAAAACATCCCACAGAGCAGGTATAAAATCCTCCTTGGGTCATCCGCTCTAAAAACAAACGATGACTCACCGTGTACTGTCGGTGTATTTTGTTCGAAGCTATTTCTTGAGCACATACCTGCGTGTACAGTGTGTCATTATGAGTGCTGGTTTGTTATTAAATACATACAGTATGACATAACTTGGAAAACTAGTTTTATTTATTAACCCGCCTCAATAATTTTATGAAATTTTTCCCCTTAACAGTGTTTGGATTAGGCGGATTTTCGGATTAACGGGACTCTAGTGTATAAGAAAAATGTTGCCAGGTACTTTCACGCTACTTCTTAGTAAGAAAAGTTACTTCTAACACTTCCACTGTGTTGGGTGCTCTGGAACACTTTGCTGTATATGAAAAAATGCGATTTTTATGTTCGTCATGTCGATTACAGTGATTGAGTGAAACTTCACACAAAAAGTAAACTTTTGCCAGCCTTGAATGCGTTACTGCCAACACTACCTCTTACATTTTTATAAAGTTTACAAGAAGTTTCTTCAGTAAATTGGCATTATATCTGTAGACATAATTTTCTTTTTCTCTACAAAATTATGGGAAGGCCAAATGGACCCGACCTCGGCTACACCCCAGGTTACAAGCGAACTTACCTCTGGCAAACGGAGCAGTGGTGGGCTCGCTCGGGTTTGATACTGCAACACTTTGGACACTTGAAGATGACGTGGTGGCCCTCTCGGCAACCCATCTGCTGGATCATCTCCTTCGTCGCGTTCCCCTTCGGCACCGAGCCCTGTAGTCGCAACACAGCAGTTAGCATCGCTTATAATGAGTGTTTTTGTACGTAACAAAGTTTAAATAGGATAGTCCCTACAAATCCCGCTCTAAGCGTTTTTCCCCCTCAAGTATATTCTCATGGGCCACTCAGCTGTGTGAATAGCTACGACTGGTAAGTTGGTGCGTCCTGATAACAAAATCTGAAATCAAAATGGCTTCTCAGCTATCTATAACCACTTGTTCCAATTCAAACACCGTCCAGTCCCGTGGTCTTACGAGCTAAACTGCAGATTATTATTATTAAAGTTTGAATAACTGATGACCTTCTTGGAAGATGAAAGATCCTATTACTTCCTGAAAATGTACTTAACTTATAACTCTAATATTTCAGTTAATTTGATTAAACTAGTAAAAGCTATTTAACCATGGGCTTTCAAAAAATACTGTCATCCAAACTATTTCAGTGACCAAAATTTTACTGTAAAATTCAAATACATTCTAAGAGAGACTGACCGGATCGGTGAACATGGTGCGTAGATGTGAGGCGAAGGCGAGTGCAGCTAGTGTCTGGAAGATGAATATGTTAATGTAACTGTACACGGGGTACGGACTCGGAGCAACATCACGCTCATCACCACAAACTCAGCGTACAGGATTAGCAGCCAGGTCAATGTTGAGCAGACGACACCACAGATGTCCTTCAACACAATCATTAAAAAAAAGTTAAAATTAAAGTTTGTCTTGTTAAACGAGGCAAAGTTAGGTCTACAAAGTCCTATCTCTCTACCATTCAACCTCGATCTTTACCTAGTGTTACCGTATAGTCACATTACAAATGTAAGTTGTGACTGCGGGGAATGAACCCGCACCAGCAGAGTGATCAGTTCCGCTATCACAGCTATGTTACAGCAAATATGGGATTTTACAAATTGTGCAGAGAGGAATTTATTTGATATACTAAAATAAATACTACATTTATTTCACAAATACCAGAACCCGAAATGGCAGCTGAGAACAATTTAACTATGGAAAAACCTTGACAGCTTGGCATTTGATGCTTCCACACTGTGTAAATTCACAGCACAGCTCTTGAGATCTCAGTGTTTAAATTGGCAGTTTTTAAAGTTATATTTTGTTAAAATTAGAGAGAGAAGAGCTCTATATTTTTTTAAGATATCTATTGAGCAAGTCATGGTGTATAGAGAGCTGATTTTGGAGCAATTGTTTGCTGCCCCACTTGAAAACAACTTTAACTAAAAAAGGCCATATTTAAAATTTTTCTTGAACACCCTTCTCCAAACATTTTTTCCACACCTTTCATGAATAAAAATGTTTTTTTTAATAAATTGATTGACGTGTTTTAGCTAACCTTTTAGTTTATTAGAATTTAAAATGTGTTAATTTATAGACACAGATAGAATATAGACAAAATTACTATTGGGTAATTTCCTTGTTCTTTGGGCGTGGAGCAGCAAGTGGAGACAAGAGCGGCTTAGGAGTTATAAAACACTCAATTCTAAATCAAACCTGTCAAAATTTAGAAATAAGCTTAAAACCGGCTAGTAAACCTTGTGTTACATCGCCCTAGAGTTCGTTGAAATTGTAGCCTGAATACACAGGTGTAGTAATGACACAATGTGGTGTTTTACATAACATAGTTGAGAATGTTAGGGTAGGATATTCTTTGGTGTATTTTGTTTACTTGGCAATTTGTTTTGTAATTTTGGCTCTATAAAATTATTAGTGTATTGGATAATCTGGCTATTAACAGTTATTACTTACCCGAATGCACCAAATCCACCCACCGCAACATCGGTTATGCTGGTCTACCTCTCTCTTAAATACCATGTGATCATACTCCATTTTCCATTGGTTCTTCTGTAACGACATGACTACAACTCAATAAATTTACAGTGTTCATTCCCTCCAATACCAAAATTCATAGAATTTCAGTACCATTCTTGATCAAAATTGGCCTCAGTTACTTTAACAACAAAGCCTACATACACGGGAAGTTTCTAGGAATTTTGGATTGATTAAAAACTTGGCATAACGAAATTAAATTATTAAATTCAAATACAACTGAAAACAAACACATAGCTCTTACTTACCAGTAAACTTAAGTTTAATTTTAAATTTGGACCTAGCCCTACATCTATAATTGGATGACTAGGTCTAGCGAACTAAGTAAATATAAAACATCCTGTGGAGTCTAATTAATGTTCAAAAAAATACATCTTTATTTTACACAAACTTTGATAAATCCTATATTATACCAGACTAAGGTCCAGTTTTCTCAAAGTATTACACCGAACTCAAATCCAAGGGCGTTATAAATTCATCACACATCCAAAGCGTTGACGAATGTTGAAAGCTATTCAATCACACTAATAATTCTATGCACTTTCATTATACTTTCGCATTTGTATCAAATAAAACTGTAGAGTAGGTAACTAAACGAGCTTAAAATAGGTATATTTTCAGTTTTAGTTAACTCAAAGCAAATTGCACATAGAACCCATAAACAGCTACAAGCAGCAGAAACAAACTTGTCATTTTATTTTCGTCAATCTTGACATAATTATTTTGTTTCGTCTTTCATTGGGCATGAAGAATTAAAAGGAATTTAACCAAAGAGTACTACAAAACTAACGTTGAGTCTACTTTATTGTGGGGGGGAAACAGTTAATTTACTACTTACATATTATGTAAGTATTATTTATTTACAACGATTTTGATCATGGACTAAATGTCCAAAACATAACGTAACGAAATTTCTTCATAAAAATTATTTCTCGTCAAAGGTGTTTTGTTTATACAACTTTATTTTATTGTCGATATGTTACTGTTGAAGGTGTTTCATTCATTATGGAAATTATGTTAGAACCTTTAACGTCTCTTACTAAAGGAAATTCACGTATATGATTAGGTATGTAACGGTAAATTGTTGTCTTGGTTAGCAGCGGCCAACTTCACGCGTCTTACTGCGGTTGCTTCTAGCCGCTGGCAAAAAAATAGTTTTCGACTGTCGTTATGTTTCTTTTGTTGACAGTTGACTCATGAGTTACGAAACTAATTTGTTCAAATAATTATTTCGTGTTACGGACTTAAATTTCCTTGGTTTTAAAAGTCGTTCTCTGAAATGAGCGTGAGATTCTTTATTTGTTATTGATTTTTTGGGCACAGAATGCCTTCTCTTTGCATTTGCGTGAATACAGCAATAAGTTATAATCTTTATGGAGTAGGGCTAGGCCTTGATGCTCACTGAAAGTGATTAGGTCCTAGTTTTGGACTGGGTCCTTTAGCTGGTCACTACGAAAGTGTTTTTTATGAATCAGTGCTTTATTACATATGCTCAATTGATTACTATTTTGACTCATCTATACTGAATCTTGTAATTAAGCTACTTAACATAGACATAGGCATTCACCAGGATGGTAGGCCCACTTGTCAAATGTATTACGTTGTTAATAATTAGTTTTAGTACATGTGACTGTACCAGAAAATATAACGAACTTGGTCCTCGGAAAATGAGTTCGGGAGAAAATGTGTATCTTGACAAGGCAAAACCTTCAGGATGGATTGACCCTTTTGATATGGGTATTAAACCACCATCTACAGAAACTAAACATAACAATTTTAAACAGAGTTCTGATCAACATTATGTTGATATTGTTCCTCCCAAACCTGGATGGGTGGACCCGTTTGCTATGCTTGGAGAGTCACATTCATCAGACCTCCTAGTTTTGAGCGATGTTGAGAAACATGTCTTGGCGAAACGTCTGTCAAATTGTGAGGTTTACGCAAGAAGATTTACAAATTTATTTTTGAACGCATTAAAATCTCAGGTAAGATGCTTTTCAAAGACCTTAACCCTCTATCGAGCGCTTCACGGAGGTTTTCTCCATGTTGTTTTGTTTTGATTAATGAACCATTCTTTTAATTATTGTTCAAAACTAATAGCCCATGACCCATTTAGTTAATCTCGATGATTTATCTAATAAAGGAAATAACTCGCAACTTCACCGTTTTCAATCCTTTTAACAGGGCCATTTACAGGATATCTACCCCAGTAGAAACCTCCTGATTGCTTTCAGGATACATTTTTTATAAAGTTGTTATCTGAAGTCAATATTGATAACAATAATTATCCGCGTTTGGGCTCGGCAGTGTTTGGATCGGAATGAGTGTTTTGCTTCCAGTGTTCGTTACCAAGATGATCTACTAGGTGTAGCTGCTCACTTCTCTCAATCAGCTGAGTGGACTACTTAAGGTCCAAACGCCTAGGGCAGGTGTTGAACCGCAACCTCGAGCTCTGCCACTAGACCATCGAGACTCTTATACAAAGTTTTCATTTTGCACAGTAGGACGAAAAAAGTGACTATAGAGGGTTGAGAACAATAAGTTCCACCATTGTATTACTGTGAGTATACGGATTTAAAATTGAATTTTTAAGGTGAATATATTTTTAGGATGGCTTCAAAGCAGATTGGCCTGATGACTAATTTTATTTAAACTGTTTCAAACAAAATAACCTAAAGAATTTTTTATTTCAGGAATCTGTAAAACATGGTCCCAACTCTGTTCAAGTAATTAATTTGGAATTTTTAATCGATGACAAAGAAATGCAGATTTTACATGATTTTGGTAGCAGATCCAAAGATGGAAATTTAGAAAAGGTTTCTGATACGTTGACTAATATATTTATGAGTTCCAAGAACAAAGGAAGTTGTTCAAACATGAATGATTTCTTTGCACCGATTCAAAGTTTCTTCTTGAAACTTGCTCAATCTCCTGAGGTAGGTTAATTTTATATATGTTAGATGTTAGATTGAGGGGATCAAGTGGTTAGGGACTGGTTATCCTTATGCACGTCTGCCTCGTCTGTTGGGCATATTGAGCTACCACCGGAATGAAAGGAAGTCTCGATTCAGGAGAGGAATGGGACTGGGTTTGGCTGACAGGTCAAACATGAGAGGGCGCGACAAGCAAGCCCGCTGACAACCACTAAGGGGACTCTAACTCCCAAGACATGAAGAGCCTTGCCAACAAGGACCGTTCCCCCTAAGATTATGGCAAGCCTCTCCTGAGGTCGCGATCTACCTGCTGGCGCATCCCCCTAAAATGATATCTGATCCAACCTCCCCTGGTGGTGGACCTCATTCATGGCAACTCGTGTTTTCTAGGCTGTTAGTCTATGGACACCTAGAAACAGCCCAATTTAACAGGTTCCAGAAACATATACCGGCTTATATATATATTTCATGAAGGTCCACATACATTGAAAACGTGTAAGTGCTGTATGAACATACAGGGTCACTACCCTAGTGCGTGTACGGTGTCAGTGTCTTTTCTTGGTGATTTTCATCGTGGTCGCTGCGAACATCTGTGAGCCATTGTCGAGGCATCGTCACACATCGTTGGATTTCCCACCAAAGGGTGGTACGATGAGGATCACGTTAGTGACCGGGATTTTGTGCAGGAGTATAAATAGACTGTAAACTTGTGAAATAAGAAATTGTATATAGTGTAATAGTTTGTAGCCATTCAGTGAATAATTAAAAACATAATTGTAATTATAATTAGACTGCAAATAAATGGTCAACTTATAAAGACTGACACCTTATTATTAGTAACCTGTGAAAAACAATACAATAACTTTGAATTTAATTTGTTAGTGATACAAGACGTGCATTTAAAATTATCAATAGGTTAAAAACCAGGTATCTTTTTTTTATTTGCAGGAAGTAAATAACAAGCTATCATAATTAGTTAAGGCTGATATATTTTTAATGTTTAAAGAAGGTCATCAAGAAAGTAACAAACATTTGCACACCTTGGACAGTACAGACTCCATACCTCAGCTAAGATCTGTATACGAATGCCAGTTAGCTTTGTTCTTCCGTTGTAGTTTGTCCGTTATTAGTCCTACAGTTCAAGCTCTGTTGAGGTAAAGGTGTGTGACACTATCCCACATGCACTTAAGTTGTGGCACCATGAAATTAAATGTTCCTAAATGCTAGAGTTATTGGTTTTTTACAAAAATGTATCCTATTTTACTCAGAACAAACTGATTGTGAATATTCTACATGGTAAACCAATTTTCAGGAGAATGATTATTTGCATGCATCAAACCCAAAGTTCAAATGTTTGTGGAAGAGGAATACAACAATGGTATTGAAAGAAACTGGTGTCATATTACATTTTGGTTATTTTCTTTGTGATAATGGTTAGAAAGTGAACATAAACAAGAATCCTTATTCACAAATAGTTGCAAGATAATTATTACCATTCAAGTTTTGCAGAAATAATTAAAAACTTGACAATAAAGTTGGAATCTGTTATAGTAATTGTCTGCCTTTATGTTTCAGTGGTCCGTATGTAGCAGCATATTTCTGCTGCTGTTTTTAACCCTCTGGTTTGCCTGGAGACATTCTTTCAGATTTGCAATGTTTACCCTGTTTCTCACATTATTCCTTTGTGGTTTTGGCTTTACATGGCTCAGAATGATTGAGGTTTGTATGTTTTCTATTTGTTGTACTGTACTTGATATATTTTACTACAATACAGTACAGTTTCAGTAGTCCAGCCAGTCGACAATCTGGCACTTTTGCAGTTATCTGCTTCTTATGAAGCAGAATATGTGAATTATAATTTATAACATACTTTTTTAAAATCGTCTATCTTTCAAACAAAATTTCAAAATTCTAGTTTCAGAAAATTTAGCAATTAATTGGCTTCTAACCGCAAGATTAAGATGACAGGGTGTCCAGCACCCCCTGTATAATTCGGGAATTATACAGGAATTTTCTAAATACAGGAATTATGCAGGAATTTCGTCTCTAAACTGGGAAACTTTGCGAAAGGGACCGCGAAAGTGGTGATTTTGTAACGGACGAGTCTAGCTAAAGTTGCGAACGGTATCGAAGTCTTGATTTCGCTGAGGGCGCTAGCGGGAGTCAAGTGATTGCCGCTAACGGTATCATAGAAGTTATTTCACCGCAGGTGCTAGCGGAAGTCAAGAGATTGTCGCATTGTAATGAAAGTCGTGATTTTGTCGAGGCGAGAAGGAGTCAGAGAGATTGCCAAAGGTAATGTATCAGAAGTCGCGTTTTTCACCGCAGGAGCTAGCGGGAGTCGAACTTTGTTATTTCGTCACGAACGCTAGAAAAAGTCGTTTTGTTTAAATACCGAAATGGGCGGGAGTAACTATGACTTCATAGGTAGCTAAATCCAGGAAATCAGCAATATATACCCAGGAAAATACGGGAATTTTATTTTTTCTGAACGCTGGACACCCTGGATGACAATGAGGCTCTAATTGTAAGTTTTCATAGTAGTTTTAATGTACTTTTAAATCCCTACCCTGTCTGAAAGGCTTTACTGGCCAGCTATTTGCTT
This sequence comes from Matsumurasca onukii, assembly GCA_018831715.1. Lineage (NCBI taxonomy): Eukaryota > Metazoa > Arthropoda > Insecta > Hemiptera > Cicadellidae > Matsumurasca > Matsumurasca onukii. Next base: position 39,567,879 of record CM032063.1, on the reverse strand, counting down.
TAGAAGTTGGAGTTCTTAGTCCGCCATCCAAAACCATGTATAATTTCCTGAAAATTTTCCTTTTGGTAAATGTGAAATGAAGGAATTTTTAAAAAGTGCGAAGGAAGCACTAAACACGTCATTTCTTCTTTGGGTCGGAGACAAGATCATTGGAAAGCTGATGAACGGAACGTAGTAGCCACATTAAGACATCTTAACCCTCCAGATTTGTAACTCCAGGGTCAGTCAAATTCCTGACAATTCATGAAGGCCTGACTCAACAGTCAGTGATACCATATTTTCCTGCTTGCTCCTATCACCGTTGACAAACATTGAAAATGTATCTACAGTAGACTTCCTCAGTCTGGTCTCATGGTTTGTCAAATGTTTTGGCCATTTATATAAGCGTGAGTTACACGCCCAATTGGGAAGAGTCACAATAACAGGTCTGAAGATGATGCAAAATTTGGAAATTTCAACTCATTTTCCAGCCAGTAATCGAACAAACCCATAAACTGTGATGGCAGGCGCTCAAGATAGGTCGAAAAATTTACCTCCACAGTTATCCTTTCAATCCTCACATTTTTGTTACATCTATTACAAGCTTTAATTAAATAGTGGTTCATTTTGTTCATTTTAGGAAAAGGAAATAGAAAGATTTGCAAAACTGGAACAGCATGGAAATGTACCTTACCACTGTGGAAGGCTTCAACTTCCTTGGTATGAGCATATGTACTATCGGATGTTTGGTAAGTTTCTTGACTAGCATCTTTCACTTAAAGACTACAGTAGAGTCCAGCTAATCCGAACTAATTGGGACCGAACCCTGTTCGGACTAGCGAAAAATTCGATGCGGATTTTAGGCATATATTGATGGATTTATCATATATTCACCTTATAAAGTCATATATGTATTGAGTTTGAGCGACTAATATTTTATATTTAAATGTAAGAAACTGTGTGTTTGAATGCTGAAGTAGTACACTGGAATACAAAACAGTGCGGAAGTAACGTCATGAATATACGGGCAATACAAAGATGATCTGGTGGCAGGGTGTGTACTGTACTTCTGGTGAAGATAAGATAAGGAACTAGTGGCGAGCAGTTCCAAGTAAACAACCCCTCTCCCCCCTACATCCGTACTGAGTGCATTTTCAATGGAGGCCGGCAGCCATTATCAGGTTGGCGATCTCAGACAGAACCAAACATCCATTTTGTACTAGATCAAATTCTAGATTTTTTTGTACTAAAACCTTTGCAATTTACTGTAATTCCAAACTAGTACCGGTATAAAAACATTATTTGTCAAATGAAATTAATCATTGAGTAAATGGAGATGAGGTGAGGAAATAAGAAAACACACACTACGCTCTCCTCAAAGATCGATGTCACAAGCATACAGAGAAAATGTTGTGATTGGCTATGTAATCCCGCCCCTATGTGGTTGCCTAGCAACAGCTAATGACATAGTAGACAGCTGATAAATGTGCAGCTGTCCCTCACTGCCAACCTGGCACCTGCCTTCCCTCTCCTGCGCACACACTGCAGCTGCTCTCTTCCCCTCTCTGCTTTTCTTCTCTTCCCTTGTCCTTTCCACCTGTCATCTCTTTCTTTGCCTTCACCCCTCATCTCTGTGGGCTCAGAGCTGGACTCTGATTTCTTCTCTCTTTTGTCACTTTTCCTGGTAGAAGCACTTAACCTCCATATTATTCGAAGTTTTTCGTATCCGAGGTGGTCTTGGTCCCAATTATCTCGGATAATCGAGATTCTACTGTATTTTGGAGTTTGTTACTAAACACATAAAGTATGATACAGTAATTGGAAAACCAGTTTTATTTATTTTACCAACTCAAAATCGTATAGTTTTCCCTCAACAGTGTTTGGATTAAGCGGATTTTCGGATTAGCGGGGTTCGGATAAGCGGGACTCTAGTGTATATAATTATCATAAACTAGCAACAATTTCTTACACTATTGAAAATTAAGGCCAAAATGTATTAGCAGGCATTCAGGCACTGGAGTAAAACTAAGGATGGAAGTAAATAGTTTGTTGGTTCGGCTCAGTCTTGGATCACAATCCTTATTAGGCCTAAGGTGTCTGTCTGGAAAACCCGGCAGTGACACAGCTACCTGGAGGCAGTTAATACCTCAAGCCCTTACTTATTAACAGTAGAACTACACCTGACTTTTCCCAGCTGCTGCTGTTGTCAATCCATGTGAGCACACTAGCCGGGCTTACGGGTTAAGACGCTGAGGGGCTAATGGGTTAACTGATAATTAGTAAAATCTAAACGAGATCATTTGTAACTCAAAGAAGCCCCAAGATATTACATGGTATCTAGTGCCACACAATCACAGGTGGTAATTGAAGCATAAAATTTTCATGATATAATAAGGATATATGACTACAAACCTCCTTAATAAAGCAGAAAAAATGCTAGTCTCAATAAACTTTTAAAGTATTTTCTAAATGCAGTAGATGGAAATATCCTGGAATAATCAGTCACTTGCTTTTTTGTCTTACAAGTAATTGTGTTTTTTTTCTAGGGGAGGATTGTGTCAAGTTTTACCAAGCTAGAGACATCAGGCCAATGGTAAAAATTAGTCCTACGGTTGCTCTTGCAGAAACAATATCTGTAATGATTGTGGAACCTTCCAAAAACATTGGCATTGCTTATGGGAGTTTCATAACCAGTGTAACAGGTACATGTTTTATAATTATCTTAGAAATGAATACAATTTTATTTATTCATAAATTCCTTTCCGAAATTGTTCACATGACACTTATTCAAGGCGAAAGCCAATACATCCGGCCCTATATCAGGATCTGAAGTGCGGATTAGTGGAGCTTCACTAAAAAAGACTCAATTTGCCAGGAATAATCTTACTTAAGTTGCCACATCTCACAGCCCGTACTGAACGGAAGCGCCTATAAACAACGCACACTTTGGTCACACGCGTTACGGACAAGTAGAGACTTGAAAACAGGTGGCTAAATGACGCTGTTACAGCGCCGGATTACTGGACGTGTCGGAGTGGCAAACGGCCGGATTATAGAGACTGTACTGTACTACAATTTTTGTGTCCATCGTTTTCTTTGGTTGGTTATTTTCTGATTGATTACCAATACTGTAGGACCTTGTTATTTAGAATATTTTAAAAATTAGACATCAGAATGAGTCTTCTAGGAATAATAAGCCACCGAATGAAGGCTTGTAAATTCTATAGGCTGCCTGAACAATTGTGGCTGGCGTGTGTGGCAAGAACTCTGCAGACGGCAATCAGCCTTCTCAGAGCGGATGAGCTTTCTTTTCCATTCTGTCTCTGCTATTTATGTCCTCTTTATGAAGCTGTTTATAAACGTAATGAAATTGTGTTTCAGATGCTGTGCCATGGTATGTGAAGGGAGTTGGAGTAGTTATGGGCTGTCTTGTACCACTGTTCTTCCTGACTGTGCTGTTAGCCTTTCTGTGCGGCTACAACTTGAGCCTCTCATGGACTGGTTTTCATGTTTATCCCAGCTGGTTCAACTCTAGAGCTCCTAGGTTAAGTGGGAATAACGACAAATATGTGGAAGATTTGTCAAAGAAAGAGATTGAGAGGAAGAGTAGTTACGAAGCAGTTATGAATAATAGCAGCGAAGCCGTGTTTTTGATGAATTGGAAAGGCATTCAGAAACTAGCTTCCAGTACATTATTGAAAGTAGATGAAGACGAAAAGAAAGAAAGTCCTAAAGATAGCCGAGCTCTAGTAAAGACAGAAGATGATTCAAACATCAAGAGTTTAGAAGAAGCATCTGATGCAACTCACGAAGAAGAGAGTTGCAGAAAGAGAAGTGGAAATATTGATTCAAATAATGATAAATCAGCTGGTAATATTGAAAGTTATAATGAGTCTGATCCAAGTTCAAGTGAAGATCAACTCGTTAGAAGTAGAATAAGAAAATCGTTAGATACAGTAAACAAGCAAGAGATCAAAGAAAAAACAAATTAAAACTGCATGTTGTTTTAAACAGAATATGCCAAAGTACCTGACTGGTTCACCATTACTTTTAACCAACTTCACTGCCTATCGTCAAAATCAGATATATTTTATAATCGGTGATATTTCTTGTCATATGTAAAATCACTTACCGGTATTAGTACGCTTAAGTTTTGAAGTCCCACAACTCTGAAGGGTAATTCAGTAAAATTTCACTAACTGTGTTAATGACCATGATAACCACAACTGTGTGGGGGACATGGATAACCAAAATCAGAATAAATCTACCGATTGCTAAAAAAATATGTCCTATATTGATAACTTTATCTTTCAAAGATGATAAGCTATCAAAATTCAGTTTATACTTTATACAGATGAGATAGGGACCCTTCTTTCATGATGAGTGCAGCATTCTGAGCTTGTGCCTTAGTTTTCACAGGTTCTATGAGTAAAAAGTACATCCCCAAGAGTCGTAAACTTACAGCACCAGGAGCCGTAATTCACTCACTTTCCGCAGTTTACTGGCGGGAGTAACTATGACTGTCGTAGGGTAGAATTTTTCTGTGGGACGTTAGACTGTTGTGATAAATTACTTATTTTACAAAATAAGAATAATATTTAATTTTATAATAAAACTCCCAGAGTATTTTTTCTGTGATTATTGTCATGTGTGATGTAGATATCTGGTTAAAATTTGTCATGTATTTTTAGATAACCATATTTGTAAGCATTTTATTATACAATTTGTAGTCGGGATCAATTATTAGCTTTATATTGTTTGTCACCTAATAATAGTATGTATTTAAATTAGGACAATATTTTAATTACAATTTCATGATTGCACCTTATTGTTTTGGTCATGTACTTAAAATAAACTTACTGTATATTTATCTTTTTAATGTGCACTGAGCTTTAATGACAAAAATTAAAATACTTTTTAAAGCCTATGTATTGTTCTTGGCCCTTTCATTCTATTTTTGAGGAATGTAGACTAAATTGATAGTTTAGCCACCCATTTAATATTGCAGGAAGGCTAACTGTCCAATAAATCATGAACTGGTACAGGTTACCTTGATTTAGACAACAGCACTAATAAGTTGTTTGCCCCAGGCTAACTTTCACAAGATCCACATTACGCATGCGGCACGGGTGGTAGTATGCTAATACTTCAATTCCAGTCAACACTATCTTAGGGTGAAAACATAGTGGAGCGCGGAGGCTAGAGTGTAGCGGAGAGCGTAGCTGAGTTTTTACACCCGACGGTAGCAGCTTCACATGCACATAGTAGAGGGGCACCTAGGCCAGTGAAGAGGGTTCAGAGGAAAAATGTCGTCGACCAGTGATGACCTGTTGTATTATAACTGGTAGCTTAAAATTATTAATATTTTAGGCGGTATGAGACATTGTGCAGTGCACCCAGTGAATTGATCTTGAAAAATTCGGAGAGTATCACCACTTGTGTCCACAGTTGAAACAATTTCCTAACGCTTTTCCAGTACACAAGGGTGAAATACAGTACTTTTGAGTATACAGTATATTAAACCTGATTTCTCTTTATATGACAGTGAAATGCACTAACTTTGTAAAGCAGCCGATTGAAAGTGAAGAGAAGCTTCCTATTCCATTGAGGTATATTTTATTAGCTTATACGTAAGACAAAACAGTGAAATACATTAATTTAATTTGATGTATTTTATTAATGCAAGAAAATGCAATACATATCAATATACATTCATTTATTAACTGGATATCAATACATGTTGTAAAAAAATAATTAATAAAACGTTCTATGTCGATCATAAACCACGTGTGTTGTCAGTTTAACCACTGACACTCCACTAAACCCTCTAGGTAAAGAAATCGAGGTAGAATTCCTGAGCGGAGAGTCTAGCAGGTCGAAGAGTGTACCAGCTCTCCTCCCCGCTCTATGTTTTGGCGTGGCTGACTACGTGTATTCTTTTTTACCCTCTCAGCTATACTCTCCGCTACACTCTAGCCTCGCCGCTCCACTATGTTTTCACCCTTAATGTAAGACACCCTCATACAACAAAGTACAAATTCGTTTGCGATTTGAGCGTGCACTCTGAAGAAAAGCTGGATACAGGACGACATAAAGATTAGGATTTCACCTCTCTATCTCCAAGCTATAGACTCAGAGTCCAAATATTATTATTGGCTTCAGTTTAAAGGCCCACTTCTGCTAATTATCTTAATTGTTGACATTTTTCAAAGACTGAGACAGTAGATTTTAATTTATGTGGGGTCAGGATCAGTGCTCATTTCATCTTCCGGTTCTGGGTCTTACCGTACTCCAGAATGTATAAGACATCTAATTTTCAAAGGAAATTTGCTAATAAACGTGGTTTTACAATTAATTTTAGCTTATCTAGGAGGGCCAGAAAGTAAATAATTATAATGATCTCTGCCCTATACATTTTACAAACCATTAACTTTTGACATAGGTAAATAAGGTTTGTTGATTTAATAATGAAGGGTACACAGGGTCAAATGAACGAAACGTGTACAACAGTACAAATTTATTTTCATAATTACAAATCCCTTAATCCTACTTATCTTACTTGGACACATCATTTTGACTGTTAGCCTAGGCATTTAGTTTGTACTTGAGGCTACTAAATACTTGTTGCAAATTAAGTACAGTTAAGTAATTTTATTTTTACTTAATCAAAGTATCAGTGTGACCATTCATGACAAATAAAAAAACAAAATAAAGTTGATAATTTTAAAATTAAAGTTGGTTGTAATTTGTAACTGCTGCAATTGTAAAATGTCAACCATTACCAAGCAAAGTTCTTGAGAGCTTTTTTAAGAGTTGAGTTTAATCATTTTTCCGTAAAACTTTGAAAGTTTACCTTTTATTTACTTTTTCATAGTATATATGTACAATGCATGAGTATTTATGCATGGTTTGACTATGACAACAAAACATTCTCATAGGTGTTTGCCGTTTGGGGTTGATCTGCAATGACATGGTAGGATGTCAGGGGTACAACTCTTAATCCAGCTGATAACACAGAGTAAACTCTATAAACGCTCTGCTTATTATGTTACGCTGATTAAGTACTTAATGTGAACTGTTCTTCTCTGTAGGCTTAGAAGAACCCTAAGTGTTATTGCAAACAAATGCTACAACTTATACATAAAAAATCAAATTGTAGTTGCACATTAAAAATGTTATTTTTATAAGAACATCAAACTCATCTTTTATTTTTGAACAAACTTACAAATTTTATTGTTTACACTTCATACGCAGCTGTTTTAATGCCTCCAGAGAAAATGTCCACATTTAATTTTAAAACATCATTTGCAGGATCTCTCCAAGTTCAAATCCCCGATGGAACCCTGTGCAAGCAACAATCTGGCCACCTCTTGAGGCGGGTTAGCCTTTCTCATCCTGATGCAGCATTGAGTTAACTCAATAAAGGAATGCATTCACTGTTGAATATCGAGCCTGCGACAACCCAGTGACCTAAGGGTGCTCGTCAGCTCAAGCTATAGTGTGCTCAAATATCACACAACTATGAAGCATGGAGTGCAGTAGACCGATCAAGCTAACAGATGTTATACTACGGCCGCTTTAGTGTGTCCGGCAAGGAAACCGCGCGCATTGTAGGGGGAAGCAGTTCATATGCCCTCTCCCGACTTCTCTAACTCGCGTGTGACACAACTCAAGTGTGCGTGTGCAACCCTTTCTCTTCGTTTCTTACTCGCTTCGGGATTCAATTGGCTCCGATTGGTATATTTCACCGAGTCCGTGGATGGAAAATGTGGAAGGGAAGCACGAGTCGTGGTGGAGACTCTCGCATTGCCTGGTTTAGCAAGAATTGTTAAAAATAGGACACCACTAAAGCGGCCGTACTATAGAGCTCTAGCAGCTAACCACTACATCAAGTGTTACACAATGTTCCTAGCTGAGGATTCTCTGATTTATTTGAAAATTAGTGGTCAGCATTTGAGTTAAAAATGTATGATGAACAAGAGACGGTAAATACCTTTCAATATTTGCTAACAAAGAAAAAAATTAAATTCATTTTAAATCTATAAAACGATTCAACTTGAGTAAAAGTACTCATTCTTAATTATATCATTTAAAGACTTTAATTGTGCCAGATTTATTGCATTGTTTAAAAACACGATACAGTAGAGCTTCGCTAATCCAAACCTTGGTAATCTGAACGGTCAGAGTTCCTACTAGCACTGTATACAAACAAGATATACTGTATACAGGCGGGAGTAACTATGACTCGCCAGACAGCCTTTGATTTATCATATTTTCCAGATAAAACCATGGTTGTCTGAACAGGACTAATCAGTTCAGTTTAGCAAGACTCTACTGGCTGAAATTCTAAATAATACCTCCAACAGAATGCACTGAACTTTCTAACTTTGTTACACTACTTAAAATTACAATACATTAAAAACCTGACACCTTGACTGCCAGCAGAGGTAGAACTAAAAAAGCATTAAAACACATAAAATAACAAATTTGTATATAAAACTCTTTTCTTTAATAAACTATGAAATCTGAAATACAAATCACGAACGTAAATAAAGCTTCCAATCTTTGTGCTTAAATATTGCTAGCTGCAAAATGTTAAGTAGTTGTGCGTAAATACCTGGTAAATCCAACGCAAGAAATCAGCTGTTTTGCCCTTGGAGGCAGTAAAATATGTTTACCGAAAATATGTTCGTAAAGAAAGCAACATCAAGTCTTCGACAACAGGCTGTCAGCAATCACAAATATGTTTTTAAATATACCTACTAATCCATTACAACTTTATTCTCTTAGTTTTATTGCTGCAAGAAATTTGTGTTTATGGTAAAAAAAAAACACTGTGAATACTTCAAATGAATTAATTTTACAACATTTTCCTCATCTGTTTCTAAAGCCGCACAAAGTTTCTTTTTTGGTCAATGGCCATATATTACGCTACTGATAACTTCTTTTGGCACGTCACACGAAATTAAGAAAGGTTTTAGCTTTTATGAATAAAATGTACAATTGTTGATTTTTTAAATTAAAAGTTGAATTTTAAATAAAATGTCAAAAATATGTTTAAATCAAATTTATTGAGTGTTCATGCAATCATTATTAATAATGTACTTTCGAATGAGAGTCTTAAACCTGTATTGGCTCATAAAAATAGTAAATACCACTAGTTTAAAGCACTAGACATGAGTGACTTTTCTTCCACGAGAATTCTGTTATTGTTTAAAATCCTGTAAAATGTAAGCCTATGAATTCATGATGTACATTTACTCTCCCCTGTTGGTGAGTCCTTCGAGCTCTCCCTACGCTGTTAAAACTCCCCTCGGAGCCCTATCCAGTGCCTCTTGATGTTGTTTTAATGGCAAGTAAAATTATGTTTATTGAACGCAATCTCGAAAACTTCAAGTAAGTGTGATAATGGAGTTTTCTTTTGATCTGAAAGTACTTTTATTGGCACCAAGGATAAAAACGCACATCTGGAAATCTCAAACTAAGTATTGAGTCTTATCAAAACTTTTGTTGTAATGAGCAGAACAAACTGTACGCTTACTTAGTTTTGTCTTTCTATTCCTTGCACCCTGGTTAATAATAAATGTAAATTACACGATATTAGAATTGAATGTGTTAACGAATCAGAATTATTTAATTCAGCCTATCTCTGTCACATAGTCAGTTTAACATTTCCAGATTAATAATGTAACCTTGGTGTCAAATAAATACTTTGAAAAATACTGGGCCTTATTTTTAAAATATCATGCATATTCTAAATTTAAAGTGAACATTCCCTAAGTCCAACTCTAGAGTAATATGCCAGAAGGTGATTTAAACTATATCAATTGTTCAAATATCGTTAGACAAATTAGGCAAACTGGTAGGGTACTATTGTAAATTATTGTATTTAAGCGGATTCGTGGCAGATTGGTATCACACGCAGCTCCAGAGCTCATGACTCCGGTGGCGCGGGTTCAATTTCCGCCGTCACCACTTACAATTTAATGACACTATACGGTGACGCTAGGTAAAGGTCAAGGTTGAATGGTAGAGAGGATTTTGTAGTATTAAATTTGCCTCGTTAAACAAGACAAACTTTACTTTTACTTTAAACCCTAAAATAAATACTGGTAAATTAAATGCCTAATGCGTCAAATGTTTTGGACTTACTAAATATTACAGTCACCGACAGTGACATTTAATGAAAATAAACTGCCAACATTTAAAGAATGACTGTAAATAAAAACTTGCAAACAAATAGAATTTAATATTTTTGTACAAAAAAATTATGCACAATAAATTTTACAGGCAGGAGACGTAGCTAGATTTAGACAATAAAACTCCAAGGCTCAACAAGAAAGGCCACTAATCGCTTTAAGGCAATAAAAAGAAAAGTAGCCTTAGATTAATTACAAATAAATTTCATGAATTGATTTCTTTACACAACTTTTACTACTACTCAAAAGTATCAAAAACTTAGAGGTAAACATCAGCATTAAAAAAGAACCGTAATCAAAAAATCCGATCACAAAATGATTTTATATTCAAATAGCACATTTAACTACTTACAGCACTCTGAACTCGAAATTAATAAAATTTTTACATTTAGGTCAAGATGATGTACATTACTATCACACAAGTAATATCACAAGAACACTATATTTAAGAACCTCAAAAATACTTACAAAACTTTTATTTTTTACACATATTCTACTTCTGAGGTTTGTACAAATGATAATACAAACTAACAGTAGAAAATCCACTGAGATATAATTGACTTAGACGTGTTGTATCCTTCAGTCTTTGTACAGTAAAATGTTACAAGTTTAGTGAAATTTAACACATTTTGAGACAAAATGAGCCCACCTTAGAAAAGAAACCATACAAGATTTAATTTGAGACATGTGCAAGTTCATCATTATATGAAAGAAACTTGAAATTATGTGATGGCAATTGCCTTGCTACAACTAATTAGTGATGAGTTGGAATCAATTTTTTTCTAAATTTCAAAGCTAAATTTATTCCTACCAGGCTGTCTGTCTATTGAACAACAAAACAGATTATATTCTATTGCCTAAGTGCAATTTATAAATACAGTGAAACTCTTAACCGAAAGTCTTTCAATTAAAACAACCCATCTAGGCTAATTCACAAATAACAACTCTCTGTGTTTCTTAAGTTGCTTGGAACTGCTAACAAGGTCAAAACAACAAGAGAAGCAGAGAGAGATAGAATCACAGATGGCCACTTATTCCGTAGAACAATAATATTGTGTTTTACTGTACACATTTGTCCCTGGAACAGAAACTTTCCAACCAAGCAATGTCAAAGTTCGATTGCTGAAACTAAACCCCCGTTAGAGATAAATCTAACTTCATTATTTTCCAGCCACCTTTTGAATAAACTCTGTCTGACTACCTCACAAGAGTCTTAATTACATAAGACTGTCGTAAGGCAGTCATTAACCCAACTATGAGCGTCAGTTGTAAATACCAACTCTCAAGAACTGACTTTTGAGGCCAACTCATCACTAAGCCCACGGTGCCTAACCAGCAAAACATTTGTCTTGCAAACAAGTCAAAACTAGGCTATTAAAATTTTCATGCTCAACAAAACGAAACTGAATCGTCTTACTTAAACACCCTTAATGTAAGGGCTAAGTCGGCTGATTGTACCTCGGCAGTGTTGAATCTCACTACTGTGCTCGTGCTACTGCTCAAGGGCTGTGTATCTTGATGGGCCTGAGGTTAGCGATGTTGTGTCTCTTCACGTTCAGCACAGGCTGGTAGATACAGTTGGCTTGAACACGCGGCCGCTTCACCAGCGGCAACTCTATCAACAAGTTCTCGTCCATGGGGTCGACAGCGTAGATCGGTGTCGAGTCGTCGAGGCCCAGCAACAGCCTCGTGTCCGACATGTTCAGTTCTCCATACATCTCGTTGTTAACCTGGAACCAAGCGTTGTTGTTAGTGTTGGCAGGGTATTTGTTAGAAGGTTTTGTCTGATTTATTGGTACAAGCTTGCTGAAGAACTCACAGATGGGTTGTTAAAAATTGGGAATCCAAACTCCCAAGAAAAGATAATATACTATAAAGCCGGTTGTACGGGTGACTGAGCGAGTAAATGTTTAGGCACTTCCCGACATGCTACCCCCCTTAACCACATACTTTTTTTGAAGCTCTTGGTGTGAAATCTTTGGGAAAATCTGAAAATATTCTTTTTTAAGGCTCTGACTAGTTGGCAGCCAAAAGAGATGGCGTCTAAAAAGCTGCCTTTGTACTAAGCTGATATTTTGCACCATAGCGGCAAAACAGTTGCGAATGCTTCCAAAATACGAGGCTGCAGGCCTAGGGGCGAGGCTGCAGGCCTAGGGGGCTAGGAGGCGCAGCCCCACAGTGAGCCTGAAGGGGGTGTTTCTTGTTTAAAACTCATATTGTAAGGGAGCCAAAAAAGATTCAGATCTGTTGCCAAAAAACCCAGTTTCTTACAAATACTTTGTTTGGTTTTTTAAAGTGGTTAAGTTTGGTCACATCTAGGTATTTCACATTTCTTGTTCCATCCCAAAATCAAAACGTTTATCCCACCCACTTCTAAAAATTTATTGCAAAATTTTGATGATAAAAATGTTTAGGAAACTGAGCACAACTAAAAGTAAGACACCAAATATACCAGTAGAAAAACAAATAGTATGGATTAATAAATGTGCATCAAGGCTATTTCTAAAATAACATAATGTAAACTATACACTCTCTATGGATCACATTCACCAAAGGACAATTACTAAAAATTGTTATTTCAAAAATTAAGTCCCATCATAAAAAAGTGGCTAAGAAAATCAAAATTTACCTCAAAATCCATGTTACTTATGCCTATTGACTTTTTCGACAGTCTATCAGTCTTTACAAGAGACTTTTGTTGAGACAAACGAGCAAATTTAGGTTCAAAAGCTCGAAGAGAGGGCGGAACTTTGGAAATTTCATCTTCACTGTCATCATCAATAGGTGAGATTCTATCATCTTCGACCTCCGCTCCAAAATCATCTTCGATCTCTTCTTCGTCTTCTTTGGTCTGGAAAAATGGCTGAATTGAAAATAAACAATCATAGTTAGTTCTAAAGCTAACAGGCAGAGAACAAATTCTTGATACGTATTAAATGTGTATCCAAACTTGAAAGAAACATAAAAAGTACAAATTGTCTCAATTACTTCAAGGAAATGTAATACATACATGCCATTAAACTTTTGATGAATATTTAAAACTGAAAGAGGCTTACAAAGGAATGATTTAATGATTAATGATGATGATGGGTGCAAAGCTAAATCGTCAGCTTAATTGAACAAAATATTTACTCACTTCTTCAGCGTCTTCATCTGCTTCCTCACTGCCAAAAGCAGTTAAGTCTTTTAACTCTCCTCTTTCTAAGAGTTCCAGATTGTCTACAAAATAATAAAAATATGAATCAAACCATTGTTTCAAGTGGAAACTTGTGGATTTGTAAATGTAAACATGGTTTGAAAACGCTTTGATCTTACAATAATCTGATTGTTTCAAGCAAACTAAAAACTTCAGCCGAGAAATGTGTAGAAGTATAATTTTAAAGATGATTTTAACTTAAATTAATAGTTGTTTCATCAGAAAGGAAATTTAAATCAAACATGGTCCCACTACCAATTTGCCACAAGTCCGCAATGCTGATAATTTTAGGTTTGTTACCAGTAAAATCATCTACAATGGCAGAACATTTTCTGAAAATCAAATAAGAACAGGTTTTTTGCCCTGTTCCCGTCCGAGGGAGAAAAACCAACCCCACCAATCCCTAATTAAATGTTACACTAAATTTTTGATGATCAGCAGGCAATCATAAAGCCTGATTTATCATCGAAAGTTATTACATGACTTGAATCTCACCTGGATAAACCATGGCTTTCTTAATCGCTAATGGGTCTTTCTTCGACCATTTGGCAACTTCGTCGTCCATTTTAGTTATTTTTGCCGGATTCATCGCCCACAGACATCCTTTCCTCTGAGATCCGCCTGCCCCCGTGCCTGGAGGCTTCTCTATCTTCTCAAAGCATTTGTTCAGAGAGAGATTGTGTCGCACCGAGTTTTTCCAACCGTTGGGTGCCGTCTTAAAGTAGGGAAAGTGATGGCTGAAACACAAAGTGTTGAGTTAATAACGTTGGGAATAAAACATTGGAGCGTACGTACTGCATATTGTTAAAATGTCTTTAAATCAAACAATCGGTCAAATCAATTCAAAAAAGCACAAGTGTACAAGAATGTTGTCAGACAATAATTATAAAAACATTAATATCAACAATATCTAATACAACTAGAAAATAATTTATACAAATCTATATTATGTGCATTTAGGTTACATTGACACAACTTACCACATAAAGCTGTATATTTCTGAAACTGGTAGACTTCCTGTCAGCGAATTCTTCAAAGCCATGGCGATTAGGCAAGAGTAAGAATACGCTGGTTTCGGGTAACTTTTAACGGAATCAACTTCAACGTTAGGAGTAACTTGGCGTTTGCTTGAGGAAATTTTCTTAGCCGCTGGTATTGCCTGAAATTCATAAAACAATGTTTGGGAATGTTGTTCTTTTGTTCTTGATTGAGTGTTTTACATTCTATGCATATTTAAGTTTTTGAGATTCGCAATTCAACTTTTGAGTGATGAACTAAGGAAATATCTTGAACATTTGCAATTTAGGAGTTGAAAGTTAATATAGGGGAACCTTTTTAGTCTACCACTCTACCCATCATAACTTTTGCAACAAGTGCGTTTACTAGAGATTCGTTTCACATGAAAAGCATAATTCACATTCTACATTGTATAGCTTAAAAGAAAAGTATGGTAACAGACACGGGGAGAAGTATGTTTCATTTAAGTGTTTTGAACCAGCCATAACCATCCTTCAACTGAAGATTTTTCCATTCAGACCCTTAATCTTCCATTTAATCTCTAAACTTCAAATATTTGTTAAAACCTTTAAGAATTAATTAAATGTTAAATTAAATATGAAGTTATTAAAACTAATTAGTTAAATTAAATATAAAATTGTTATTACTTAATAGATAATCTGCCCTTAAAGACTTGTTGTGGCAAGTTAATTTTCTGATTTAAAACAAAAGTGATTTTAAAACTCTCAACACCGACACTAACCTCTACGATGTTAGTTTCTACTTGTGACATATCAACAAGCTCTATTGGAAGTGTCACGAACTCTTGTGCCTGCCGAGATGTACTGACTGCAACTTCCTCGACTGATAACTCCTCCTCTTTAACTTCGGTTTCAACTTCTCCATCCTCCTCTTCGTCGTTCGATGGAACTTCAGTTTTGATCGGCTCCTGTAAAATGTTTCAAGTCCGGACTGCATTAAACTTCAGTTTAAGGTTGTTTTAAAATATTTTATACTTTCAGACATTTATGTAGCGGAGCATAACTTACCAAAATTTCAAATTGCTTGATGAAAATTTGCAAATGATGTTTTAAATCGATAAAGGTATTGATATGGGTACTGTTTACCAGAGGGTGCATAAATAACATACGTACAAGGCTACTCTCGGATTTGGGTTTATCTTCTTTTGATGTGTCCTCCTCCTGTGTATTTTCAACTTTAGTCTGGTTGTTGAACCTCCTGTGGCTCGAGACAAAAGGCACGACACTGCTAGGATCCACCATCAAAGCAGAGGCTCCTTCACCCAACAGGTCCAACTCGAAGCTTGAATTTGAGTTTGCCGAGTAAGATTGTGAATTGAATATATTTGGCTCCTCCTCGATATCCAGTGAAGAAAGATCGTATCCCATGCCTAAAACATTTAAACACGATCAAATTTCTAGTTCATTTATTACAATAACTTGAGATTTATTTTCTAACCTACTTACAAAATTGTTTGTCTCATATAAAAAAACCATAAAACAGAAACTTACAAGCCACTACAGCAAATAGTCTTAGTTTTATAGTGCAAATATAGTTGAACAAATGAATAATATAGCTGATTTAATAAAATTTAATTAACAGACTTCTCGATGGTAAACAAATGGTCCATAAACTCCCGAATGCTGTGTAAAACCCTTCAGGACAACAAATTTTTAAACTGTTTTAAAAATAACTTTGCATGTAATATTATAATGACAAATATTTGTAAAATAAATATTCTTTTAACATTAGTTTGATCAACAATGATCCTGCCGTGTGATTGGGGTGGACAGTGTCAGCACTCAGGGCTCACAGCAGTTCACCATGATTTTACAAAGTAAGATTTTTAAGCCTACCGGAAAAATTCCGGACATTGAAAGATTTGAAGCCAAGATCCAAATTTGAGTTTCAAACTTGAGTACAGGATTCCGATTGAACAATCAAGATTTGAATTGGATCATGGAGATTCAAATTTGACTCTACGTTATCAAACCAGACCCAGAAATTCGAATTTTAAGATTTACTGAAATTGACGTCTAGCTGCGGAATCTCAAGTCTGAATTTCAACCTCAAACCCTTTATATTCAAATTTGACCCAACACAATTTTTACTATCATAAGTGTGCTATGACATATTAGGCTACCTACTTACCCAAGTAATTGCTGATTCCCACTTCTTCGTTCAGACCCATATCTGTATCACACAATTTCATATCCCAGTCTATCATTTCAGGTAGGGATAAATTTTCTTGACCATTTATTAAAAATAAATCCATTTTGTCCTAAAAAAGGAAATAAACATTATATTCACATTACTAATTCAAAATTAGTAAATGGAAAAAATCTCGAATTCTGACTAATCGTGTTTTTAGTTTTCGGTAATCTAGCGCCAACTGACAATCCTGATACAGAACAAAATAAACACAATCATACTAACAAAGATCAATTTTTAAGTCAAAAATCAAGTTTGCAAACGGCGTTTTGTGTTCCAGAAAAAAACTAAAACCTACCTCATAAACCATGAAGTTCCTTTTTCTCTTTAGACGAATTTATGAATACTTATATACTTTTGGCAACGGAAGCAAACTTTAGAAACAGCCGAGCTCAAGCTTTCTATTACAGCGTTACTCTAACCCCCTTAGTATTTACATTTCAAACACAACCTACCTTTCAGTTTTATTTCCCTTGGGCCCAATTAATGTGTTGGTCAGGCACTACTGGGCTTATTTTAAAAATAAATAAAAGAACCTTTATTGTTTTCTATCATGTTATAAAGTAAAATATAATTATATCAAAATCATTAAGTCTTAAAATTAAAATCAGTGATTTTTACCACAAATAAATAGGCTAAGTCTAGCCCTTCACAGCATGTTTTAAGTAGGCTAAGTTTGTGCTGTCCTTTTAAGCCTTCATCCTTGAAATATAAATAAAGATATCATAGGATAAACTAAGGTCTTGTTTAAAACAAGGCTAGATCAGATTCTGAGTTTAGTCCTAGGTCTGTCCCAGATTCAGTCCAGCCCATTACGTGTTGTAGTGTGACAGTGAGGTTATGACTGTTAATAAAAACAACACCAAATTAAACTAAGATTGCGAATAAAAGCTCATAGTGTAACTATTCATCATAAAAATAAAGTTGAAAATAACGGTAACCTAGCAACCGATCGTGTATTGTCCGCCAAAAGTTCATGTTTTACAACTGAGCCGGTGATGAATGAATGACCTTGAGAAAGTTCCCGCCTCTACATAATAGTAAACACAAGGAAAATATATTATGTTAGTATAGATTTTCGAGGATAAATTATCCATGGTTCTTCGTAGAAACTAAATTATACTGGTTACAGTCGAAATTCACCAGGGATTTTACTAGCAAACTAAACTCAATGTATAATAAAAGGTTGTCAAATACTACGTACCAAATGTCTGCCTTAGATGTGTGACAACGGAGGTTAGTCCTGATTTGCTAAAGTTAACTCCACAAATGTACTGTCATATCAAATAAAAATTAAATTAAACCAACATGCTATTTACTGTAATTTAAATTTTAGTAAACCAACCAGCACTAATAGTTTATATCCACAAAATAACACAATCTTCTGGAACGAACTGTAATTCCACCGACAGGTATCCACGGGAGACAAAGAACGACGATTTGAAAATTGAGCCCTCCCATTGGCTGTTGGACCGATGTTTTAGTGCGGGCTTGTTCCTGATTGGTCGTCATTTATAAACAGAAAAAACATGATAGTAAACACAAAGACAGGAATTTAGGAAAGGGTCACCTATTTTTAATTAAACTCAATATTAATAGGTTTGATTGGTAAAAATGATTTTAAAGTAATAAAACAACAGATTTTGAGAGGTTTATTTATGACATGACCAACACATCTCATCTCGCTAGCCGGTTAATGTTGTTCAGAACGAAATAAACATGGCGCTTCATCAACAAAGGATGAGTACTCCAAAGCCATTAATAATGTTTAGTTTTTGTTGATGTGGACTTCAACCTGAACCATGTTTAAATCACCATTGAAAAATACAATTTTTTATATGCTTGTGAAGCTTACGTTCTAGTAGTAAAGTATAATATTCGTGTATATATACTAAATAGTAGGACGAATAATCAATAAACTAGTTTAGCGGAACTTTTTTCCACGCCATTTGTTAGTAGCAGATTACTAGAGAAAATTTCATAAGCCAGTACATCAATCTGTGATCACATATATAAAAATGTATCACTGAAAAATATTTACTTTTTTAGAATAACCTCGTCAACAGCTCTTGTAGAGACAAAACTGAATTATTTAATAATGTTTAAATAATAATTGCCTTCTTCATTCGGAATGGTGAAGCGATTGCAGAGCAAATGATCTTTTATTAGTTGTATACGATCATATTATGATATTCCACCGTAACCCACGCTACGCTTATACTGAGACACGGTGAACCGTGAGCGAATGGTATCAAAAAAGCAAGTATATTATCATTGACAAAAATTTAAAGTCAATGATATTATGGTGTAAACATTGTGACTATGTAAATATGAGGAGAGCGCCGACGATGCCACTCAAGAGTGGCGAACTATGTACTGTATTTGCTTTTTAGATTTCATCAGTGTGCTACAAATGCAAATAAAGGTAATTTCTGGACACATACTTTAATGAATTTGACTTAAACCCTGGGTCCACCTTAACGAATAGTAGCAGCGAATCACAAAGTACTGAGTACATAACCACTGCTTGTATTCTTGTGGGAATCCGCAACCAATATTTAAATCAAGGTATTCACTTTCAAGATACTAATAGGGGATCTCAATGGTACTGTTTTAAATGTCACTCAAACAAAATGTTTTTTGTATGAATGTTTACACTGTGAAAGAATTCGATAAACATAGGATTCGTTTGAGCATAGGAGTGGTCGGTGTCTCAAATCAAATTATCAAAGTTAAATGTTGTACTTTACGCATTATTAGTTGTGTAATATTGACATTGTCATGCATTTTAATATGTGTTGAGACGATAAACGCTTTGATTTTCATTCCAAAAGTTCATTGTCATGCTACTTAGCGGGAATAATCACAACTATACTTTTATTCATAATAATGGCCATTTATTTTAAATATATTTAAAGTCAATGTAATGATACAAGACTCATAATATTTCCGAAGTGCATCACCCTGCTATCTAGTCGAGAAATTTAAAACTACAGCTTAATTCAAGGTGACTCCATAACCTATGGTGACTTCAAAAGAACATCGTTAATCGTTATGCCACCTAGCGGAGAGATCTACATTTTACTTTAATTTGGTAGGTAACGACCAGAGACGTAATATCTCAAAAAGTTAATTACCCTGCTATCTTGCGGAAAAGCTGACAACTACAGCATTGAAGTTCTTCATCCCCCCCTTAACAACAATTGTCATATCGTATTTTAACAATCTACTTTTATCATATCGAACATATTTTGTCTGTTCAGTGTTGCTGCAGACATATGTGGCCGACTTCTGAAACCATTGGTTTTAAATGGATATTTAAAGTCAATGGGTGAAACTAAGACGTATAGACACGTTTCTCTGTATTGTGCTGAAGAAAGGTGAGGAATTTGGAAACTATTTGAACTGGATTGGTGCGTGCGCAACGACCGTGAAGTTAGCCTCATCTGAAATGTTCCTCACCTAAGCTGATATCCCTATGGAGATATAATACTCTATGGATAGAAATTAGAATATTTTAATGTTAGGCCTTAACCTAAAATAAATTAAATTACACAGTAAAAACGGCATAGTCTGAATTATGTTCCCACATTAATTAAATATAGATTGGTTATATAAATCTGCAAACCGAAATACTAATTTTATGCCTTGTATTTCGAAGAACAACAAGACACACAGCTTGAAAAATTACGGTCACAACCCTAGCCTCCATACTACTGCACAAGATTAGTCTATTACCGTCCAAGAGATTTTAAAGTTACCTCATAACTTTGGTATCTCTACCTTCTTAAATTGAACCATGGTAAGTAGTCTATCTCACAATGTATTTTCGTTTGGTTTTATTATTAGTAATTTGCAACCAACTAAAACTATACCTCAGAACCCAAGCTGTCACCTTTTACATTATCACCTCACTCAAAGGGTGTTTGTAAGTCCAATAATATTCTACATTTGGCAATTTTTAATGTAGTTCCCATCTTATAACGTTGAAGATATGTCACACAGCATAGAAACTTGGGCTAGGGATAGGTAACAGATCCACATTACGTGATATTGGGGGTACCACCTACGAAGGTTCACAACCTTTGAACAGTGTATACTTTGCTTTGAGACACTGACCACTCTTAGAGGGTATTTTAAGGTAAATATTTAATGATGTTGAGTGTGAATGACTGTCTCGATGGATGGTGAGATAGTCTTGTTACAAACTTGGGCCGGTTTTCCCAGGTTGGGTCATTAATTAATAGCTCAACGACCAATGGAATGGACCAACGGCTTAACGTGACTACCAAACCACGAGGAGTGGCCATCGTGAAAAGTTATCACTGTGCCTGGAAATGAAATCCATGCCGATTTGGTGCAAAGCGCTTACTACACCACTGAGCTATGCCCCATAGCTGCTGTGATCCCTGGACAGTCTTATTTCATTTTATTATTCATTTGGTTCAGACAAAGGCTTCTTTAATTTCATTTTTCGAATTAGTGGTGAAAAGCCTTATTGCTCGTCCCGTTTCAACAATAAATGTATGAAAAAGAAGATGTAATGTAAATGTATTAAAGAATTGATTTATTGCCAACATATATTACAATCAATTTACAGTTTTATGGGAATGACTCATATGACTTGATAATGCACCTAACAATGATAGTAAATATAAAGATACTATAAGACATAGACAGAATTAAGAATAACCAGATATTAGACTATAGGACTAAAATGTCCAGTTTAAACCAAAGGCAGGCCTTTTATCACATGAAAGTCTAATGAGCTATTGTTTGCTTTCAGGCGCGGAATGCAGAAAAAGCTATGTAAGTATAAGTTTAACTTTATTATTTTAACAACAACCGGATTTGCCTTATTTCAGATTCAGGTTGAAGAACTCCTAAGAGAGTTTCCCTTCCCAAGCCATTAAGATGTTCAAAAGCCTACCTGTAAAGTGTAAACCTACGTGCCTTGAGCGACTGAAACTTCAATTAGAGACTCTCTGAGTGGCTCAAGCTGAATCCCTTCTACTCTCTAACAGACTGTTACAGGTCTGATTAGAGAATGTGATATCTTTCTCTTCCGCCCTTTTTCCTGTGTATAGTTACGTTTGTTTGTTAGTTATTTATTCCAAACAAACGCCGTCCATCCCTTAAGTCTGGTAAGCGACCGAGAGGAATGGTAGTAGTAATTATAACTTCTATAAGGTAACATACAAAAGTAACGTATAACCCCTTTTGACACTTCTGTTTATTCTGTTTAAGTTATATTTGCGTCGTGATTACTGATTTCTATAAGTTTTACTATATTGGATGGTTTAGAAATTACTTTATTATTTTATATTGGTATTATTTTTAAAAGGTCTTGTAAAGACACCAATGTCAGCTCATCCTCCCATTCAAGTAAAATTAATTGCCAAAAGCGTTTGTGAACTTTAACTACCGAAAATTGCTGACAACACTAGGTTAAGTTTACAAGATATAATCAAATCTGATTGCAGATATGTTTTTAGGGATATAAGAGCTTACAATTGGTTCTTAACCAATCAAAAAGCGTACATTAAAGCTCTTTTACTCCTCCAAACATGTGTGTGGCTTAATTGTTTTGATAGCTTTTAAACTAAAGCGCTGCTGCCATTTTTGGTAGTTGAGGTTCACACACATTTTGGTCGCTGTTTTGGATAGAATGGTGATAGGCCTACCAAGCTAAATTTGTGTCGCAACCCTTTCTTTTTGTAAGACGTTCAATTATACAAATATTAGTGGGGCGTTAAGAACTATGTTAATAATAAAGTAATTTCAGAATGACCCTATGTAAAATATGAAAAAACAATTTTAAAAGCTAGCTCAACCCTTGACATTGGATTTATTTTCTGGACTAAACTATGTGAACACTTTACCCGGATTTAGTAAAAGTTACCCCTAAAACTGAAATTAAACATTTTTCAAATTTGTTTTAAACAATTCTAAATTTGTATAATCTTGTTTAAGTAATGATTGCAATAGCCTCTGAGTGAAAATAGTTATAACAATAGCCTAATTTGTAAAAAAAAATTGTATTAATCTGAGTAAGAAGGGGTCAGGAAATTCTTCATAAGTTAACTTCCGGTTATCCTTCCACAATGTTAGTTTGAACAAAAGAGGAATTCACTGTACTGTCGACTTGGATAAATTGCAATCCTAGACTAACACTAGATATTGTGTTACATATACAGCCTTTTGAAACCTTACCAATTATCATCCCCAACAACCACTACTTAAGAGTTGAGGGATTAACTACATCAAATAATAGCTTATTTTGGACTAATCTTCCCTCATCTGTCATATGGAATAAGGTTGTAAGGAGGATGTTCAAAAATTCAATTTGAGAGGCTTTTTAGGCTGCAAAAAGAAGCTATTAGAATAATTTCAAAAGTTTCAGGGAATAATGTCGAGACATATTTAAAGGTTTAATTTGTTGACACTTCCCTGTCTCTATATCTTAGAAGTGATTTTGTATTGTAAAACTAATAAAATGTTGGTTCAATCTAAAATCACTCATGATTATAACACAAGAGGGAAGAACCACTTGCAAATTTGTCAACATAGGAACATCTAAATTTGAACAACTACCCATGCAAGTAGGTATAAAACTCTTCAACCACCTTCCTAAAAATTTAATAGAAATTGAAAGTACCAAAATTTTCAAATCTCGAATAAAAGGTTGCTGTTAAGCAAAGCTTATTACCGGTGGATGAGTTCATAGATGATCTAACGGACAACTAATTTCTTTAAATTGATTTTATTTCCTCCCCTAAAGCCAGGTCTGATGTTAAGTGTGAATGTGGAATGAGTGTGGAATCATGTAAGTGTGAGTGAGTGTGAATGTTTAATTTCATTGTATTGTAATTTGATTTTTGTGTTTTGCTACGCAATATTTTGTATTGTCTATAGCAAATATGTTATTGTTATTTAAGGCTCATTAAACTAAACCTTGATTCACTGTAAACCCACTACATAATCTTGTAAACCAAAGAAGAAACACAACAATTCATTAACCACTGCTCTCAGATTTATAACACAAAGTTGTTAGACTCAAACCGTAAATATTTCAGGACAACACTTGCTCGGTGGCGAGCTGCTCAGGTCACGGAACAAGGAGGCACTGTGAAAGAGAAGGAAAGAAGACCGTTTCTCGCCTCTGAATGTACAGATCTACCAAAAGCAGAGAAGTGGAGAATGCAGATCATAAGAGAAATAGCCCGAAAAGTAGCTCAAATACAAAATGGTAAATTTAAGTGTACCTTTTCATTTATCTTCTCGTGTTATTGTATGGTATTAAATTGCATAACATACTATACACATGTTATATTAAGTAGTTTTGAAGTTAATGTGTATCAAGAATTTTCCACTACAATAGTTAGCATTTTTGGGCAGTCGGTAGTACTGTGCTCACAACTGCAACGGAAAACTGAGCCATTTGTTGATAGCACTGTGCATGCAACTAACGACATCTGTCACCTCGGCGCTAACAACTGCCTTCTAGTAATAGATAACACAGTTGAGAGCAGTGGAGGGAACACCCTATAGACTCAACCACATCCCAAAAGAAAAATCTAAAAAAGTTGTAAACCATTTTAAAATAAAAATTGTATAGCCGATGCATAGCAACAAGTGATACCGCGGAGTCATACTAGCAAGCCTTTGACGAGATAATTTACATGTACATAATTATAGTTATACAAATATGTACATACACAAATTCCAGATACTGAAACGTCATGTTTTTTTGTTCTTCAAAAACTATGGAAAACGCCTTATTATTTCAACCCATTATTTTCGGACACATACAGTTTTGCCATTTAACTCAGAATGCTGAGTAGATAGAATTAACACTCAAACGGATTTGCTTTAAGATGTTTGGTTTTCTAACAATATGAATAAATTGTTTTTTGCCTAAGGAAATTTCTTTTAAAAACCCATTGGTCAGATTTTAGAATAGAGTAGACTCCTTGATTTAATTAACATACTAGGGTTACCCAAAAAATAACGGAATTCCATTATAAAACAGATTGTATTATTTTTTTTTACAAATTTACATGTATACCTTCAGCACCTCAATTTAGTGTAATGCATTTGTCCATTCGATGCTCCTATGGTTTAAAGCACCCTCATATCCCTTAGCTCCAGCCCATCCTCGTTTGCTCTTTTCACCCCTTATCATTTTGCCATAACGATGATATTTTATGTAAATTTTAGTTTGGGGAACATAAAAAGTCTGATGGAGCAAGATTTGGTGAGTATGAATTAGGTGGGGAAGAGTGGTCATGCTGGTATGGCCAAAACAAGCGCGCAGATGAGCTAGAGTGAGGGCAGTATTGTCATGATGATTCGTAAACTGATTTCTACACACTACAGATAGCAAGCATTCTCAATGGTCTTTGGTCATTGAATATCAGCGGTTTTTTTTTCTGAAAATTCACCAGTCGAGAAGTTAAAGGTGGATCCAGAGCGAGCTTGTCTTCAATCACAGGCGCCATCTTGAATTTGGGAAAAATACTGGTTTGGCTCAAATATTTCTTTGTAGCTTTAATTACAACCGTTTCTGACGTTCTTACAGAAAGAAAGAAACTACACTGCTGAACTTTGTTTATTTAATTACACCATCAAAACAAAAGCAGGAGCAGAAAAAAAACTATTTTTAAGCGACTCACAGCTCCTCTTCAAAACCTCAGTGCTCTGAGAAAAATTCAGTGCTCTGAACTCAGGGTCAGATTAGCTTTCATCCCAGTGGCCAAAATGTGAACTATGTACCTATTCAGCGATTCGATACTTTTGGGTGCCCCTGGGTACATTGTCTCCAGGTTACAATTTAATGTAATACATTTTGCCTGTTACAGCTGGGTTGGGGAGTTTAGGATCTTGGGACCTGAGATGAGATCAACAAGCTGCTGAGGGAGAAAGGGGCACTGGGAGGCACAGATCAGGGAGTTGGGAGGTCCGACTATGCTCAGCGTGGTCCACAGGATGCTGGATCCGAGGAAAAAAGTCCCGGCAACAGGGATATAAATATGGTTGCAGCCAGGAGTTGCGGGTAAGATTAGTTTTCTACAGGCTAACTTTTTTAAGGTATCTGTGTTGTAGTATCTTCGGCTTATTGAAGTGTGACTCGTAGAGGTAGGTCTGTCTAAATGTGCTATCAGGCCGTTAGGCTCCAAGCAGTCAAAAGTAATGACTGGAATGTGGAACACTCAGTGTCAGATCAGATTCTAGTCACATCAATCTTGGAGACAATCTAACAGGAATAATGAGTTTGCCTTGTGCGCTTCCTTGTACTCTAGAACGACAATAATTGCGAGTCACAACAAAGTGAATCTGGCAATAATGAAGTCACCATCGAAGGATGTCTTTGTAACCGGTGTAGACCATTCTTTTGGGTGTAAATTGAAAATTAAACAGACAAGTTGAACATAGTTTTATACATTAGTAAGTAGTCCTGCTACGCTAACGGTCTGGGTTTGATTCCTTTCCTCTTGTGGTTTGGAAGTCTCGTTACTAGCCGTCAATCGCAATAGAAATAAAAAATGATAGAGAGTTTAAGCTAATAAGAGAAACTGCTTTTGATGGAGCACTCTTTCTATTGAATCTTTTACGATTATTATTACTTGTCTTGTGTTTCAGGTGTGAGAGAACTATTTGAACAAGAGCGCCCGCCACCACATAAGACAAGAGGGAAGCTGATGAAAGATATTGATGCTGACTATTACGGCTACAGAGGCGATGCGGCGGAGTCTTGCTCCCCATTGAAGCCAGGGAAGAAAAGAAAATTTTTTATTATTTAGCGGTTTAGTTAAAAATCTGGTGCAAATCTAAGCCTAAACAGGGTGTTAGGCGGCTTTCAAACAAGGCGGGATCTTTGACGCCGTGGTTGATTACAATAGCATTATCTGGAGCTGTTTAGACGTGCCGGCCACGGCCGCATACCATTGTAATGAAACTCAAAATTAATCGGCGAAACCGTTAGGCGGCGACGTTAGTTGTTACCAATGCGTCTGAGCGGCCTGGCGATCACAAACAACAGCCAAATAAATTTGGATTTGTGTGTTTTTCAACTGACTTTCCCTATTTTTGACCCCTAAAATTAAAAAAGCTTAATTTTTGGGGAGGGCTGGAGGTGATTTTAAACTCAAAGTTGTCGTTTCAAGAACTTAAAAGTAGGACCTTTAAAATAAGATACGACCGACTTATCAATTAGTTAGTTAGATTGAAAGTTCATAATAGTGGCGAAGAGCAATTTAGTAAAAAGAAGAAACGACTTTTCCTGCCATTTCTGGAGAAAAACTACTCCTTATAGTTAAAAACTATATTAGTGTAGTCCTCTGAAGAAGGGTGGAGTTTTTAACTGCCCGAAACATTTTTCTCAGAAGTAGCAGGAAAAGTCTGTTTCTTCTTTTTACTTATATTTGTATTTGAACATATCTCAAAAGAGGCTTCTCCCCTAAAAAAATACTCTTACAGGACATTTTTGGGGGGTTTAACACGTTTTCCTGTTTATTTTTTTTGGAAAGTAACTGTTAAATGTTCATTCCAGCTATACAAAAAACAGTTGCTGATTGGAAGATGAAAAAGCTAGCAAGTGCAAACAGTGGAGTGGAAGAAAAAATGGAGGAAGAAGAAAACATTTACTCAGTTACACAAGATGAAGAGGTTAGTAAATGTATTCATTTATAAGTAATATAAACTTAATACTGAGGCTATTGTTTTTTGTGCTAGTGTCTCTAAAGTACCTACCTACGAACTACAGTAATCTATCAATTTAAAATAAGGTCCAAATCTGTAAAATGTTTCCTGAGTTTTTAGTCTGGAAAAATTCACTAAAAACCAAAACTGTTTGATTTTGATTTGATTTTGAATAAAAAGTTGCTGTTAAGCAAAGCTTATTAATGGGTGGATCAGTTCCAGATGATCTTAATGGACAACTAATTCTTTAAATCATTTTAATTCCTCCCTCCCAAAAAGCTGTAGGCTGATGTTAAGTGTGAATGTGGAATCATAAGTGTGAGTGAGTGTAAGGTGAATGTTTAATTATCAGGCCAATAATTTTGTTTCTTGTGTTTTGCTACTTAATATTTTGTATTGTTCTAGCAAATATGTTAGTGTTATTTAAGCTCATTAACCCTTGAGGTCGCTGGCTCCACCTGAGCTCCAAAATTATTTCCCTTGAAGCTTGGATGTGCAGTGCATAGAAGTGTTGAAAACCGCTCTGATATGCGAAGCACCATGCAAACTAACCCCTAGCAGAGAAGTTATTGTTTAAACTACTCACCTCCCTCCTGGCAACTCACGTGAGTTTCAATCACCACTCGCTAAACACCGGTGGTTTAGTGGTTATAGACGACAGCTTCTCCTGTCTTCTCACAGCGAGGTTCAACTCCACCCGGTGCCTTCTGGTACTGCAATGCTAGTTGTTGATCATGCCGGGTGCTGGGGCCAATGACCTGAGGATCATCACTGAAGAGAAAATGGCCCATAACCAGTGAGGCGGAAGTGGCACTTTGAGCTTAGGGACGCTTAAATCCGGCTTAGAGGTGTGGTTCAATGATGGTAATGACACAGAGGGGTTTTGTGAAATTTGCTTGGACTTGAAACCCATACTGTAGGCTTTTATGAAAATTTAAAAATAAAAATGTTAAGGCTCATTAAACTAAACCTGATTCATTGTAAACCCACTACATAATCTTTAAACCAAAGAAGAAACACAACAATTCATTTACCACTGCTCTCAGATTTATAACACAAAGTTGTTAGACTCAAATTGTAAATATTTCAGGACAACACTTGCTCAGTGGCTTAGCTGCTCAGGTCACGGAACAAGGAGGCACTGAAAGAGAAGGAAAAGAAGACCTGAATGTACAGATCTACCAAAAGCAGAGAAGTGAGAATGCAGATCATAAGAGAATAGTCCTAAAAGTAGCTCAATACAAAATGGTAAATTCAAGTGTACCTTTTCATTTATCTCGCGGTTATTGTATGGTATTAAATTGCATAACATATTATACACATGTTATATTGTTCAGAAGTTTTGGAAGTTAATGTGTATCAAGAATTTTCCACTACAATAGTTAGCACTTTTTTGGGCAGTCGGTAGTACTGTGCTCACAACTGCAACGGAAAACTGAGAGCCATTTTGCTGATGTAGGGGAATGGCACTGTGCATGCAACTAACGACATCTGTCACCTCTGGTCGGCTAACACACTGCTTTCTAGTAATAGAGGATAACACAGTTGACTGAGCAGTGGAGTAGAACACTCGACCCTATAGACTCGACCACATCCCAAAGAAAATCTAAAGTTGTAAATAATTTTTAAAATAAAATTGGTAAAGCCGATGCATAGCAAACAGATACCGTGAGTCATTCTAGCAAGTTTCCTTTGACGAGGATAATTTACATGTACATATAGTTATACAAATATGTACATACACAAATTCCAGATACTGAAACGTCTTGTTTTTTTTGTTCGCTCAAAAACTATGGACGTCTTATTATTTCAACCTTATTATTTTCGGACACACATACAGTTTTGCCATTTAACTCAGAATGTCTGAGGTAGATAGAAATTACACTCAAACGGATTTGCTTTAAGATGTTTGATTTTCGACAATATGAATAAATTGTTTTTGACCTAAGGAAATTCTTTAAAAATCCCGATGGTCAGGGATTTTAGAATAGAAGTAGACTCCCTGATTTAATTAACATACATTGTCTTACAAGTTACAACTTAATGTAATACATTTCGCCTGTTACAGCTGGGTTGGGGGAGTTTCGGATACGGGACCTGAACGATGAGATCAACAAGCTGCTGAGGGAGAAGGGGCACTGGGAGGCACAGATCAGGGAGTTGGGAGGTCCCGACTATGCTCGCGTTGGTCCACGGATGCTGGATCACGAGGGAAAAGAAGTCCCCGGCAACAGAGGATATAAATATTTCGGTGCAGCCAAGGAGTTGCCGGGTAAGATTAGTTTTCTACAGGCTAACTTTTTAAGGTATCTGTGTTGTAGTATCTTCGGCTTATTGAAGTGTGACTCGTAGAGAGGTCTGTCTAAATGTGCTATCAGGCCTTAGGCTCCAACCAGTCAAAAGTAATGACTGGAATGTGGAACACTCAGTGTCAGATCAGATTCTAGTCACATCAATCTTGGAGACAATCTAACAGGAATAATGAGTTTGCCTTGTGCGCTTCCTTGTACTCTAGAACGACAATAATTATGAGTCACAAAAAGTGAATCTGGCAATAATGAAGTCACCATCAAGGATGTCTTTGTAACGGTGTAGACCATTCTTTTGGGTGTAAATTGAAAATTAAACAGACAAGTTGAACATAGTTTTATAAATAGTAAGTAGTCCTGCTACGCTAACGGTTGGGTTTGATTCCTTTCCTCTTGTGGTTTGGAAGTCTCGTTACTAGCCGACAATCGCAATAGAAATAAAAAATGATAGAGAGTTTAAGCTAATAAGAGAAACTGCTTTTGATGGAGCACTCTTTCTATTGAATCTTTTACGATTATTATTACTTGTCTTGTGTTTCAGGTGTGAGAGAACTATTTGAACAAGAGCCGCCCCCGCCACCACGCAAGACAAGAGGGGAGCTGATGAAAGATATTGATGCTGACTATTACGGCTACAGAGACGATGACGACGGAGTCCTGCTCCCCATTGAAGCCAGGGAAGAAAAGAAAGGTACTTATTATTTAACGGTTTAGTTAAAAATCTGGTGCAGAGTGTTAGGGTCGGGCCAACATTATTACCGCGGCGCCGACATGGCACGGCGCGAGTAAGTTTGATTACAATAGCATTATCTGGAGCTGTTTAGACGCAGCCGCCACGCAATGCATACCATTATAATGAAACCAATCACACTGCGTCAGATCCGGCGAAAGTTGTTACCGGGTAATGCCTGAAAAGCTGCCCCCATCACCCAAATAAATTTGGATTTGTGTGTTTTCAACTAACTTTCCTTATTTTGACCCCTAAAATTAAAAAGCTTAATTTTTGGGAGGGCTGGAGGTGATTTTAAACTCAAAGTTGTCGCTTCAAGAACTTAAAAGTAGGACCTTTAAAATAAGATACCAATCAATTTATCAATTAGTTAGATTGAAAGTTCATAATAGTGGCGAATATTTAGTAAAAGAAGACTTTTCTGCCATTACTGGAGAAAACTACTCCTTATAGTTAAAAACTATATTAGTGTAGTCCTCTGAAGAAGGGTGGAGTTTTTAACTGCCGAAACGTTTTTTCCAGAAGTAGCAGGAAAAGTCTGTTTCTTCTTTTTACTTATATTTGTATTTGAACATATCTCAAAAGAGGCTTCCCTAAAAAATACTCTTACAGACACATTTTGGGGGTTTAACACGTTTTCCTGTTTATTTTTGAAAGTAACTGTTAAATGTTCATTCCAGCTATACAAAAAACAGTTGCTGATTGGAAGATGAAAAAGCTGGCAAGTGCAAACAGTGGAGTGGAAGAAAAAATGGAGGAAGAAGAAAACATTTACTCAGTTACACAAGATGAAGAGGTTAGTAAATGTATTCATTTATAAGTAATATAAACTTAATACTGAGGCTATTGTTTTTGTGCTAGTGTCTCTAAAGTACCTACCTACGAACTACAGTAATCTATCAATTTAAAAATAGGTCCAAATCTGTAAAATGTTTCCTGAGTTTTAGTCTGGAAAAATTCACTAAAAAACCAAAAACTGTTTGAACTCAAAAAGAATGGGATTTACCTGCCGTAAATCAAAGCCACGGTCAATCTGGTAGTGCAAAGGTTCTATTTTTTAGATTGGACTCTCTGTTTTCAATCTTGAATTCAAATTTTGAGCTTAACTTTGGTAGATTCTATAAGAATTTCACTCAATACTAATCTACCAAATTCAAATTGCTATTAGAATCTTTCTGTATAATAGACTAACATTATCACAACCCTATGTTTAATGAGAATGAACAATTCTATTTTATTCAGTTTTTTAAGTTTATTTTTTATGGTGGGACAAGTTAGTTGTAAACTGCAAACTGCTCATAAACACAAAAATCTTTCAAAAGTGGATTCTGAGAGGATTTAAGCAGTTAGCGCTTCTAAATTCTAGGCCACAGCCATACATACTCAGAGAAATAAAAATATTCTTAAAGAGAACGAGAGCTTAGCAAACATTCCGAACCTAAAGATTCGAAACAGAACAGAGCCAAAAGACTCCTTCAAGAGAACGAGAATTGTATTCTACATTTGATTACAACTAAACGACTGTTTTCCCTTCAGAGCTCGGACGAAGGCAGCAGTCAAGAGGAGGACCGGGAGGTGGGGCAGCAGAGGTTCATCGCGCACGTGCCGGTGCCGTCACAGAAGGAGGTGGAGTTAGCACTGCTGCAGCGTAAGAAGCAGGAGTTGCTGAATCGGTACGCCAGCGATACTGTCACCGAGCAGGCTGACGAGGCCAAGGCACTGCTGGGAGTCTGCTCTCACGTCGCGCCCTAGAGACCACCGCTGCAGCGCAAGAGTTGCTCTATCGTTTCGCCAGCGGCTCGGTCACCGAACAGGCTGGGAGTCAGCTCTCACGCCCTGCCTTAGGGACCACCTAACTGTTGTAAATAATTTGTACAAAGTGATTTTAATATATATTTTTTAAGAAATGTGAGTGTTATTTAGATCCATAAAAAATTGTTGTCATGATCAAATTGGTAACTTTTAAATCAATTGTTTCATAAATAAGAAAACATTATGTTTCCATACTAAAAAACGTCATATTATTTTAGGGAAGGGGACTGTTGTGTTTTGTATTATATTATAGTTAGTCAACTTTAAAATGTGGCTGTTTGTGCAGTTCAAGAGATACAGATAATTCAATTTTACGATTATATCTTTTGATTTGAGTATACAGCTCCATTTCAAAATCTCCTGACTAATTAAAAATATGTAAGTAGGTATGTGTAATGATTTGGTATTTATTTAAGTAAATCCATCTAAAATTTAAAGAATTGAAATTGAACCGTCCAACATAAACCCAAATTTGTTATGGTCTAACCTACCGCATTGGTTGTAGAAATGAATATTTCCATACAGTAAAATCTGTAGCATAAAGTGGTGGTTTAAATGTGTCTCTCACCAGTTAACCTTCTTCTTCCATTCAAATTATTTAATTGGAAAAGGGATTTTAAGTTTTAACAAACAGCAAATTCAGAAAAACTATATAATTTTCAACATATAAATAAATTAAATAGAGGAATAATAAATCGATTAACTTTGGTGGAACATGGCAATACAATATTTTGATTAGACGTATAGTTGAATCATGAACTCTTGGCACTGTTGGTGTTGTTAGCATCCTTGAGTGTGGGGAGCACTTTCTCCCAGGACTCCAGGCACTGAAACCAAATGCAACACTCAGTTTAAAAAAAAGTAAAGGCTGAAAACATAAGGGCTGATTTTTTCCAAAGGCGATAAGTTTGGTATTACAGTAGAACTCCAATTATCCGAACTAATTGGGACCGGATCTAATTCGGTTAATCAAATATTTCGATAATTAGAGTTTTCACAAAAAAAAAAGGAAATTCAGAAAAAAAACTCTTTACAATATAATAGTATTATTGACTTTAATTACAAAAGTAAAATACACACACCAGACTTTAAATCGTAGCTTGTCCCAGTCCATATTTTTCCTCACAAAACATTGCCCGCCACCTTTATCTAATTGTTCTAAAATTTTAATTTTGTCTGATAACGTCAAAACCACACTTTTCCTTGTAGAAGCCATATAATATGATGATACAGTACAACTCAATCATAAATATGTAAAAAATACTTAAAGCAACACAAGACACCGGCACAGACAGATGTAAGTCAACGCTACCATGTCAGTAGACTGACTGAGTAAACAAACAAAAGCAGGTGCAGAGTAGATACAGACAGATAGTGCCGCAGTCAAGTGTCCACCTGAATGTTAAGTACAGTCACTGCTAATACTAGTAGTGTCTTGTACTGTCACTTGAATCGTAGTTTGAAGAAACAACGTAGCGATGTACCCTAATCATCCTCCCACTACGTAACAAAACTTTGAGTAATTTCTTTTCTCTAAAAGCGATTCGGATGATCAGAGTTTGGATAATTGGAGTTCTACTGTACAAGAAAGGTTAGGTTAAGCCAGAGATAAGGTTATGGTAGATTGGGCATAGATGGCTAAGGCAGGAAAATCAACAGTTGCAGCAGCCCAAGCACAGAAAGCGCTGCCATCTCTTGCCGTCTTTCTCCTCCCTTGGCTTGACATGCTTGAGTTTGTCAAATGTCAATGACTTGATGTGATCAAATCGTGCAATTTTCAAAAAGAACAATCTTGTGCCTGCCTCAGTGGCTCTACTAGAGACTCTTAAAAGAATTCCCTTGCAGTGCTATCTGAGCTTGGGCTAACGAACTGTGTTGATTTCCTGCCTCAGCCAGGTGGCATCTATGAATAATCTTAACATAATCTTTGGTTAAGCTGATTACCCAAAATTTATATGGTCAGTAGATTTGTCCTCACTGGAAGGCCATTTTAAAAACTTTAAAGGTAAAAATTTGAATTTAGAAAAATTAATAATATATAAACCTAATACAGTTTACCTCTTGGTAGTATTTTATGTGTTGGTCAGCTATTCTCATGAGCAGCCTTTTCAAATCATTCTTCTTCTCAACCCGCCATCTTTCCATATCTGCTCTGAAGTTTTCATTTGCAATTTCCATTCTGTCCTGATTATTCTAGAAGAAAATACGTTAGCATTTAGAAATTGAACAAAACATGATTTTCTTTCTCAAAAAAGGAATATGACTTGTCTCAATCCCAAGTAGTGTTGACTGTGCTTCTTATGGTATATACCCAGAGTTACATT
This sequence comes from Matsumurasca onukii, assembly GCA_018831715.1. Lineage (NCBI taxonomy): Eukaryota > Metazoa > Arthropoda > Insecta > Hemiptera > Cicadellidae > Matsumurasca > Matsumurasca onukii. Next base: position 39,533,401 of record CM032063.1, on the reverse strand, counting down.
TCCTTTGAGAGTTATCCTAGGTCTGCTAGCCACAGAAAGCTACTTACTCTGAGAAGATCCACTTACCTACACCAGAAAAAAGTAGGTAATAGATTTTGCTATTTTAGTATTTTACTAATGGAATTATAATTTTTTAAACCATTAAGAAGGAAAACTAGATTTAATTATTGAGAGGAGACGTAAGGTATCTTCATCCCTCCAAGAATGTCATATTTAAACCTGTTCTTAAGTTTGGTAAAAGACTAAAAGTAATAAAATATATGTTAAGTCAATAATTAAAACAGGTTGAGCCTACAATGGATGTGTACTAACCTAATTATAGTATTTTTTTAAAATCTCTGTGTCTCATCCTTTGAATTTCTATCGTCAAAAGAGATTACTTATTAACATTTAACTAAATCACTTATTTGATAAAACCTAGTAACTTTTTCCTGAAAGATTCAGGGAATTCCCTCAAATCTGCTACAAATCCCAAGGACTGAAAGCCGGTCTACTGTGTGAAACATACAAACCTCGACAGTTTTCAGCAACTTGGGCATGGACAAACTCAGCTTCTCTAGCTTGTCCTGGCAACTGACTGGTTTCCACAGAGTGAACATTGATGTCGGATTCGCTGGCTCAGAGTTGATCAACTCGTCCTTCTCAGTTTTCACTTTGTTCAACTCTTCAAACGCAAGTTCATACTCTATCTGAATAGCGTCTCTTCTTTCTAAGGCTTCATTGATTGCTTCTAAGTACAGGAGGTATTCTTTGAAAGGCTGGAAAGGAAAAATAATTAAATGTAGCCTGTGGTCAGAATTTTAGCATCTGTAAATAAGGCAAAACCTCAGATAAATAAAAACCTTTTGATCTCTTATACAACTGGCTCTCTACAATTTTAAGGAACCTTTACGTGGCATAACAAATGTGTTTGATTACAACTCTATTTAACTGTCTAGTGAGGCACATTTTTTGATAACGAGTGAACTTGTTACGATCAGTTTTTCCGCATACCTGGCAAAAGGTGATTTGATAAGAGCTGATAAGGTGCTTTGTCTGTCCTGCAGCAATATTCTCTTCAGCCACACCCACATCCAACAACAGTGGCCTCAGCACAGGCTCTATGCCGGCCCAAGACGTCAACACTGGGTAGAAGTTCTGAAGTTCGTTTACGTACTCTGAAAAATAATTGAGTTTAAATCTGCTATTGTATAACAGTTTGAAGTAATCGCTTAAAAGCACAATGTTAAGGCACGGTTTCCTAGAAATCAGTGACCACCTTCTTACGACCGTAAAATTTGGCAACAAGTTGAAATGTTGAATTGGTTTATTACTTTAATCAAGAATCAAGAACTTTATTGTCATTTAACACTTTACAATGCAATAGACATAGTCATTTTTATATCTATGTGTTTAAATATACTAGGCTTACTTATTAAAAATCCTCTTAATTTAGCCTTATTAATATTTTATAGGTTGAAAACTTTTCCAAGCCTTACTATTTTCAATAAATATGGATTTGGAAAGTTAACTATCACAATCAAAATAGCCTTAATATCTTGTAACAGTTATTGGGCGGAACCAACCTTTGCGCTCCTTGTGTATTCTCTCCCCTATCTTCTCTAGGGAGAGCAGCTTCTCGGACAAATTCTCCACGTACTCCTTCACGGCTTCAAACTCTGGCTCCGTTCTCTGACATGCGCACGAGTTAGCTATTTGTTGTAAGGATCCAGTCATCCTCCCTATAAAGCTTCCAGAGTTTTTTCTGTGTATCAGAAATTCCTAAAAGCAAGAAACTAAATAAAACAAGAAGGAACTAATTTAACTAAATAATTTTGAGGTTTTTAATTATTATTGAAGGTACCCCTCAATAACACTTTCAAAGCATAGTAAGCTATATTTAAAAAATTTAAACTGCTTATTGTAGACCAAATAATGGTGGTGGATTCTTCATGCATTATGAACAAGGATTTTGAAGTTACATTTATAATTTAAGTTTGGTCTCATAGAGTTGGTGGTTGCGTGTGGTAGACAAAGAGACGTAATGTTTTGTCATTCAAATTATTTTCGCCTTTTAGAGTGTATTATTGAAACCTTTTTTGAAGTTGGTTCATTTTTTTATTGCAAGTTAAGCTAAACTTTCAGAAGTGAGTAGGTACACCTAGTACCGCATCCTGGTGATGAACACTGGAATCAAAACGGTGTCGGGTTCACAGCAAACTAACCAACAGTCCCGATTCAAACACTGTCCAGTTGAGTAGTCCTACAGGGATCAACTTATGTTATTATGAACAACTTGATGTGATTTCCAAATAACATTACCCTTGTAGGTACACCATTTTTTTATGTGCTGAAAGAAGCATATTATTTTCAAGAACATTTGTCCTGAAGGTTGTCCCATCTGCAATAGTGAAACAGTTAATTCGAAAAGCACCTGTTTATGGCCACCGTAGGTGAAAGAATGTTTTACCAATATTAAACTTAGCAAATATGTTTAGAGTTACCGCAGGTTTGGCAGTGAGGAACACGTGGACGATGGAGTGAGAGCTGAGTATTGGGTGACTGACGACTCGGTTGAGGAAGCGGTGAAGCATGGCCATGCGACAGATAACAAACTCTCTGGAGTAGCGGTCCAGCTGGCCTAAGAGCGAGTGCTTGGCTGGTAGTGGCTGTAAACAATTATTAGACATTAAACTTGAAGAACAGGCTCTTTTAGAGTTAATAGTGTGAATATGCTATCTATTAACTTTAAAAAAGTTACAAAACTTTAATATTAAAAAAAATATTTATTAGGCACTTTCTACATTAGGTTACAAATAACAGTCATATTCCTACGCAGATAAAATTATTTCATTATTTGCCCGAAAGCTCTTAGACAGTTGGTGTTAAAAATTTATGAAAATTCCGGACAAATGGTTTAAAAGTAAGTCTTTTTATTCTATAGATGAATATTTAACATCTAAAGCTAGTATAGCTTATAATGTTAGAATAAAACTGGTTTAAATTTTAATGTCATATATAACAGTATTTTGTTTGTCTAATTTATTTTTAACCGGATAGAGCGGCCGCAGTCCAACTCTGAGTGCCTCTTATAACACGGGGTTAAAACTGCAAACAACGTCTTAAGCAAGTTAACTTACTTAAATTCGAAAACTTTTTCTCTGGAAGCATAGATCTACTGCTGTTGCTGAATATAAACATTAAAACTTTTACTCTTGTCATAAAATAAATGTTGTATTTCTGAACTAAAAACTCCATTTTTTCATACTCGAAATTCAGTAATTAAAATTATATTTTACAACCAAACTAAATTTTCCCGGTTTTGTATGCAGCAGTACTAACGACTCAATGCTTCCAGAGAAAAAATTTTTAAATTTAGTTCATTAACCTACTTTAAACATCGCTTGCAAAATTTCCCATGTTAAATTCCCTATCCCATTCAAATGCCACTCGAGCTCTATTCGGCCGTCACTTAAGTCTTGTAAGATTTTATTGCTAGCCTCAAAAGTATGTTTCATTGTAATTTGTACATATATTTACTATGCTAGTCATTCGGCGACTTATAATTTGGTTATACATGATTTTTTTTACTATCAATAAATGTTTGGCAAAGCCTATTGTACAATATGTATTTAAAATGTTTATTAAAGGTCTCCAATGATTCTGGATTGGTAGTGAACAGTGTTCTAAAAATAACAACATTAACCTAATTATGATCGAGCATCACATGATACTAATCACGCCCAGCTGTCAAAGCAAATTAATGGCACTCCTGCTGGCATTGTGAGTGAAATACATGAAAATGACAGTTGGCTGCAAAATATTTCTTATTTAGTTGTCCTCTAGCATATATTATACAATGTCCAAACCTACATTGAGTGTTACTACCAAATAAATGAAATGGACATACAAACTTTAAATAAACATAATTTAAAGACAAAACTGAATGTGATATTGCTTTTTAAAGCGGTTTACTGCACTGGGCACTTTCCAAAACCAAAGCCAAATCAGGCTTAGCCGAGTGTACCAGAATAGAGACTGTCTTGTACAAAGAACACAACACAATTGAAGGTGATTCAGTGTATTTCAAATACTTCTACAATTAAAATAGATTTTCCGTTTTTACACTTTGGGTACATGTAGTACAATATTTTAGTTTGATAGTTATCATCAAATTATTTCAAAAACACCACTACAAGTATTCTGAAATGACTTCATACCTAAAAAATAACTTAAATTCTTTTTGTCACAAATTAAAGTTCCTATTTTAAGAAACATTTGGTAGCTCTAGTAAATACTAAGCTGATACAAATACAACAATTGAAATAGGGACTGCAGTATGATACACGTCCGCAGAGTATGATCAAAGCTTACCCAGAGGTATAGCTCTCAAACGTTACATTGGAGTCTCCTCAAAAGCGAGATCTCGGAACAGCAGCGCAGTTGAGCGTTCTCTAGTTTAGCTTTGTGTAATCTTAGTCAAATGCCTATATTGTTTATTTTATAGAACTCATGTACTTAAATAATATGCAGAGCAGTCGCCGGAAAGAAGGGGAGAGAGGAATAATCCCTAAGTATTTTAAATGTACGCCATGTAGTATAGGCCTATCATATGCAAGCAAGATTTAGCTTAATCGTGGGTCTCACTAAACAAACCAATCAGGCGAATAGATGCAGTTCTACAAAGTTACAAGAGGATACAGCAAGAATAAAAGCTGTTGCGCCAACTCTTAAGCGTGGGTCAAACTGCCGTCCAATAGCCATGACCGTGTCATCCAATTGGATGACGTGCCACTCTACTCACTCGCCACCATCCCAGTTTTAAAGTTTTTAATTAGTGTGATAGAGTCTATCCGGAGTTTCGGTCAAAGACAAAGCATTCAGTATGACTGTTGGCTCTGGGTAAACTTTGATCACACTATGTGGACGCATATCATACTGCAGCCGAAATAGGATCTAATAGATGGGCATTCACAATCATTAAAAATATTATCACAACTACGACTTCACAGGGTGACAACTACCACTTCATGACAGAATAACTAGCTGCCAACGTTTCCACCACATTTCGAAGGAGAGTTAGTTCTGAAGGAGACTAGCTACATCGCTGCCAAAATCTTGGCAGTATGTATACTGCTATCTATCGACTGCAAAAAGACCTAGTTTGAGTCTGATAACTGAAAAGAGTTGACTTACTGGTATCACATGTGTAGGAAAAATATCTATCAGTTTCTGTCTAAGCCAGGCGAAATCATTGTATCTTCTTCTGACAACATATTCACTCTCTGGAAACTCATCTCTAGAGGACTGAAACAGAAAATAAATTTTTACGAATTTGTTTTGACTTATTGTTTTTTATAATTATATATTTCTCATTATTTGTGATATTATGATGTAACCAAAAATTGGGAAAAATAATGTTGGCTTAACTCCTGTTATAAAACGCCTAAATCATCAAGAGTCATGTGCCAAACTAAATGGCTTGGCCTATTTCAGGAATATCTTACTTTTGGGAAGTACTACTTAAATAGTAAGAATGATGTATACAAAAATACACTTACTTTTGTTGTGATTCTAAACGTAATATACGTCTCCAAGGAGTCCATATGTTTCTGTGGGTTGTCAACGCTGACTTGAAGGTCTCTCCCATTAGATGATCCATAACTGTTTTGACCTCCTAGCTCGCTTATGCAGGAAAAACTTTCCAGAGATAAGGATTGAACCTGGGAAAGTTTAAATCTTTTAAAAATAAGCTTCAACAGATTTTAGCCTAAGGCTTCACATATTTTCAGCTGAGTTCAAAGCGCATTTCGGTAGAACACCCTTTGAGATCGGAAGGGCCAAATGCCGATTCACTCCTCACCCTGCCCACATTGGCAGGCAGAGAATGCAAAACCCTGCACCGCTGCCAACAGGTGACTGAAAGTTCTATAAGAATATAGAACCCCTTGCCACTGCCGTATGAATGACAGTGTCCAGCAACTCAAACGTGAAGCAATTAACAATTGCTTTGTTAAATATTTCATGGGCGTTAAAAGAACTTAGAGCTACCTGAGGTCATGCTGTAACCATTTAACCCATATCCTAAAATGTCACATTGAAGTTTCTATTTCAGTAGGACTTTCAGAACCTATCTAACATGACAAGATATGCATAATTCCAAGCAGGGACAGCTCGAGCATGCATGCGCCCTTGGACAGACTCAACGGCAGCCCTCAGGGGTCTGAGGGGCGTACCCGCCAAGGTAAATAACGTGTTTTAAAGTGGGCCTAGTGTAATACAAATAACTTCCTACATTACCAGTAATATGAATAGAAAGCATTATTTTTTAATATAAAACGTTTATGGAAACCTTTTGATTAGCACTTGGCAATTTTTAATAACCCAGTTATTTTGTGGACTCCTCTTGTTGCTTTTCAGCTACCCGTTTCCAAAATTTGGCCCTACTTGGTTTACAAAAGCTCATGTTACAGTATTGCCTTGCCCTATACACCCCCAGGCACCAAGTCTTAATGTCTCTGTAAGAATTCCCTTTTAAGCTGCATGCACCCAGCGCCCTCCAAAAATGCTGCCCTCCTTGCGCCCCTGGGCGGCCGCCCGATGTTGCAGAGTCCTCGGGCTGCCACTGATTCCAAGACTACAATAGTTTTCTAAATATCAGAGCACAGATAGGCTATAACATGTTTCATAGAATTGAATCTACCCTAGCCAAGTTAAAATATAGGTTAAATAACGCTATGAAGTACAAAGTTAAATAACTAAGAGAAATATTGAAAAGTAAAATATGGTACCATGGATTCGTCGATTGAGTTACTAATGATAGAAACATCAGTGATAGAATTTCTGCTCCCATTATTCACATGTTCAGGAATTCTACCTTCTGTGGATGAGCTGACTTCTAAAATAGCAGTGTCGTCCACATTTTCCATACTGTACTGTTCACAAATGAATCACAGAATTTATTAAATTGGAATTTCCATTCCTCAGCAAGTTATGTACTTTGGGTTCACTAATTAGATTTAGTACGAACAAAATAATGCTAATAATATTATGTTATTTGTCAGATTCAAACACAATCCTATAGGTTGACAGTTGACTGACACTTCTATCAGGTTGTTCTTGTTCTCTTCTTCTGTAGTTTTTGTTAGTATTATCTGCTTACAGCCTATGATAATTTCAAAAGTAACTAGTAACGATGTAGTAATACCATTGACTTTAAATATACAATGGTAATAAGCAGGATGTATATGCCAATTCTTTTTGTTGTATAAACATGACTTTAGATATAATTTGTTAGAAACACAAACACTCATAGTTTTTGTTGTATGAGTGTACTGCAAGAATATTTTGTAAAACATAGCCGTCAAAACAGTTAATGATGTTGTAATAATGTACGTCATATTGTTCTTTACAAAACGTTTAAACGCTACGGGGTGGCCATAGCTTAAAGGCGAAAGATTTATTCGTTTTAAGGGGACACCAGAGTAAGTCATCAGGGGTATATACTGTAGTTCACTTTGGGTTTCAAGCCTCAATCATTGATTGGCTATACCAAATACCAATTATGTTAAAGTCTACCTTATGTTTTGCCTGCGACCGTGGCTCAGTGGGTAGAGTCACGGCTAGCAAAGCGCAAGGTCGCGGGTTCGATTCCCGGTGCAGGCACATGGGTTTGGACCGCTTTCCCTAAAAGCGTTTTGTGATCCCAAAACCCTAGGTTAAGCATTAAGCAACACAGTAAAAATGCCATTGGCGTAAAAGTCAATGGCTCCATTTGCATACATCTGAAATAGAGGTGTTACTGGGGTAGTGTTGTACCCTTTTGTCTTCCTTTGTCAAACGGTTGAAGAACCATTCAAAGGGCCATCAGTGCACCAGTATGGGACATTGGCTTACTGGTTAACGACCGCCTAAAACTGCAAGACAGACAGCCCCTTGTTTCACAACATGTGTGGGTTTGATGGCTGCCATATTGACTTTAAATATACATTAATAATTTAATATACTACAAAGCTACAAGCGACTCGTACAGGTGACTAAAGGAGTAAATGTTTAGGCACTTCCCAGCATGCTACCCCCCTCAACCCCATACTCTTTTTGAAGTTCTTGGCCGTCAACATTCGGGACAAAACTGAAAACAATTTTTTTTAAGGCTCTGACCAGTTAGTGGCCAAAAAGGAGTCTGAAAATCTGCCCTTGTATTTCAAAATAAACAAACAACAGCTGTTATAGTTTTATTTGTTTTGAAATAAGAAAGTTAACTACTTTGCGTCCTAGCGGCAAAACAGTTGCGAACATACAAGACTGCAGGCTTAGTGGGGGCGCAGCTCCCTATACGATTCCCCGAGTAATATTTAAAGCCAATGCCTGTCACCTCACCTCCCTTAGCCCGGACGCACACTGACACAGCATTTTACCTGAAGCAAGTGTTGTGTGGCAAAATGTTTTGCTGGATACAAGCATGAAAGTCAACGGGACCGAGCAAATGTTGTGAGGCGCCTCACAGCAATTGAGCGTGTGCTGGACGCCTGAATCCAATACAGCAAAATGCTTCATAGAGCAAAACGTTCTGCACATGCTCCAACCTCCTTCCATTACTGACCTCATGGTTTCCAAAATATATACACACTACATTTAACATGATCATGACTAGTTTCCAGGCCCGGATTAGCCAATACTTACGCCCTAGGCATTTCTAGATTGCGCCCCCTTCTGTGTTCTGAGAGGTTTGAAGTGTGTGGAATTTTTTGCCATATTTAACTGTACATAAGGCAGTTTGCACCGCGACTGGTGACCAAGACTAGAGACAGGAGACCGCGACCAACATGTGCCTCGGTGTCTTCTGTATGTCCCCTGTCTCTGTCGCATGCGCGAACTAGCGCCTGTTCAAAGCTAGATGACAAATACATAGATTGCGGTCACCTGTCTCTGGTCTCGGTCTTGACGCGAACCACCACTCGTTCTAGAGCCTATTTGGAACTATTTTAGCCATTTACTAATTTTTAATTAATTAAATAATATATTCCAAGAGATAAGCAGCTAACGGAATATAGAAACACGGGTATTAATGAACTTACTTGAATAGATATAAGACGTTCGCTTTAAGGAGGGTGTGGAGGAAAATTTGGTAAAGACAAGAACCTGGCGTTCAAGATGAACAAAATGTCCTCCAAAATTGTATGGTCAATGACTGTTAATCCTTGTTAAATTTCGAGTTTTCGCCGTTCATTTTACTCCTTGTGGGGGTAGTGTGGATGGTGAACATTAATCTATGTTTAATCACATGTTAGTTTTGTTTTGTAACACAATTTTGTAAACATTCAATTAAGTAAACACAACTTTATTCCCGTTGAACTCATTATTTAATAAATTCGTTGAGTAAGTTTTGATACGTACACAATCCCACTGTCCCTCACCTCATCTTCGTTAATGTTCACCTTCCTCCCTGTCAGGTGTTCTTTCATCTCTAGTCACTGAGACAAGTCTCCCATGTCACATCATTCGTTGCAGATCTCTGGTCACCACTCCTCACCGCAAGTTCAAGTGTCGCAGCTCCCCGGAGATGATTGGTCCACCTGCTCCACCGTTGAGAACTTTGCCGTCACCCTGGCAAGGAGCCCTTACAGAGAAACTGTCATCCGGGCCAGATGACCTCCGGTTTTTTATCGAGGTTGATACTCCTCCGACTCCTCCTCCTCGTTGCCGAGTCCCGGGCTTGCCACCGGCTTAGCGGAGTTAAAATTAGGTTTTTGTTTATTTTATAGATGTGTAAAACCGTGAAAACCCACATCTCCTTGGCGGGGCGCGAAGCCCGGTAGCAATCCTCTGTGCAAACCCGACCTGCTTGTTGCCCGTTTCCACCGACCAAGGGACCTAATAGGTGTTATCAACACTCTAATATGAAAGAGGGAAAAGAGAATGACTCGATTTTCACTTTTTCATACTTAGAGTGAACGCAGACCAAGCGAAGCAAGACGGGTGACCACGGTGTAACCTCCCTTAACCAAGGGACCTAATCGGGTGTTATTAGCGGACGTTACAGCGCAGCCGGTCGAGGAGTGCTACCTTATTGATATACAAATGCATTCTGACTTGAGTTGCCATAGAAATTATACGTTGCACTTTTAATGTTATCTTTAATAATTTGTGGCATTTTAAAGTACCGGTAACTATGGAAATAAAATGTTTAATTGTTAAATAATTAATATAAAAGAGTCCTGGAAATCTAACCCTCTACATTTAAAATCAATGGTTAGGACATCGGTCGTGAAAGCTAACCAGTGTCAATGTCAAGACTCAAGATTAGTGCCTGGACACTCATTACTAAGTACAGTGCAGCAATTTGTCGTTTTCCTGCGACTGCGCCCCCCGCAAGCTTGCGCCCTAGGTTGGCCTTATGGGTAATCCGGGCCTGCTAGTTTCTAATCAAGTATTGTTATCTGAAACATGGTGGAATACCACTATATTTTTAATTGAATTCATTATAATAATAAAAGAGTAATTAAAATAATTGATGCTGTTTATCCAAATTGTCTCTTTTTTCGTAAGTTTGTCTCTGATGAGCTCAAAACTTAGCACACTCATACGACAGTAATTATAAAGTTTACCAGGATCTGATTTGAGTTCAGAAAAAAAGGACATAATTTCTTTCTCCCAGTTTATAGGGCGAACCAAGGCCTACGTAAGCTAACTTTGTTGTTTTCTTTCATTTGTAAAAATTGCCATAAAGAAATAGCCACATTAACTTCCTTGCCACCAATGTTTACGATACGCAAACACGCAACTACAGTTGAAGTACAATAAATCGAGTAAAAATATTGAGTTCTGTGGCATCATGCTTAAACCTCCGTACTTTTGCAGAGCAAAACGTTGTACAACATTTTGCTTCAGGTGAAATGCTGCATCAGTGTGCTGGGCCTTACACTACCAAGTGCATTTCAGTTTATCCGCTGGCTGCTGTCTTGCAGTACTGCATAAACCTTTTAATTTATTTATAATTTTTTTCATTTATTCCATTTTTAGTAATAAACTGACACTTATTAATTGGTCACAAAATTATTGTCTTGACTGCCAAGAAAGAAAGGAAGCAAGAACGTTACAGATAAGGGAACAAGTGTGGCAAATTAAATGTTTCAAAAAGTGAACAAAACGAAAACAGGTGTTAACAGCACCACTTTCCACATTAAATTAAAAATATTTACGGTACATACCAAGACCACTGGGTTAATAATTCAAATAGACTTTCAAATATAATATATTTCATTTTATAAAACTGTACAATTTAATTAGAAAATAATATACAACAGCGAGAGAGTATCAAGAATTGAAACCATTCTTAAGCTAGGTATTAGAATTACATATAGTGTTACTAATTAATACTTGTTTAATAAATCTTACTTGTACAGGGATAAAATTGGGAATGTCATGAGAATAAATTAAGGTATCAAAGTATAAAATACTAATCTAACATATGAAATAGTGAGGGGTGATAGTATAAAAGAGTGAACAGTTATAAATCAATAAAAGGGAAACCACTAAGACTGTGGGAATAAGTCAACCGTGTTATATAACCTTAATGTATTTAGTAACTGTTACATAAATGACAATGTTAGTATTATAAACTTAATTGCTAAACTGGCATAAAAGTACACAAACAGATAAAACACTTATACCTAAAATATAAGGTCGTCAAGATTCAAAAAATTGAACATTTGCGATTGCTTCTAAAGTTACAAAGTAATTCTTTGTTTCTGAGATTATAATGGATTTATGAATTGAACATTGCCTTCTGTCTCAAAAGATTGAGCGAAGGTTTCAACTCCACAAAATACTTTTCTACAAAATGTCAAATTTCAAGAATTTGTAACTTATTCTAGATTTGTACCATTTTGTTTTTGAACAGGCATATTGCAGAAATTCACATAATTGAAATCTTAATGATAAAGTACAACTTGTTTACAAAATGTGTAACACTAAACTTGTTGAGAACCACAGAGTAGTCATCTTAATGAAATGTTTGCGAAGAAATAACCATAGTGAATGTTTTCATGAAACTTAGCTAAATCTGTTGCAGTATTTACAGGGCATTTTTGGGTTTCTTTGTTGGTGACAAAGGTGTCTTCAAGTTCTCTTTTCCTTCCTTCAAAGCTGACCTGAAACACAGATTGTACAATTTTATAAATTACCAAACTGTAAATTGAAGATTTAAAAACGAGTAAACAACACAAATAATGCTCTATTTCAGTTTGTTTAAACAATTAAAATACTCACTTTTCAAGGATATTTTTACTGTTCAAAAATGTAAAGTGTAATACAATCATTGCTTTTTGTTTAACAGGTTAACTTACGACCGTTCATTGAATGTGGTTTGGATTGAATCCATTAAAATTTACAGGTGATAAATAATTTCTCCCATATCGGAATATTGCTCACATTTCAACAACTAGGAATTTATTTGTCTTGTAATTGTTGTACAGCAAACTTAACAGTACAAACAACTAAGCACAAAAATGGTGTTTTTGTACTATATCAATCAATTAACTATCAATTAATCTAATCAATTAACCATACTACCCCACTTAAAAAATAGTTCTTTTCTGGCTCTCTCCATGTTTTTCATCCAGATTACATTATCCCTTTTAGATACAGGGTATAACTGCCTACCGAGAGAAGTATTCAATTTAGCGTACCAAGGATCTGAGGATTAAATCAACGTCTATTATCTATAGAAATATTTCATTACTTGTCGCTAAACTACTGGACAGATATTGATAGGAGTGACCATGTAAGGTTGCTTATGCCAGGACTGATTTTCTGCAGGGTAGTTAGACAATGTCGCACTAAGCATCTATAATCTGCTTGGAAAGTATAAAATCTCATACACTTATATTTTATATTAACCCTCTAACTTCTAATACATCCTATTTTCCTCCAATTTCCCTGAAAATTGACATCTTACAACCGCACGCCCTTCTACAATTTACACCGCCTCGGGTGAAGAAAGGTTACCATCTTCGACAACTTAACGCTTTATTTACCTGAGCATTCGAGGGGTCTTCATATCGGTCGCTTGTTCCAGCTCGGTTATGCGCTGATTGCGTGACTTGCACAGTGCCTTGAGGATAGCGATGTCCTTGTCTCTCTTGGCCAGCTGTTCCTGTAGATCCGAGACCACCGTGTCGTTCAGCTCACTACTCTGTGTGTTGTTACGCCGACAGCTCTCACACTCTAGCCGCATGCCCACCGTCACCTCTTGGGCTTGCATCTGGTACCTCCGCACTTCCGCTTTCAGCTCGCTTATCTACACAAACAATTGTAAGCCTATTGATCAGTGTTTGAATCATTAGATGACAGCCACCTGGCCACAGAAGCCAATTTTACTTTGTGTTGCAGTTTTATGCTCGTAAAAACACAGCACTGGTTTTGGAGGCGTAACTAATCTCTTTTTTATTTCATTAGCTCATGTTTCTGGAAAAAATTAGTTGTCCATGTTGCCAGCATGGTAAGACACAGACTCAGGGGACTTTGAAACGAGCACCAACCCTGACCAGAAAACGTTTTGAGCATTATTTCTACATTTTACTGGTGTAACTGGCAATGATAAAGACAAAACAACTTATTAATGAGCCAATTATGAAAAACCCAGTAAAACTTCTTGTTTGGTATTTTTACTTGTCAACCGTTTATTAAGAAAACAAAACAATATAAGATTTATATTTGCGTAGGATCTCTAAGAAACAATCCTTCGTAAATACAATTAGTCTCCTTAAAACAAACCAGAGTAATTTAACAAACTTGCCTTTTGTTTGGCTTGGTCCAATGATTTTTCAAGGTCCACTGCCTTCTTCTTGATGGGGAAGTTATCTGCTTCAAGTTGGAGCTCCAAAGAGGTTATCTTTGCATTTCTCTCTGCTACCTCTATTCTCAGCTCTGACAGTCTTGACTTGAGTTCATTACACTCACATACACGTGCCTAAAATTAAAAAAAAAATCACTTCCTTTAATGGATTGGCTAAAATAATATTTAAATAGAATATTAAAATTAACCAAAACCATTCAAAAGTATCATATTTTCAGAACTTTTCATAAAATAAAAAGTAACTAGAGTATAACTTAAAAAGCCTGATTTACCCACAAATTTATTTACTTGAAATTATAATCGTAAACATAATTTTCACACATTTAATTAAAATATTGTTCTGTATAAAAGGACTTTTTTAAAGCTTTACTACTTTAGCTTAAAGTGAGAGGATCAAATTTGGGCAAGATTAACAAGAATGGTTTTAAAGTTATTTCTTTTATAGCACAGCCTTGTTACTTTAGAGCATATGAATCTGACAATTTGTAACCATTACTCTATTTATACAAATTGTTTGATGAAATAGTTACCTGATGAGAATGTCTGCTCTTTCATAGCCTTTTCTTGTAGTTCTTTTCTTAAAGTATTGATTTTGGTCTCCATTTCGAGTTCTTTTGATTTAATTTCTGAAACCAGTTCAGTTTCTCTCTTAAGGACTTCTAAGAGTTCTTCCTCCTTTGCCTGGTACTGAGCCAGCATGTCGTCACATTCCTTATTTAAACTGGTGTTCTCCTCCTGAGCTTCTGTGACCTTTTCTTTCAACGTCTTGTTTTCAGACAGAGACTGTTTCACTATTTCCAATGCTTGGTCAAGTGAGGTAGGTCTACTTGGAAACACTCTGAAGAGTTCTTCAAGACTATTAAAAGATCCATTTCCTTGCTTGTCCGAATTGGACTTCAACTCCTTGATTTCTTTGATTAGTTCTTCTTCTCTATTCAATGCTGAACACAGCTCTTTTTCTTGTTCTTTTATATGTTTGTTCATCATATCACACTCATTATCCAATTCTTTGTTTTCCTGTAAGGCCTCTTCTAGTTGTTTTCTGAGATCTTCTTGGTTTGACAAGGTGCCTGTAAGTTTGCTCTCTTCCAGCACTTGTCGAATCTTTACAATATTTTCTTGCAAAGACAGATCAGGGTAGAAACTGAACAGTTCGGACTTGATTTTTTGAAGAAGTTTACTTTCATTCGAAGAAGCCGCTGATGACGAAGCCATTTGTTTCTTCAACTCTAACTCTCTTTTCAGTACTTTTGAGATTTTTTCTTCTTGCCTCTTCATGAATTCTTTAGCCTTTTCACTCTCAGTTATCAAGTTCTTCTGTTCCTCAAGTAAAACATCAAAGTCATGTTTGACTCTCTCAAACTCAGTAAGCCTTTCATTTATGAATACTACTTGTTTGTCAACAGTATTAATATCACCTGGGAATTTGATTTGTATTGAGCTGAGGACATTTTGGTTCCGTAGCTGACTTTCTAATGTTTCAACTTGATTCTCTAATTTTAAGTTCAATTTCTCTAGGTCCAATATTTGATTTGCAGCGGAGTCATACTTAGTCTTCAAAGCATAGTAGCATTCTTTTTCTTTTTTTATTGATCTAGTGAGTTCTTCAATTTCCAAAGACAACTCTCTATTTGATCTAGTGAGTTCTTCAATTTCCGAAGACAACTCTCTGTTAACTTCTTTTTTAAAAACATTGAACTGGCTGACAGCCTCTTTCAATTTAAGATTTTCTTCTTTCAATTGTTCATAAGCTTGTTTGATTTTATTGAACTCCTCAGAGTCTAGGTTTTTGTTAGCTTTTGTTTGATCTACATTTAGAGCAGCGTTCTCTTTTTTTAAAGCTTCGATGGTTTCACCTTTAAGAGTCACTTCTTCTTTCAGCTGAAGAATGTCTTCATCATACAATACTTTTTGAGCTTTTAATTCTTCATTCAAGCAATTGATTTGAGTTTCCAAGGCTCTGTGCATTTCAATTTTATTTTTGAGATCAGAATCCAAGCAGGTTAATTTTGACTCGAGAGTGTTTTTTCCCAATTCCCACTCTTGTGCAATTTTTTGCAAAATATTTTTGAGGTAATGACATTTTTCAACAGATTGTAGTAAAACTTGAGAATTTACTTTGTCCGCTGCCGCTAAAAGTTGATTAACCAAAGCAACTTCCTTTTCAAAACAACACAGTTTCTTGGACATTTCATCTACACTCTTCTCATACTCTGAGAGTTTCGAATTCTTTGTTTCTACAAATGCCATCAATTGATCTATTTCACTATGTTTACTTTGTAGTTCACACTTAAGGTTTGAAGCATTTTCCTTCTCTTGTATGAGTTGAGAGTTCAACTCTTCAATCTTTTTGGTTGTCTGTTTCTCTTCTTGTGACAGCTCACTTTCTTGAAGTTTGAACAATTCAATTTCATTAGTCAATTTCAATATTTCTTCATCTTTGCACATTATTTCATCAGTCATAAATTTTAACTTGTCTTCAAGTTCTGAAATCAAGTCAGCATGGTCTATTTTCAAATTTTCAACATATTCTTTCTTTTCATTTTCTAAAGAGTTCATAGATTCTTTAAGCTTTGAGACTTCTTCTTCCTTGGATGAAAGTTCTAGTTTTACAATGTTACACTCACTTTCCAAGTTTGAAAACGTTTGTTTTTTACAGTCAAGTTCATTCGAGATTTTCTCACATGCTTTTTCCAAACTTGCAATATCTTCTTCTTTTTCATATAGCTTTTTCTGCAAATTGGTTGCTTCTTCAACTTTATCTTTGAATCTCGCCTCAAAGTCACTTTGTAACGCAGCTATCACTTCCTTTTCTTTTGACAAAAACTCTGCCATGAACTTTTGGTAAACTTCTGTAAGAGAGTAAGTTTCAAAATTCTCACTGGTTTCTCCTCCAACAAAAGAACTTATTTCTCTTATTAGAGTTTGTCGTAAATTGTCTGCATCAATGAAAGTCTGATTTTTACTCGATAACTCTTGGGAGAGTGTTTCAGCATTTTGAACTTTGGCCATCTCCAGTTGAAGCTGTTTTTCCACTTCATCCTTATCTTCTCTCAACTTATTTATTGTCAAATCTTGTTCTCGTTTGATTTCTTCCAAAGCTTGGTACATATGCTCCAGTTTCTCCATCTTCTCAAATATATCAGTTAGTGATGAGTTTTCCTGTTCAAGATTTGTTAGTTTTTGAACAGTTGTTTCCAGCAAATTTTGTAAAGTCATCTTTTCTTCCGTGATGTCCACGATCTGCTGTTCATATGTGAGTTGATTTCCTTCCAAAACATGAGTTTTTGACATTTCACTCATCAGTTCTTCGTTGAGAGAAGATATATGTTTCTCTAATTCTCTGACTAAATCACTTAACTCCTCTACAACCTCTTCTTTCTTTTTCAAATCAGTGGCAAGACATTCATTGACGAGTAAAATTTCAGTGTTTCCACATTTTAAATCTTTCAAATGCTTGGACAGCCGTTCGATTTCTAAACCTTTTGTTTCAATCAAATTCTGTAGAGTTTTGTTTGTGTTTTCAAGGTTGTTAGCAGTTTCCCGGATTTTGTACATTTCGCTTTCCAACTTTTCATTTTTCAACTGAGCATTTAGGAAGCCTGTAGTAGAAATTTCAAGTTGGATATTGAGATCTTGTAGAGTTTCCTCATGTTGTGACTTAGCTACAGCATGCAATTCAATCTCTTTCTTATAAGCATCATTGTGAGCTTTAAGATCTGACAGCTGTTGTAACACAATTGATAGTTCAGTTTGAAGCTTGTTTTTAAATTGACTGAATTCTTCAACAGTGTCTTCTTGTGACATCTGAATAGCATCATACTTAAACATCTCACTCATCAACTCTTCACTTAAACTAGATATTTGTTTCTCTAACTCTCTGATAACATCGTGAAGACTTTCTATTTCATGATTTTTTTCTTCAGTAAAAGCAGCGTGAATATCTTCAAGCTGTTGAATTTGTTGTTTCATCTTTATTGCTTCTTGACTAAGCTGATCATTTTGACAAACAAGGTTTCCGATTTGTTCGTTTTTGTTTTCTGCAGTACACTTTTGCTCGTTCAGGATAATATTTTCTTCAAACAAGCTTTGTAGGGATTCACTTAAAGAACTCAGGTTCTCCATCAATTCGTTACGTTCTGTTTCAAATACTTGAGTCGTGTTTCGCAATGATTCTAGTTGAAGGACTGACAAGCTGTTGACATCTTCTAACTTTTGCATTTGCTGATTCATTTCAACAATCGCTCCACTCAAAAGATCCCTTTCACAGACAAGTTCATTTATTTGTTTATTGTTTTCTTCTATGAGATAATGTTGTTCTTTTAAAACCATATTTTCCTCCAACAAGCTTTGCAAAGTTTCGCTAACGGAGCTCAAGTCATTTATAAATTCGTTACGTTCAGACTCAATAGCCTTTATATTATCTTGCAACAACTCCAAATTAAGTTTCAAGTGATGGTTTTCATTTTGAAGCGAGTTTAGTGTTTCAGTGAGGGTATCATTATGTACTTCCCCTGATTTAATCTGTTCTTCAAGGACATTGTTTTCAATCAACATATATGAAATGCACTCACTCACAGGAGTTAGATTTTCCTGTATGTCGGTTATTTCCTCCTGCAAAACAGAGTTTTCTGTTTGAAGCCGAGCAATAGTCTCATTTAGCAGCACTGATTCATTGTTCAATTCCTCAAGTTGTAAATGAAGTTCTGTGTTTTCTTCGTTCAGTTCTTCGTTATTGTTTTCCAAAGTGTTAAGTTTAGTATTAATTTTAAGCAACGTACTTTTCAGTTTCTTCTTATCCGCAGTGAGATTGTTCATATCCTCAGTTTTACTTTCAATGAGATTCAACAGCTGTTGATTTTCCGCTTTGAGCTTACACACCTCGGCGACTTCTGCTTGTAGTTGTGCCATCTTCTCTTGGATAAGTTGGTCCTTTTTCCGTTCCGTATCAAGACACGAGCATGAACTTAACTGATGCCAAAGAAGATCATTTTGTTCTTTAAGGTCTTGCATTGACATTTTAAGACTGTCCAACTCAGTGGTATCTTTGTTCTGCTTGAAATTCATCATTAACTCTTCATTTTCTTTCTGTAATTTATCTATTGTATTATTGTAATCTGTCAAATCTTGCTCAAGAACTGTAATTTTATCAGTCAAGGCTTTAATTTCGTCATCTTTGTTTTTATTTATGTTCTCGATACTTTTTTTAAGCTTTTCATTTCCATCTTTGAGTTCGCCCAGTTGAAGTTCCAAGTTTTTCAAATGTTCTATATCTGCCAAAAGTGCCGAATTTTCTTCTCTGAGACTCTCAATTGTGTTGTTATTTTCAGAATTTTGGGTGGCTAAAGTTGCTTCTAGACTTTTGTTGTTCTCTTTTAAAATTTCAAACTGCTCGTTTATTTCTTTCATTGCTTTAACAAGATTACTGTTTTCTTGTTGAAGGTTTTGGATTTCAATATCTTTACTTTTGCTACATTCTATCTGCTCAGACAACTTTTGATTTTCCTCCGAGATTGATTTAAGCTTCTCATGGTATTCAGCTGGCCATTTCATGAGAAGAACCTGTTCTGTTTGCAATTCACATTGGCGACGACGCACCTCGTTTTCAGACTCTTCAACATCATGAGGCTCATTGGAGTCTGGAATAGTCAAATGTAAAGATCGATTTGTAACATATTCACTCATGGACTGTTGCATTAATTCATGGCTTTCATCTTGGACTGGACTATCAAAACTGCAGGGAGCTCCAACTTGATGAAAACTTTGTGGGGATAAGTTCGCCATCTTGCTTTGTTCTGAGTCAGATTCTTCGCTAATATTTTCTGGAATAGATTTTGGAGCAGATGTTGAGCTCAAAATGATGCTATGCTCACACAAAACTGGATTGATGTTGGCCATTGTCATTTCCATACATTGCATTCCATGATCAATAACAGTCTGGTTGCAACTGATGTCTTTGAAATCATTAGCAAGCAAATAAGCTGCATCAAATGTCTTTTGATTTTCACTGTCTGAGAAACTGTTAATTTCCTTTACATTCATATTTTGAACAAAGTCAATGGTGTCACAAGAGGAAACTTCACCGTTCACAAAAGAAGAATCTACACCGTTTTCATGAAAATCATCCATTGAAGAAATGTTGCCAACATTGCCTGCAAGTGTCATAGACATATCGTTCAATGTCAACTCTTTTTTGTCACTCTCTTGATTTTCAAAGGATCCGGTGTGTTCATTTTCGGACTGAACACTGTGTTCTCTATGAGAAAGATCTTTTGATGAAGTGGTACTCAGGTCTGTAATTGCTTTCTTTACTTCATTATCAGGTGATAATATGGAATCACTAAAGTTTTGTTGAATTTCTGTTGTAGAAAATTCCAACAAATCTTGATTCTCATTGGAGACTTCTTGCTTAGGTTTCATATTTAAAGACATTTCCTCTTTGACTTCATTGTTAGCAGGTCTTGTATCAAACTTCCAAATGTCATTTTCCGGTAATACCTTTATTTCTTCTTCCAGGTTTAACTCTTGTACGTCTGCATTGACTGCAAAAAGTTGCTTATTATCTTGATCAGACAAAATATTTTCAGTTAAGTCAGTGTTATCAATCATATCAACATTTTCAGAGTCTAAAGGAGCTGGTTCTTCGGCCATTGGTTCAATATTTGGCAACACATTCTTCGTTAAAGTTGCACTAGCATCTAATAAATCAGAGATTTCTTCTTCTATGCACGGTTTGTTATCAACATTGGGATGGTCTGCTTTTTCTGGGACGACATCACTTTGTGATAATGAATGGTCTTTTGGAAAACTGAAGTTTGTATGAGTTTCGTCTTTCAGTACTAAGCTGTTTTCTAGCAAAAGATTTTCTTTGCTTGAAAATGAATCGGTTTCAGTTGCAGATTCACCGCATTGATTAGAACTGATATTGTCAACGATCAATGGTGACTTGATGTTTTCTGTGATATCAACAATTTCCTTAAGTAATGAAGACTCTACATTAGCAGTATTGATTTCCTCAGGGTAAGTGCAACTTGCAATTTCAGCCTGGACATTTTCACTTGAATCTATATTGACGGAGAAACTTTGTTCCTTCAATGATTCTAGATCAGACTTAGGAGAACTAATGGTTTCAAAGGAACGTTTGGTTTCGGTCACAATACTATCGGTATCTTTTGGGGAGCAAATATCTTCATCATCATTGGAAAAGTTGGTTTTGAGAGCGATTCTTCGCTAATTTCTTCTTCACCAACAAACAACTCAGGTTTCAAATCTTCAGAATCTTGAATCTGTGTATTTTCAGACTGAACGTCCTGTAAGAAGTGGACATCTTGAAGGGCAAAAGACTTATTTTCAAGTTCTTCTGCGGTATTTTTCTCGGTTTTGCTTTCATTTGATGGGGTTGGAGAATCATGATTTAAATTTTCCTCAAGAGAGCATGTTTCATCTAAAGGATATTCTTTATGTTGATCAACAACTTCTGGATTCACACTATTTTGCAAACCTTCATTTTCTACTGCAACACTGAAAAGAGAATCATCGAGCTTCAAAATTGCGCTCAATTCTGACATTTCCTTGGATAAGTTATGAGAAGAATTTTGCAAAAATTTTACTTCAGAAAGAGCAAAAGACGCAGATTGTTCATTTGACGGCAATGAATCATTTGCCATTTCAATGTTCAAGAAAGGCTCTAGATTGACGGTTGAATCTGAAAAAGAGTTATTTTTACTGGCATTATCTTTACTTATGTTTACATACGCCATCTCATCTTCATTTTTAGTTTGTGTCACACTCTCATCTCCTAGCACCGACATTCGGTTCTCATCACTATTAACCATTAACGGGGAAAAGTCCCCAGTATCATCAGCATCTTCAAACTCATCTTCATCACAAACATCAATTTCATTGTAAGTGAAAGCATTGTGAGTGGAATCTTGGTCTTCAATATTGCTTGCGGTCCTCAAAGCAGTCACAGAGTCTTCTAAGTTATTGTGAGACTCGTTGGTATTAGTTTCGTTTCTTGAATTGGGGATTGATGTGTTCACCTGGTTGAAACTGAGATGTTGGATGTTACTTTCAACATTATTTGGAATGTCTACAGCCTCTATGAATTCATCTTCACTGCATTCACTGCTACTGGAATTTAAATTTTCGTTCACATCATCATTCCACGGTGCGCTAAGTTCATGATCGGTGATTTCATCGTTTGGATGTTGAAAAGGTGTGAACCCTAGAGATGCCAACTCGGACTGTAGATTTGGAGTTTCACCAGATGTAGTTTGTCCCAGTGAATCATCGGGACTTGGCTTCAAGAACTTACTGATTGAGAACGGTGAATCTACAGTAGTTTCCAGAGTTGATCTAAAACAAACACATCAGGCATATGTTACATCACAAAGCATATCAACCTAGGAAAATAGTTTGAATCAAACGAGTTAGTAACCATCCGTTTATAACTATTAAAAATGTCTTTTAGAAATGCCTAAAAACTCAACCCCGCTTTTCTACACTTTCCCCTTCCTTGAAAAACAGGTCCAGCAATTTTGTGTGTGTTTTGTTTGAATTTCTAATAAAATAAAATAGTTGTCATTTATCTTTTTTATGACATGTAGGAGCTCATCACATCTGCCAGGCATCTTGGTAATACAAAACCTTAAAATTTACAGAGGGTGCGTGTCAGATAATGGATGATGTAAATATACAATTTGTAAAATGAATATAATGGAGGTATGTGATAAGCTATGTATTATAAGGTTGTGGAGGCCAATAGACAACTGCAACACTGAACCGAGAAAAAATACAATAACGCATCCCTCACGAAACAGACTATAATGGTGTCCCGCGTGACCTTGACCCATCCTCTCAGACAATATTATTCCAAAAATAGTGATTCCCATTACTCATCCTCCCCATAAATATGACTAATTATTCAGGAATTTGACAGTGGTATGAGAAGGCATATAATTTTCTGCTGTTTCGAGGATTGTTTTGGTTATTGCAAACGATGTCTACTTAACGCAAACTAGTCGTATTGACAATGCAGCAAGACTCGACATAGTGCAAAACATTGACTCAACAGTAAAACCAATGTGCAACCAGTAAAATATTGGTGATACAACAGTGATACAGAAAAGTAAGATAACAATAACAACATTAACACTAACAATACGCCGTCGCCATCTTGTTTTCTGGTTGCTGTGGTAACCAAGTCACGTGACATGTTAAAAGTTTGACGCCAGTGTCAGCTAACTAAAACGGTGGAACGAAGACTACCGTAAGACATCACCGGGCCTGTTATCCTCATTTTTAGTTGTTTTATTCTTTATATAACATTAATTTGGGGGTTTTGCAAATTAACCGCGATTTTGCTTATCCGGAAAGCCTCAACCCGACGTTATCATGGTTAATCGGGAGTTGTCTGTGTAAGGTAATAATCACATTTTTGCTGTTGATACTTTTGCTTTGAGTCACCGACTACTCTTAGAAGGTATTTTAAAATGAATATGGAATGAAGGGTGAGTATGATGACTGATGAGTGTTTTAAAAATGTTCTTGAATTGATGAATTTTTGTTCATGAATTACAAATATTTCAGTAATACATTTTGCTAGGGAAAGAAAAACATGCCCCCATCTGGAAATCTAGAGATTTATGATGTTGTGAACAAAGAAACTGCAAAATGTACCTACTGTGTATTGAGTTGCGTTTAAGAATTGAGCACTTACGGGCCGTCTATGTAATACGTAACAAGTCAAGGGGGGGAGGGGTTTATTTATTTCAACAGCAAACACCAGTTATACAAATTATAATCAGTTGACAACAGTGAACAATATGGGAAGTGATATAATATGAATAGAGATAATAATAAAAGACATGTGTGGCTTAAACAAGCAATAAGAAACAACAAACGTGCACTAATAGTAAGATAATTGACTGAAAAAACCAAATGTGCTACAGCATGAATAAATAGATAGCAATAACAAGATAAATCTACAAGCAATAACAATGAATTGACTTGAATAATAATTTAAACACTTAACAATAATTAAATAATAAATTAGTCTAATATAAATTGACACTATAAATTATTGACAATGGACGGCCCTGAGACTAGTGACTAGACAATAAGTAACATTGGATGAGTTTGGAGTAGCGTTACTTCTGTGGTATGTAGGGGGAAGGAGGGAAAATCTCCTAAAATTGTTGTGTGACACTTTTGACTCATACAAAATTTAAAAATGAAACATTCCACACCATCCCCTTGCTTTGGCATCAAATTTACAACCTGTGTACCTACACTTTACAAGGCTGTGATATCTATTGCGAGATTTGTACTGCACAAGTAGACAAAACAAAGGGAACTTATTTGTAGTTTTAAAAGGTATGCTTATTTGGTTAGAAATAATGAGAACTTGTAACACAAAAAGAAGACATTGAACTAAAATTAAAATAAGTATCGTCATGAAATATCTGTACAAATATTAATAAAGGTGATGTTTTTCAAAGCAGTTTACATTATTGAAGGATGGTATTAGATTAACTAAACATATTTTTCTCCCTTAAATGTTGAAAAAAGTACCATTTTTCAAAATAAAACTGATCCATGGTTAACTGCTAATTCACATAGAATGTTCAGACACTATGCTACTGTACTAAACAATGTTTGCATTTATGGAACAACTAAAATTACGTTTGAGCGAAAATTTACTTCAAAAGTACAGGTGATGAAATAGCTTGTTTGTTTGACGGTCAGTTGAAAATTAGATTAGAGTCCCTAATCCCTAACTCGTGTACAGGTTAGTAAATCAGTTTCTTTTTTAATTGGCATTTTAAAGAAAACGATTAGTTTTTAAACTACTGCAACTGTCAATGAGTAATAAAAGGATGTTATTAAGCTACAATTATTAAGCGTGCAATTATATACAGCGGGAGTATCCTTGACTCTCTCAAGGTACCCAAACACAGTTTTTGTCTTTGTTCTCATTATTTTTATTTAAGGGCTTGTTTGAATTAGGCAGATTTTCGTATTATCAGTATTCTAATGTGTATGACTTATAATATTCAAAATAATGCTTGTGAACCTTATAAGGCGTTTAAGACAAATTAAAGAGAGGGGGACTTAATGGTGGAATTGTTGATAACTACAATTATTGTAGATAAGGAGGTTATTTATGAATACAACCGTTTGGTGTAGTCATCGCCAAGTTATTAAATGTTATTATGGCTTAGATTGTGGGAAAATATGTTTGTACCAGATCTTTTACTTACGTGTTTTCTTGAAAAGTAGCAGAATGTTCCAGGTTCATCTAAAAACATAAAAATCACAGTAGTTAGAAGTTTTAATTAAAAATTGATAGACTAGTTTGAAAAAATAACTTTTTAAAGTTTATAAATAAATATAGATTAGTTCACATTTCTATGAATATAGTAAAACACAACAATGGACCAAAACTCCTGAATTTAAATTAAAAAAAATTTATGAGTTGCAAGTTTTAGCATTATTAACACAAAGTTAATGTAACAAGTGCAAGTAATAATAATAATAACAACAAAAAACTACAATGCACAATACAATTTCATTTGTAAAACCAATTAATGGACTAACTCGGGCTTCCCCAACTACTGTAGCAATATGAATGAAGTTCTACAAGATTAAAATATAATTATAACTCACATGAACGTCAGTTATTTGAAGTGTCTCTTCAACAAAATCAAACCGACTGTCTGATCCTGCTAAATCATCCTCTTGCACACTGGAGTCCATCGCTACCAGAGTCACTGATAGACCGAGTTGGTTGGATTTGTTCAAACCTATAAAAACAAGTTTCCTTAAAATATAATTATAAAATTGTATACGATTACAATACTCTCGTCATTATTACCTATGTACTATCTGGCAAAGGCCCACTCAAAAGTAAATAAATTTAAAATACTGTACAGAGGAATTTTCTTAAATAACTATTTACGAAATACTTTGGCGCTGGCAATAAAGAAACAACTGGTTCTGCAGTACCCTGATACTCATAAAGAAGAAACAGACTTTTCTGCCACTTCTGGAGAAAAACTACTCCTAACGTTTCGGGCAGTTAAAAACTCCACCCGTCTTCAGAGGACTACACTAATATAGGAACTACATTTAATTATATTATATCTTAACCCAAGACTTTACCAAACAATATTTAAAAATACGCATTAATAGTTGACAATAAATCTTGTTGTTGTTGTAAATGTAGTTCCTATATTAGTGTAGTCCTCTGAAGGTGATGGGTGGAGCTTTTAACTGCCTGAAATGTTAAGAGAAGTTTTTCTCCGGAAGTGGCAGGAAAAGTCTGTTTCTTCTTTTTACCAAATTGCTCTCCGCCACTATTATGAACTTTCATTCAAACTAACGCCCTGATGCTGATGGAGTCTTGTGAGGGCTTCTACACCGCAACAGTACTGAGTGCAGAGCGGGTGGTGGACTTTTCAATTTCAGCAGTCAACTGCAATGCACAATACAGTTTGGCGTGTTTGTCTTTAAGAAAACTGATGTGTGGAAACCTCTCAAAAAATGAAGTTTTGGTCATTTTTGATTGTTTGTTTAGGAGGTTGATAACAATCAACTCGAATCTATCCAGCTTTTACCATATGTGGCTGCCACATTGGACCAGATATTCGAGAGTATACTAAAAATAAAGTTAATTTTTCAGTATAGTAGGAAATTCAACTATTTGTGGACCAAATATAGTAATATTGACCCATTGAAAGATCAAGTAACGGAAGAAGTTCGCCAAATTCCCCAAAAAATCGTTACAACATACAGTAACTGCATTTTCAGCACTTGCCTGGCCTAGACCCTAATCATATCTTTGGTAAGTGATAGGACTAGGACTTTTCTTAACACAGCACGTCCCACAGCTCTAAGCAGCTAACCTGAATCAGAACGGATTAGGCTACCGATTGATAACTGGTAGGTAGGCAGCTGGACGTGTACTCACAAGTCAAATCGGAAATAGTTGATTAATTTAAAAGAAAGGCCACATGCAACTGCATGATGCCTCTCTAGGTTGTCGAAATCTCAATTAATGCAAAGTTATATTTTTTTAGACACACGTTAAGTAAGGAGGTTAAATAATGTTTTGATGAATATGAAAAGTACCACATGCAACACATTACACTACTTTAGTAAAGGAATAAGGGAACAACTACCTTTTTAAATCTCTCAATTTTCTCAAACAATAAACACAACACTATTTGACATAAGAAGACAAAACGGCGAAACGCGTTCGGTTCGGTTCAACTTCAAATCATAAACGAACTTCTCATACGCTCTACAAAATAAGGCTTTCAAACGAACCAATGGTAACGAAGAACTTACTTTCAACCGTTTCTATTGGCCAATCTACTGAATTTGGCGCCAACGGTTCACAGATTAGTCGTAAGGACGGATTTAAAACAACGAAAAGTTCCCCACTGAAGCATCTAAGCACTATATATAATACAACTGACACCATTTTCTGTTGAAACGTATTATGTTCTGTAATCAACTCTAATGAAACTGAATTTTTAAAATTAAAATTCTCCAATAACTCAAAGTATGTCGGGATCGTACTGCTCTAGAAGAGGTCGGTGTCTCAAATAAATGTATCAAAGATCGGAATTTTTCAAACCATATAGTAAATCAACTGTGTGACACATCTTGGAGAGCGAACGCTAACACTTAAAGAACGGCAATCTTATTATCAAAAGTTCCATAAAACAAGTTCTACTGTATACATAGTATCACGTAATGTTCATTTTGGGGCCTTTATACCCAATTTTGTCATGACCGGACCCCCCTATTTTTAAGTCCCTGAGATTTACCTACGTATGTACCCAACAAAACCTTCTGTGGAGACCTCAAGATACCAACAATTCGGTACGAATTTCAAAATTAAGCTCAAAACATTTTTGACAAATTAGAAACTTGTTCAAACGACCAAATTCTAAATTTATTGGACAACAGCTTTCCTCTTGATGGACTCAAAATATCACGTATCCTCGATTTACCACTTCGCTTCCTATAATATTTCTTTGATGAGGCTTCTAAGATGTTGTTAATGGGTAGTTCCTTGTTCAAGATATGACTGTTATATCTTGTATTTAATTTTTTGTCATTTAAATTGATTGTATAAATAAGTGTGTCATAAATAAATATACTGAAGGAAGTCGTGTTCTCACGGACTTGAGTGTTGTGTGCTTAATCAGCTTTGAGTTGACAACTCCGTTCAAATAAAGAGTTTTATTTTCAATCAGTGCACATTTATAATAATTTATAAGACAAAATTTGAATTGTAATAACTCACTCCTGCTTATGAATTCATGTGAGAAATTGGGAAGTATTAAATAATAGTATGGACAAGAAAAACATGGCCTGAAATATTTATATGCACATACGTGTGAACTTCAAGAATTAATTTAGAACTTATCCTCTTTGCTACGCAATTTTCAGACGATTTTGTTGTCTGCTTTGTTAAAAAAAACCAAGTAACAAAATAATAATTAATTATCCTCCATCTAGTACTTTACTATTTACTGGATAATTTACGTACGCTAAATTTACTACGTGTTGTACTTGCTTATTTCAGTCATTTGATTTGTATTTATATGTGTAGACTAAAAATTGTATCTGCAGTATTATTATTATGGCCGAAAACGAGCAATGAGTAATAATAGTTGAGTGCCTGAGTTCTCTATTTACAAGAAAATATTTGTAAAACCAGTTCGTTCCAAGTAATGTTTACCCAATTGAACTTATAAGCAATGGATAGTGAAAAATATCAATAATAGTCCTAGGAAACTTCCTTTGTAATACGTGTTCGAAATTCTAGATTACTTCTATTGTTTTATTGTAGGCCTTGCATAAAGTCTATAGGACATTCATCAGAAGGCAACTAGTCCTAGTCTACGACACTGAAACAATGACAGGAAAAGAAGTATCTGTCTCATGTATTTTGAAGCTTGCTCAGAAATTTAATTGCTTTTATCTATCAGGTAAGTTGAGGATCCTTCCACCCAACCTATGATTTTATATGAATAAACATAGGTAGCCAAAGCCTAATTTACTGTGGCCTTCCAAGTGTAGGCTCAGTTCTTGCAAACAATCAAGCAGCTTTACTCCAACCAATATTCCATTTATTTACTAGCATGCTATAATCACACGACCTCCCTCCTTTACTTTTGATACTATAAATAGCTAAAACTTAAATTTAAGGGTATTTGTCCAGAACAGTGACTTTTAATCTCATGAGCTAAAACTGATTTAACACGATGTGGAGGAGGCCCCTGAACATATAAAAGTTGGTTTTGGGGTGCGAAACTTATTTAAAAGTGGCTTTAAAGTTTATTTTATTTTACGATAGGGAGATACATGGTGTGCACGGCACTCTGTGGGAGACGACACTCTCTGTCACCCACTTCAAATTAACTTAAAGGTGAATAAGTTATTATGGTTAGGTTAGTTTATTTTTTATGTTGAACATATTTAAAGTGGCTTTAAAGTTGGAATTATTTTACGAGCGGAAGACGCGCAGAGGACTATATCAGATGACAGTCTCTGTCACCCACTTCAAATTAACCTAAAGGCTGAATAAGGAATTATCATGAAGTTAGGTTAGCTTAAGTTAAGTTAGTTTATTTCTTTTTACAGAAACATAGTTTTTAATGGTTTCCAACTTTCCCAAAGTTAAAACATCGTTTTTGGCCCTTTGGAAGGTTTGAGCTTAGAAAAGTGCTAAACATTCAAAAGTCACTGTTCTGTAATTTTACCCTTAAAAGAGCCTCTCATGTGATACAAAAGGTGCCAAGGTAGGATATGCCAAAGACTTCAAGGGGCGTCGAGCACAGTGTGGTCTTGGACTAGAAATAAAACCAAAATTTCAAGCTTATAAATTATAACGCAGCTGTTTAAAATATTTTCTTTTAAGTTTGTTGTTGACAGTGATATAGTTTCTGAGTTTGTTATATTATTGTGGACATTTTCCATTGCTAGTGAAGTAAAAAGAACATGAAGTATCGGGATCTGCAATCTGATCCCTTCTTCAGGTGACTGGTAACCTAAAACATGACACAAAACATTAAAAAAGAGCTGCCTAATGAGTGTAAATTGACCAGTCAAACATAACATTGGCCTTTTGACTGGGACTTGTGGCGTAGTCCTGTAATCAAGCTTCATGGAGGTCAGGTTTTGAGGATGATATAGATCTAAAGCGGCTCAGATAGTCTCAGTGATCATCTCATGATACCCGCATCAACTCCCACCATCGTTTAGACATATCAGACCATCACCTGCGTGATTCGGAAGTCACCTTAAGCTGTTGGTCCTTGTATTTCCATTGGTCATTGGGCTATTAATGACCCATTCTAAGGAAGAGTCGGCCTTAGTTTGTAACAAGACTATAACACCTCATAACTCATTACTGCCACTCATCACACTCATCCCTCACCACATATTTGCCTTAAAATACCCTCATGAGAGAGGTCGGCATCTCAAACAGTGATATAGTGATATAACCAAACAACAGTTTGTGGCTGTAAAAATATTTTGGTAAACTTAAGTGATTTAGGATTATAAATTATTACTTAGTTTTGTTTCACTCCAGGAACAACACCAAGGGAAACCCTGTTCAAATATTATTGAAAAAGACTCTTAAATGCTATGTTACATTGAAATACAGCAAATCACATACATTATAAGTAGTTTTATAAACCTTGCCAACAAAACCATTTAATTATGTTACAGGTTTGCAGACAAGTATTACTTGGCCTTTTGTCGTTGCTGGGAAGCAAGTTGGACTGATAAGATCTGATGTGGTCACCAAACTGAAGAACTACCCAGAAGTTTTCAGTATACAAAAGAACTGTGTCTCGCTCAATCCAGCCTACAGGTCTTATGATGAGAGATCAGCAAAAATCGAGGCAGTTCTTCAAGAATTTCGTACTCAGGGACTATTTGTCACACTCAAAGGCTGGAGAGATGAGGTAAGTTATAGCTTACCAGTTAGCAAATTACCTACTTAAAACAAACTGTAAAAGCAAATTAATTGTTCAGAACCGATGTTAATCACTTTGTGATAAGATGAAATAAATATTTTTTGGATATGTTTCTTGTCTATGTTTCACATTCAACTGTCAGTACTGAATTACTGAGAACAATGTAATGGAAATGAGAGTTTCGAAGTTACCAGTTATCCTTGAATTATTGATACAATTTATTGATCATCTGACTGGCTGACCATTTGATTAACGACTAACGCTTCTTAATTACTGACAATGTTATTTCAGTTTGGGGTTTCATGACTTGATTTTTTAAACTAGACATTAACTCGCAACATTTTGGCTTGGCTGTTTTAATGTTTTGTAATGATTGGTTCTCTTTCTCAAAACTTGTTTTCTACCAACAAATTTCCATTCAACCACAAAAATAACGCTTTTAAAGCAGCCCAAATCGGACTAGCAGTTGATGGTTCCGTGCATGCCAGCTGTTGGGTTAGTTTACAAGGTGATAAAATCCCTAACTACGTCAAACCTTCGTTTTGTGTAACCACCTTGTAGTAATGAATGTTTAAAAATTTTCTTATGTTAAACATTTTGGTTTTTGAATGCTTTGTATGAACAGTTGAATGTGTATGTCAGTACTGAAAATTTAACTGTCAACAATTAATGGAAGGTCACAGTTATTATTAAAAGAAGAGCTTCATAATTAATGCAAGTTTATTTTACAGTGCTTTGATGTGCGAGCAGGTTTCTCATCAGAACCACTTTTCAAGATGGATCGGAGCGCTACTTGTAAGTTTTGTTGAAATATTTTGAAGTTATTTCTTACTTGTTTTTAAATTAAACAAGTTCCGGTAATAGGTCACTTTTGCAGGAGGTAAAGTTACTTAAAAGCAAAGAAGATAAAATCTTTTTAAAAAGGGCTATTTATAAATTCTCCTAAAGCATATGGATTATTCTATTATATTGTCTATTTGTAGCCTGTTGAACATTCTGTAATCATTAAACTAAAATCTGTAAATGTGAGTCAATTACTGACACTTAACAAATTGATTTGTGCCACTGATAATCCTGTGGCATTAACTTATACTTTAACTATGTCGGTACTCTTGAGAGTTTCATGGCCCTACTACTGTGTAATATACAAGGGTCATCCAGAAAGTAAAGAATGATATGCACGCGCCACGACACCCCTCACCACTACGAAGCGTGCAGCTGCTAGCTACATTCTTCCTCTTCAGTTTGAGTGTAGGTTCGTTGCTGTGTGATTAGGCGTATCGTGTCCACAGTGATTAATAATGGCATCAACAATTGAAAACCCTGCCAAATGTAAAGTGTGAAATTTAAACACTCGAAAAGTCACGGCAACTGTTTTTGGGACCGAAGGGCTTAATACATGTCTAATTTATGCCAAGAATAGAAAAGACTACAGCCCTGTCTTGGTGCCGAGTGATTATCACTTATTCCCATGTTTTGGGTAAAAAACAGTTTGCTAACGATAAGGAACTCAAGAAGCTAAGAAATCCTGGCTCATGTTTTTGGCGGCAAATGAGTAGAACATGGTTATGGAAAAACTGGTCCCACGTTAAAACCAGTGTCTTGAAATCCATGGCGTTTGCATAGAAATGTAGAGGAAGGTTCTATGCATTTGTAAATAAAGTTTTGTGTTGATATCTTTATTTTTTATTTGACCATGCCAAAACGTTCTTTACTTTCTGGATGACCCTCGTACCTAATCCTATTATGTGGCGGACCCGTGGCGGGTTGAAATCGTGCGTGACTCCGGAGCTGATCACTCTGCTGGTGCTGGTTTGAACCCCGCAGTCACCACTTTTGTAATGTGACTATACGGTAGCGCTAGGTAAAGTTTGAGGTTGAGTGGTAGAGAGGACTCTGTAGTCCTAACTTTGTCTCATTGAACAAGACAAACTTTAAATTTTCCTGCAAAACTTAGTTGTGTTTTATTTTGGCAGAATTACAATTGATCTAACTGGTTCTTACAACTTGTACCTCTTTGGTTTTATAGTAAAATAATTTTTTGTCATTTCAGGTTTGTTCGGTATATGCAACTACGGAGTTGATATCAACGGCTATGTAATGGACCCTGAGAAGGGGCTTTGCATTTGGCTGCAGAGGCGATCACAGACTAAACAAACCTGGCCTGGAAAATGGGACAACATGGTAACTTGTGTTTACTTTAACCATTTACATCAAAGTGAAATGTTGTCTTGAACACAGATTTGCAACTAGAGTTTTCTTGAGCCCTGTTACAATAGTTATAGGGCATGCGGACCTATGTGCGGTGGAAATAGGTACCCTTGTGGTGGCGTGGACTAGCGCAAGGTAGCTGAATCTTGTCTGAGCCTCTTTCTGCAAAATGGTGGTAGAACAAAGCTAGTGCATCAGAGGTGCAGGCTTGGGGCGTGGCAAATCAACGGGCCGCTGCCTAAATACTGTTCAAAATGGTTGGGCCTAACTAGAGTAAAGTAATGAGGTGGTGAGTAATTTACAAGATTTCTCATAAATACAGGTCTGCTTGTTCACCTTTTCCTAAAGTTATAAAATATTTCAGGTGGGAGGTGGACTTTCGGTTGGGTTTGGAGTTTTGGAAACTGCTTTCAAGGAAGCTGAAGAAGAAGCTTCTATTCCTCAAGATATGATGAGAAAACTAAGATCAGCTGGAAGTGTTTCGTGAGTAATCCACTTGAGTATATTTTACAAGTAAACGTGAGCCCAATAAACAATGAGATTTTTTCAAACATAAAGATGACAGTTTTTACTATGAACATGTCAGCAGATCCACTCTCAAGCCACAAACCAACACCTGTCCGGTGGTTCTCGACTTCCTCATCAGGCACAGCATGATCACCCCGACAGTGGTGAGTTTTCACCATTCGAACCCACAATCTAAACAGTACAAGTAGATTTCTGAAAAGTTCCTTAATTGATAATAACCTCACACATATTCTAGTCTTTACAAATAGAAATTATAATTTGTGAATAATCCTCTCTTAGGGGTCAACAACTCTTTTTGAGAGGAATAGTTGTTAATGTCAATTTGAGTTCAGTCTGAGAACTGAGAATTTGGGTGAAGGGTAAATCTGGCCTTTTGATAATACAAAAGACAATCTTAGGGAAGTAGAGCGTGCATAGATTCTGTATGGTTGAGGCAGCAAAATTAACATAGTTTGGCAGCCTAAGCACAGATAGTGCTGTTGTCTCTCGCCGTCTTTCTGCCCGCTTGGCTCCACATGCTCGAGTTTTTCTTATGTCAGTTACTTAAATGTGACCAATGCAATTTTGAGTAACTAACTTGCTTGTGGCTCTACTTGAGACTCTTAAAAGAATTCCCACACAGCGCTATCTGTGCTTGGGCTACCGTAACTATATTGACTTTCCTGCCACAGCCATTCAGCATCTATTTACCTACCATAATTTTATCTTTGATAATACTGCTCCGATGGAACCTCATTGATCGATTGTTTTCAGAGCCGAACTTCCCGAAGCTGGTGGAACTGTTGCACGCATACCTCTTCAGTCGCTGTACAGGATAAAGCCCTGCACCGAGAACAGAGACGTTTGCCCGACGTAGTAGACTTGTAGACCGAGGCCACATCGAACATAATGGCCAGGGTTAAGTCCTATGAAGTTTGTTGTTGGCGATGGGAGAATTTTAGGGTTTCAACTTGAAATGTTACTTTATTTTAGGTTGGTTACTTTAGTGAAAGGTTACTTTAGGCCAGCTCATTTTCTAATGTTTTATGTTATAATTTAGGTTACCTTTCACCTGCAGACGAGATCAGAGTGCAGATTTAAAAAATGCCTGCTCTTCTTGTTCACTAAAACTGTAAAATGTCTGCAATAATATTTAAAACTCTGGGTGTGCCCAAAAGCGTGGTCTGAGTCTTTGTGTACCGGCCAGTTTGGTTTCAGATGTTGATCTGGATTACGTTTTTCAATAATTCTTAATTGACTTGTTTGTGTTTTACAGATTCTTTTTCGCGAGTGAAAGAGGTTTGTTCCCCAACACTGAGTTTGTGTTTGACCTGGAACTGCCGTGTGATTTCATCCCTAAAAACAATGACGGTGAAGTTGAGCAATTTGAACTTCTTCCAGCAAGGGTAATTACAAATATCGCTCAAAATTTATCTAGTAAAAGAACTTATTTGGAACAGTTTAAAGTTTTTTTCAGAGTTTTAACAGAAACGCTAAGTTCTCCTTAAGTTATTATTTTAGTTCTTAAGTTTAAAATTACATGAAAATGACCGTTACCGACTTGTAAAACTGAACGTGTGATTACAGGAAGCTCTGGTGCGAGTAATGTCAAGTGATTTCAAAACCACCAGCTGTCCGGTGGTTCTCGACTTCCTCATCAGGCACAGCATGATCACACCCGACAGTGGTGAGTTTTCACCATTCGAACCCACAATCTAAACAGTACAAGTAGATTTCTGAAAAGTTCCTTAATTGATAATAACCGCACACATATTCTAGTCTTTACAAATAGAAATTATAATTTGTGAATAATCCTCTCTTAGGGGGTAAACAACTCTTTTTGAGAGGAATAGTTGTTAATGTCAATTTGAGTTCAGTCTGAGAACTGAGAATTTGGGTGAAGGGTAAATCTGGCCTTTTGATAATACAAAAGACAATCTTAGGGAAGTAGAGCGTGCATAGATTCTGTATGGTTGAGGCAGCCAAATTAACATAGTTTGGCAGCCTAAGCACAGATAGTGCTGTTGTCTCGCCGTCTTTCTGCCCGCTTGGCACCACATGCTTGAGTTTTTCTTATGTCAATGATTTAAATGTGACCAATTCGTGCTTGGGCTGCTGTAACTATATTGACTTTCCTGCCACAGCCATTCAGCATCTATTTACCTACCATAATTTTATCTTTGATAATACTCGTTCCGATGGAACCTCATTGATCGATTGTTTTCAGAGCCGAACTTCCCCGAGCTGGTGGAACTGTTGCACGTACTTCTTCAGTCGCTGTACAGGATAAAGCCCTGCACCGAGAACGGAGACGTTTGCCCGACGTAGTAGACTTGTAGACAGAGGCCACATCGAATATATACAGTACTTGTAGAAGCATCCCTAAGACTGCCGCTTAGTGCGCTCCTGTTCAAGTTCCAATTATAAGACTAATAATACTTTAGCATCTGCTTTTCAAATTAGAATAGTTTTTAACAAAACTAGATTTTGTTAGGTACATGTAATTTACTGTTAAATGTATAAGAAGTTCGTTTAACCTAAGCTGTACGTGTTTTGCTTAAGTTATTGTATTTTTTGTTATTTACTTTTTATAAAGCTTTGATACTTAATGAAACCAAAGGTTCGTTTGTCAGAAGCGCTGTTTTTTGTGTGATATGTGTATCTTAAGATTTTTTACATAGACTTTGTACACAAGTCTCTAATAATTGAAAAATAGTGTTAGTTTTATTGTGGATTTGTAATTTTTGTACAAAGGCTTGTCCGGGAAGTTAGCACTGTAAACAAATCTTACACTTTCAAATACCGGAATCTCCTTAGTCAATGGATATAAAAGGTCATGTTCATTTTGAAACAGTTGCACTTTTTTATGTAGATTTGTGGTTTGACTAAAATTTTATCCAAAAGATACGGTCAATATTGTTAATAAGGACAAGACTGAGTTAAGGAATTCAGGCCAGTTCTCAGTGAAATTGATTGAGCTGAAAATGTCAAAGAAGTATTCAAGAGTTAGGTGGGTTTGTAGATTACTGGTCTCTTAAACCTACTGATGAGTTTTTTGATGATTGGGTCATGGGTGGACGGTTTTGTTGTAATATGTACCTTTGTTTGATAAGAATTCAAAATAGTTGGCCAATACAATACATTTTATTTAGGAAATAGGGCACTAGGCCAGTATATGCTATCAAAATGAATAGGAAGGAGGGCAGGCTCACCTGGATAAAGTAGAAAGACATAAAAGAAGTGTCAAATTTTCAGCCCCCACAAGGGGGCGTTTTCGATAATAAGAAAAAGAAGGACTCACCTGGATAAAGTAGAAACACGTAAAAGAACTGTCAACTTTTCAGCCCCACTAGGTCATTATTTAGGTCAAGACAAAAAGAGATAACTTAAAAGAGTAAGTAAAATAAACCGGCTAAGAGAAGTGGAAGCAGTTTTGTTGCCTCTATTTTTCTTAGCT
The DNA here is from genome assembly GCA_018831715.1 of Matsumurasca onukii. Taxonomy (NCBI): domain Eukaryota; kingdom Metazoa; phylum Arthropoda; class Insecta; order Hemiptera; family Cicadellidae; genus Matsumurasca; species Matsumurasca onukii. Next base: position 39,496,383 of record CM032063.1, on the reverse strand, counting down.
TGTTTAGTTTTCTTACTCTCATTTGGTCTTGACAAAGGCCCTAGTAGGGCTGAAGATTTGACAGTCTGAGTTCTTTTATGTGTTTCTATTTTATCCAGGTGAGCCTGCCCTTTTTTCTATTCCTTTTTGATAGCAATACATTTGATTTGTACATGCGCTTTTGATAGCAGGCTATCATCTTTAGGCCTGATACTCAAAGAAATACAAAAATCAAGTCACTTGTATCTTTGGTGATTACAGAAAGTAGTCATCTTTCCTATTGAGTAACTAGTTTCTCCCACTTCCACTAATCGATCTTGTTACACATTTTAAAAAACTTGGTACTTCAGGCAAGTTTAATAAGTCCTTTTTTTCTTATTATCAAAACGTGGTTGAAAGTACTTTAAAATTGTTCCTGAAACTATGTAAAAATAGTCTAAAAAACATGCAAACGTAAGGGCATTTCTTGTTGAAAAATAGAAACCCTGAGTTGGGATTTACTATTTGATTTTGACTCTACTAAAGTAAGTATTACACTTGCTTATGTCAATTTATCCTTCTATAGCAAGACTGGTTAGTATAAGGGAATCTTTACTCAATGGAAAAAACATTGACATCACTTATCAACTATATTATAAGCCGGACAAGGAAGCTGACCACAATCACCTAAGATACAGGTTACAGCTAAACTTTCGTACCACCCAAAGGAAACTCATCATTAGGCCTAAGGGGTCTACCATACAGACTGTAAATATTGTGCATTTTGTGTCATTGGTTTTCTCTGTGTGACTCTTTGTATGACTGTGATTTGTTTATTTAAATTATTTTTGTGTGAACTGTGTTATCATTATATGTTACTACACAATTTTAAACCCTTGACAACCATTTTTGGGCTGCTGAAATTTTTCAAAAGGCTAGTAACATAAAAAGGTTTGCACAGAGTTAAATCCCACATTTTGTGGTTATTTCAAATGGGTTGTAAAGAAACACAGCGAGTTTAAATTTCAAACAGTAGAATTGTGAACTGTGAATGTTAAAGGGAACCCATATTGGATAAACTTGGCAAGCAATGAAATTGGAATGGACCAATTAGAAGATGGAACTACGGTAGAGTTCCACTAGTCGGGATCGTCCCCTGGTCGTATTTGTGAATTGTTTGGATTAGCAGGGTTACTGACAAATATTCTTTGACATTGACTTTAAAAGGAAAGTCAGGCTGTTATTGAGCTTTTGCAATCGTTAACAAGTGTAACAGCTGTTGTTGAGCTCCTGTCACCAATCACAAGCTGTCTTATGGTGGAAGTAACTATGACTCTTTCAAGGTAGCCAATCACAGTTTTTGAGTTTTAAAAATTATTTTTGTTCTGAGCCCTGGATTTGGTGGATTTTTGGAGTTCGGATTAGCAGAACTTTGCTGTATTTAATAACTGCGTACATCTTCCATGTGATCAGAGATTTTTTTAAAACTGATTTGTCATAAAAAGGTAGTATACTTTAAAAAACTGTTGTTCATTATTTACATTTAAATTTTATGTACAATATTCACACAGCTGGTCAAATCTTCAAGGAAAGTTTTGAAACATTCTTCTATTTTGCAAAAACTCTTCTTCTGTTTGAGTTTCTGTTCTGAGTATGAGCGGATTTTGAGTGGTAGTTTGCTGTACAGCTTGTAGGCAAGGTTTAAGAAATTGCTTTGCGTCTTGCTTTTGTCAGCATTTGGTACGTCAAAGTTTTGCTGTTACTAGATGTTACTCTAGTTACTACTTCCAGACATCACCACCAGAAGACTGTTCAGGCTGAGAGGTAGTATTCCTTTTACTGCACTAAAACACTTGAGGAGAAACTCCATAAGAAAGGATCATACTTTATGTGACATTGGAAGATGCAGTAATACCAGATATTCAGGTGTGACAAGGAATACCAAGTTTTCTCAGCAAAACGAAGATTTACAGCTTCTTCCCTTCCTACAGCATCCAGGCAACTCCCAAGGAGTACACACAACAAAATCTTGATTTTGTCCTTGTTTAGCTGGAGGAAATTAATTCTTGGCTTGTGCAGTAATGTTTAGGACAAAGCAAAAAAGGTGTAAACGGAAAGGAGAGTAAGTTCTAACAATTTGAAAGAAACTATTTGTCTCATCAATGTTCCGGAAAGGACAATATTGTTTTAGGCAGAATATTGTTTTCTTTCTTGTAATGGATTAAGAAACCTCAAAGATGTCATGAACTACTAAAAGCATGCTGCATTTTTAACTAGTATATGCTCAAAACGGTATTTTCGGGTTCACATCACATCATACATATTAGTTATGGACCAAGCTACGAACTAACAGGCCATCTATATCCCCAGAAGACATTTTTTCTGTTATAAACTGCCCTACTACAGTGAATGGTGTCAAATACAGGGTTATTACAAATGATGTTCCTGATTTTGATTATAATTTTACTGGGTAAAATTGCTCTTAGACAATTTTAATTGGTACCATTGGAAAGAAAAACTCAAAAAGTTTTATTTACACTGGTTTGGGTACGTATTTGCTGTTTTTTAAGTCAACTGTTGTAGGTGTTGTGTAATGCTTGAATTTGAAGACAATAAAGCTTGTTAAGTGCTGGATTATCACATTAACCAATATTTTATTAGTGTCCAACCACTTTTTAGTGCCAGGTTTAATGAAAATCCTCTTAGTAACCACTCTATTCACTAGTAGTAATTGAATTTTAAAACAAATGGCCGCATTAGTAAAAAGATGTTACTAATGGCTGCCTGGAACTGGATTCGGACCATCATTCAGACCTCCGCACCCAATCCAGTCATCTTTTACTAATGCGCCATTTGTTTTAAAATTCAATTACTACTAGTGAATAGAGTGGTTACTAAGAGGATTTTCATTAAACCTGGCACTAAAAAGTGATTGGGCACTAATAAAAAATTGGTTAATGTGATAATTCAGCACTTAACAAGCTGTATTGTCTTCAAATTCAAGCATTACACAACACCTACAACAGTTGACTTAAAAATACAGCAAATACGTACCCAAACCAGTGTAAATAAAACTTTTGAGTTTTTCTTTCCAATGGTACCAATTAAAATTGTCTAAGAGCAATTTTACCCAGTAAAATTTATAATCAAAATCAGGAACATCATTTGTAATAACCCTGTATATTCCATTTGGCATTCCTAGGATCATATGTTTGATGTTTTGCTGAGGTAGCTAATGGCTATTTATTTTTAACCAATACCAATAGTCAACACAATATTTTTCTGTCAAGAGTAATTCTACTACCTCCTGTGGTTACATTGCCGCACAAAGTTGCGGCTACGACTCTTTGTGAAGTAACTATGATCTAGTTCTTCCGTTCACATGCGTTTAACTATTATATTGAGATATTGTTCATTGAGTACCATCTTCAGTCACTGATTGGCTGAAACTTCAGCTGACCATTCATCAGTGACTGAAGATGGTACTCCACAGCAAAACCGAAATATCTCAACCTAATTATGAAGTTTGGACGTACTGTGAACCGGAAGAATTAGATTATAGTTGTGACACTGGCCGCAAAAGCCTATGAGTTAACTTTGTGAAGTAGTTCAAAGTGGGATATTTCTGTGGGCTTACTGCCTGTTCTGCGGCAATGTCAAACTTTTGCCTGTTTTCTGTTCAGGAACCCAAATAAAATATGAAATTAGGCTAGTTAGAATATTCAATCCCACATAGATGTCAACCGTATAGTTGCCTTACTCAAAAACTTCAACTTTTATTGAAGAAAATAATGAGAGATCCATAAATGTTATGTAGGAAATTTAGGTTATAAAAAATGTAATAAAGTGTAATGACACAGGAGTAAAATTAGAGTTACCGTGACCTCAAACCTGTCACTTAATATTCACTAGCTTTCTTGACTTTAGAAATTTATTAGTTACGAAAAAAACTCAAAAGTACTGTATAGAGAATGACGATAAAAAATTCTCAATAGTTTGAATCAATCATTGTGTGGACCGGAAGCTTCTAGATGTCTTAACGAGGCAACTCAATCCAAGTTGTGAAATACTCTCTGTATTCTCTTAGAGAATCCATTGTTCTGAGCCAAATTATAAAATTTAAGTTTGTGTGTTTTATATATTCTAGCTAAGTAATTTTGTTTAATATTTTACTGTGATTTGGTTTGTGTTTACTAATTAGTTAAATGTGTTTTTTTATGAAACCAAAAGTTGTCAATACAACCGTGCTTTGAGCATTCTATTTATTTATTTATTAAAACTATTTATATATTTAAATTTGTTTAATTACTTCATCAGGACGTGATTGGCAGGGTACATTAGCTCTCATTTTCAAGAGTAGACTTGTCTTTTAAGTGCTTGGTATTTCAAAGAAGTAAACTGTTTCAAGCCTTTTTGGTTTATTGTAACTCAAAGTTATAAAAATGGTATTTTCTCCCAGTCTTCCATAGTGAGAAAAACTATCTAAGTAGCTCATTCCATTTTCAATGTTAAATCATGCTTGTTTATAAAATTCTACAAAGTCTCACATCTACCTGAGTATCCATACAGAAATAATAGTGCTATAGTAATAAAATGTGGATTTATTAAGAGCTGAATTTGTTATTTTTCTACTATTGTATTGGCATTTACATATTTTATTTGATGAAATCAATGTATGATTGCGTTTATTCCGAGGGCTGATATTGTGGTTTTATAACCTCAAATACATTTTAAAATTCAAGATAGTAAAGAAGTTGAAAAACATTGGAATCCTGCAAGGCTTATACTTTGAGTTCCTTTTTCTCAGTTCAGTTTTCTTCAAAAATTATTAAGCAAATAATTACATTTGGATAGATTATGTAATAGCAATCGCTTTTTGTCATAAAGAAAGAAAATGTTTTTGGTGCTTAATGTTAAATTATATTTTCAATTTCAGCCTTGATTTTGCTTAAAATTAAAGATAAAGTTGCCTTGTTTAGCAAGTCGATTAAGTCCTCTCCACCACCTCAAAACCTTTACCTAGTGTTAACGCAAAGTCACCTCCCATTAAGCGGATCCGTATGGATTGGTACATACGACCGAGCTCATATCACCCGTGGCGCAAGTTCGATCCCCCGCAGTCACCACTTACAATTTGTAATGTGACTGTAAGGTGACGCTAGGTAAAGGTCGAGGTTGAGTGGTAGAGAGGACTTTGTAGTCCTAACTTCACCTCGTTAAACAAGAAAACTTTACCTCCCATTGCTATTAATTTTGTCCTTGATATAAAAACTACTGAAAACATACTCTTGAATCAGTATCTATACAAACTGCTTGATGTTTCCTGGATGTTTTCTTATGTTTGAACATGGTCACGCATTTTATCTAAATTAAATTATACCTACCTTTTAACTGATGAAATCAGTTAAACCTACCTTTTAATTGCTGACAAAATTAATGTTAGTAATTATTTCAAGACGTCCTAAGGCAACAACCAAGTTATCAACTGTAATTTAATATAAATATTGGTTTGAGTTTTCATCTGTATGTATGTGTACTGTATTTAATATTTGGTAAAGCTCTAGTCTATTCTTATTTATTATGTATAATTTTCTATGCAAAAAAATGTTTATTACCGTATTTCATTAACCTTAAAAAGGTGTATTTTATTTGAACTCTGCTAAAATGCTAAAATTACATACTTTTAAATATAGACTTTTTAATATTTAAACAACTTCAAATGCAAGAAGGGCATGATGGAAGTTTTGAATGTGTAATATAAAATGAACGGGAGGAAGTTGCACTCAATTTTATCCAATAAGATCGAAGCGCCTGAAATAATAGCTTGTTTAACTTTAAAGTACAATTTACTACTGCGATTACAGTAATAGTGTTTAATAGTCTAGCTGTAATGTAAAATATGTGATATCTAATTATTAAATAGGTATTTATTATTTTATAGGAAATTGTACCCATTAAAAGATGTTTGCTGGTAATTAATAGTCCGTAGGTACAGTATAAACATGTATTCAGGCTAAACTTTACTCCAATAAAGGAAAAATATGTTGTTTCTTTTATATTTTAACTTCCATGTTCATCATACAGTTTTATAAAACAAATTTAAATAAAACGATTATAGACATTTTATTCTGAGGTTTTTTTTATTCCCCCACTCTTACTGGATGTCAACATTCTATTTGGCAGACTGTTGGAACACACTTTATTATACATATAGTAGTTATACTTGTAATATACTTATTTGAGAAGGATTATCGACTGGGACTCGTGGCGTGGTCCTGTAATCCAGCTTCATGGAGGTCAGGTTTTGAGGATGATATAGGTCTAAAGCGGCTCAGATAGTCTCAGTGATCATCTGATGATACTCCATCAACTCCCACCATCGTTTAGACATATCAGTCCATCACCCAAGTGGTTCGAAGTCACGTTAAGCCGTTGGTCCTTTGGTATTTCCATTGGTCATTGGGATATTAATTAAGGAAGAGTCGGCCTTAGTTTGTAACAAGACTACACCTCATAACTCATTACTACCACTCATCCTTCACCACATATTTGCCTTAAAATACCCTCATGAGAGTGGTCGGCATCTCAAATAGTGATATAGTGAATATAGTTCATTAAGTAAAATTGTATTTTGTTTTAAAATCTACCTTTTTATAGCTAATTATATGGTACTGTAAAATAGTATTAAGTGGAGGAGAGGATTTTATAGTCCTAACTTAACCACAAAAATAAAAACTTATTTCATTTGATTAGTGACCTGATTTAGTTTTAAATTATTACAAACATCTACTATCTATGATATGATTAAACCCAGTATAAGGAACATAAGAAAGTAAGATATGGGCTCAAATACACCTGCAACGGCAGAATCAGTGGTATGGCGTGAGATGTCCTGAGCCTTTAAACAAAATTGCTGGTCGAGCTGGTTTATTCAAGAATTAATTATATTACTTGAAATACACCTACGGCCAAAATAAATCTAACATAAAAGACTTGTGTTTAAAAATAGCCCTTAACTTGATTTTAATGTAAATTTATTCTGCTGATTTTAATAAATTCTTCAATATCAAAGAATGTATTTCTTAGTAGGCAAGAGTTTACCTGAGTAGATATATAAGCCACAAAATTGAAGAAAGAACAAATCAGAATAGTTGTAGTAGATAATTATTGAAGAGATATTAAATAAAAAATAAAAGGAAACAAACTATCTTTAAGAAATTGCAACAAATAATAAGACTAGATGTTTTCTTGTAAAATAAAGCAGACTCTATATTTCAATATTTACATTTTTTTAAATCATTAATAATAAAAATGATTTAAAGTAAACAGGTGTTGTTTAAGAGTAAAATAGGAAATTGAAAATAGAACTGTATAAATGTCACTACAATTATTAAATAGAACTTTCTTCTTAATATTATGGGATAATATTTCTGCACTTAATTTATGCTGTCATTTTTTCGGGGGAACTCAAATTAAAAGGTTTGTTGCCCACCACCTCACCTCACATAGATCAACTGTTTAATACACACTCGTAGTTAGAGTAATTCACATTTATTCCAATCTCTTAAAATTTCTGTACCACTACTAAAAATCTGAGGTCAAAAGCTCCGTTACCTTTATTTAGGTACACTACACATACTCTGTAGAATCTACTACAATAAATTAATTTAACAATACTTGTTATTTGACTTATTTCCTGTAAAAAGGTTACAGCGTGATGATAAGTGGTGAGGGGGGGGGACAGGGGAGGTTGCTATGAGACCAGGACTATTGATTCTGGGGTGGCTCGCCTTTCAGGCCAAGAGAATGCTTTGTTATTTTGAGCTTGATAAGTCTGCGATCTCAGCTGATTTTACTGATCCCTTAACCTAGCTTAACCCTGCTTGTGGCTTTGCATACCGACCTACTATTGGACAGAGTTTTATCAGTTCTTGTTTAATCGTTCAATTAAAGGTAAATGTTTCACCTTTATACGCAAATGGTACTGTATATATTTTTGCTGTTAGGTTTCGATTCAAATTGATGATTCTGTATGCGGAACAATATTGTCTGCGTCCGTGGCTCAGTGGGTACGGCTTGCAAAGCTTGAGGTCGCGGGTTCGATTCCCGCCGCAGGCACATGGGTTATACAGTTTTCCCGAAAAGCGTTTTGTAATGCCCACATACCCTTGGTTAAGCAACATATTACATTTCAATTGTCGTATACAGTAAAAAAAAAAAACTACTGGACATTGCGATTCACATGAGGGAAAAATGTTACAGTGAAACCACAAAATAATAAATATCCAGAGAGAGAAATACAACGGCATTTAATTTTATGTTGCGCCTCCACTTATGGAGGAAATTCACACTCCGGGACCATGGGGGAATTAAATTATCAATCTTGACCTAAACAAGCAGCGACCTCCAAAAAGGTAATAGAGGTTGATGTCCTTTAGAGGCTTTTTATCAACAAGTCACCGACCACGCATTTGCATCCTAGAATAACCACATCTTAACCCTTTGCGGTCTCTTTAAATTTTCGTAAAAAGCCTCCCGTATGGGTTTCCCCAGTCCATGTCTAGGTACTGGGGCTATCCCCCGTCAGTACCTGTCTGGTTATTACCTGCTCAGACTACTTTATACCGGGGTACATAAAAAAGAGTAGTTCACACAATTACTGGGCAGCTTTGTTGTCCGGATGTTAAACGCGCTCCGTTCCCTACCATGGGAGGTTGGATCAGATATCAATGTGGGGGGACGCGGAAGCAGAGTAGACCTCGACTTCACGAGAGGCTTGCCATAATCTTGAGGGTGAGATCCCCCGAGTGTTGGCAAAGCTCCCCATGTCTTGGGGGTTATAGTTCTCTAAGTGGTTGTCAGCGGCCTTGTAAGTCGCTTTCTCTCATGATTGTCTGGTCAGCCGAACCCAGCCCCATTCCTCTCCTCAATCCAGACTTCCTTTCATTCCGGTGGTAGCGCAATATGCCCAACAGACGTCCATAAGGGTAACCAGTCCTAACCAATTGATCCCCTTAATCTACCGTCCTACTGTAGCCTTCACCTCCAAACCTGCCTCACTTCCTGGAGTTGCACCTTCTGTCATCTGCCTGCAAAATATGCCTATGGAAAGTTGGCCAGCTCTTGTCAGTATAAGGCTCTAAGTAGTACAACTATTTTCATCGCTGAATAATGAATATTTCTTACTTATTCTTGACAGTGTTCGGCGATTCTGAGTCATCCCAATACAGCTGATATTCCGCGTCTGTCCGTTCGGCTTAAACATTAGATAGCAAAAACGAGATACACTATGTTGAGAAGCCCCGGACTCTTACTGGGAATCGCTTCATAAATGTGTGCCCCTTTGATCTGTTTTGATGTTGAAATAAATCACAATGAACGCTAACGATCATTGAAATTCCAGAACATAAAAAATGTCGACTCAAAAGACCATAAAATAGCTACGATTTAATTTGTCAAACTTATACGTACACAATTTGAAGGCCAATTTGATTTTACCATCTCCGGCCCCAACGACCCTTCCCACAACCCAACCAACACCTCCCCTTTCGCCACCACCATCCAAACTAAAAAAACCCCGGCACCGACCAAACAGACCAAAATCCCCGTCTCCCTCAACCAAACCAACAACCCCCTTCCCAACGAAACCAACAACCCCCACCTGTCCCCAAAAACAACAACAACAACCCCCCACCCTAACATACCAACAACTCCCCTCGGCAACCCCAACCAAACCCGCCCCGTCGCCCCCAAATTATAAATGTGTGTTTTGCCATCATCTCACAGGATAGCCTTTGAACTACTGCTGACGCTGCCGATATATTCCAGCCACAAAGTAGATTGTAGAGAGAGACGAGTCAAACTCAAAATCCACTTTATTTCCAAATACAAGAAACTAAAGGTTAGTAGCCACTTAGTTGAATATTTACTCATAAAACACCTCTCATACCGCATTACATCAAGATCAAGTTGACGACAATCACTCGCCACTGGGTGGCATGTTGACGACCTGCCCTAGATGCCCTCTGCCGGCCGCTTCCTCGCTCAACGCACACTGAGCTTCGTTAATAGTTTCGATTGTGAAAAACTCAATTTTAGGAAAATTGTAATAAGTTTTGATACATTTTTATCAATTTTGATAATGTTGTTCAACTTTGACCAATTACAGCTTTTAACTAACGGAATAAACAACCGAAGAAACCAATAGCCTCCATTGTAATTTCTTACATAAATCCACTTTGAATGTTATGGAAAAGAACTACAGTTAGAAAAAACTGACAATAAAAATCACAAACCATAAATGCCTCGAAACAAAAAGAGGGATTTGCAACAAACAAAATCCCAGAAAGAACATTCACGAAACTCTTTGTGTTTTACCGCAAGGCACTGTACCGTGAAGCATGGAATGGATCGATGGTGATAAATAATCACACAAGTAAATTGATGGTAGTTGGTGGAATTGTTCCCGAGAACAGTGTTGTCAGTGGGAGGGGTGTGCAGTAGGGGGGAGGGGGTGCGCTTGCGTACACTTACTTCATTCATGTGCTGCCCGCCCCATTCATGAGAGAACCGGTCTCAAGAATAGACTGCAGTGCAGAGAGCGGAGTAAACACAGGTCCTTCAGTTAATCCTGCAGTATCGATCGACCTTGGCACTATAATCAGTCTACACTCAGGGTGCTGAAGGTCACCGCGAATATTCACAAGATGAAGCTGATGCATCGGGTCAGAGAATACAGATTCTTCTGTGTTCGTTGATCAAGTGCAGAGATCTCGCTGAGAGAGTTTTCCGAGATTTAGGGTAGATTGCAAACATTACGTTATGCAGTCACTGCCCACTAGAGGTTTCTACTTTTTGAGGGTTGTCCTTTTACACCTTCTAAGTTAATTGCCCTTGCATCACGATTACACTAATCACATTATCTCTTTGAAACTATAGTTTTAGAGGTCACTTAACTCAGGCTTAGTTTGCACCGAGCCGAAAGGTCAAATATTTTCAATTTGCCACTGGCCCAAAGAGCACGTATACGCGTAATTATTATTGGTACATTAAATAAACATTTGGTACTTGCCAAATCAAATGTTTCTGCAGAATATTCGACCTGATGAGGGTCGTAGGTTTTGGTTACTGACCTAGAGGAGGATCAACAGAGTTGTCCGCCAGAACGTAATAACTGGCAAAGTTTGGGTTGGCTACTGGCCCAAGTCCAAGGTTGCCCGGGAACCCATTGCAGAGTTCATTCAGAGTTTCCTGTTAACTTTCTTTCTAGAATGTTCTCATTCCAGCAATCTCTTTGTGCACACGGTAGAGTTTTCGCCTATAAAACGTAGTTGTCTCATGTGAGACGGTCAAGAGGTCTGATTTGACAAAGGATACATTTTGCTACCATAGTTTTGTCGTTATTGAGACTTATCCAACAATAAGGGGAGTGACCTTTTGGGGGAGGAAATACTGGGGCGCATAGAACATAAAGAATACCTCCAAGAAAAGGGGGTACGGGGCCCACCTCCAGAAAATTACGAAAAAACAACAAAAGAAATGTACGATCACGATCCGTTACTGCATGATCGGTTAGTAAAAGTAAAGTTTGCCTTGTTTAACACTGAATTCGATTATGGACTAAAGATTATTATCTCTTCTCGAACTTAACTTTTCGTTACTTAATGAACTCAGAACCAAAGGTACTGGCTATAGTATAAGCCAACGATTTGCTTGACCAGCTTGAGGACTGGTCCAATATGAGCCTGTTTTTATTATTTTGTCCGTCTAGGAATTAACTCATAAAACTTTTACTTATGATACTTGTTATTGTGGTTTGCTTCAACTTGGTTTTGCTCGAACCAGGAGCTGCGAACAAAATACAAATGCCAAAAGGCTCAACATCAGTAACTCGTGTTAATGTTTCGAGATAAATTCCTCCAATCGCCTACTGTCTATATAAAACAATTTAATAGTTGAGTGTCAAATTTTCCTCTCGTGTACTTAAACCAAACTACCCCAGAACTACCAGCTGCCTTAAATCATTCTAAAGGAGAAAAAGTAAGATTCTACTTGAAAAGGTAAAAATACTTTTATTGTTTTATTTAGCCATACAAAAACATTGTTTTGGCAATACAAAAATAATTTATAATACTTAATACATAATTTAATTTTGAGGCGGGCAATAAAATATTACAACCCACACCCCACGCAGGTACGTAACGATCTTTTCTCCCTAATTCACGAGTAAATAGACCATTTAACATCATAAACCAACTTAGTGTACAACAAACAGTTAAGTGAATCACATTAATTACGATTGTCGTGTGGGCTGTGGTGGGAGGGGTTAGCACGGCGGGGAGGGGGTGTGGGCGCTGCCGCGCGCGTAGTTGACTCAACAGCTGATAAGGGCAAAGGTCACGTGACGCGAGGTGTAGGCGACTCATCCCTTCCCACTAACTGGAAAAGTGATCACTTTCCAAGAACCTCCCATGACGTCCAATTTAGCCTGTATAATTCCATTCCCAAAGGCGGGCTGTACTTTCGGTTGTGTAAACTTATTTTTGATCAACCGATAGGGGCGGTGGATGAGGGTTGACATGCATAGGGCAGGGATGCATGTGGCCCTTGAGTCTATTAGATTTTGTCAAAAAAATTCGTTTTCTTAGACATGTATCGGATCTACTGTATTTCAAATGGCGGCCCCTTAAATGTTTTGCTCCACCCTTACTATAATCAAAAATCATGTCTTTGCTATAATACAAGGCGTGCTTCGACCATTAAACGCTTCAACTTAAGTTTGTAAAACATTACTGTTTTTTGGAAGAGGCTGTCGGACAAAACCCCACCAATGGCCAAGCCAGTTTAAAAATTGCTACGTTGGCTTCCTTTTACTAGTTCTATAGTGTGAGGGTGTAAGATATTGGTTGAATTTCTTACAATGCTGACACGATTTTATTCCAATCACATTCGGACTGCTCGATAGAGCAATAGAGAAAAGTTCTCGTCCAAAAGCAAAAATCATAACGCTCGCAAACAACAGTTGCAGACACAAAAATAAACAATACGAAGACAGTGAAAAGCATACTTTAAATAATCAACAAGAGCGATATAAAGTAGATGTTGATTTGCGTAGGTCGATGCGAGTGTGTTGGTGAGGGGGTGCAGAGAGGGGGCAGGAGGTGCGCAGGGCTTCGCACTTGGCCCTTTGACTCAGTCGAGCAGCCATGTCGGTCCCCCTCACACCTGTGCCCTTCGCACCCTTGGATAACCCTTGAAACAGGTAACATTACGTAATATCACTTGTTAGTAGACAACCATCACTTATTCACAGCAGGGAGTCACACATTGTGAGACTGAAGAGGAAATCGATCTCCTGGTGGAACTATCTAGAGTCAAGAGTGGCCCGACAAGCTGTGTGTCACGTTAGAAAATCGTTACAGTAGAACTTATTCTTGATATACTTGTTAGGTTCCACATATTTTACGATTAACGATCTTTTGTTGTTAGATTGTATTCATGAGATTTTTCCCATGCCAATTTATTGTGTTTGGTACAATCTTTGAACGTTATTGTTCCATATTGTTACTATTATCAATCTGCCATCCCTTGCTTCATCGTGTGATCATCGGAAAATGTTAAATTTCAATCCTGTTTCCGTAGTAAAACAACCTTAAACGTTTACTAGCGGCTTGCGGTATTATCGTTACATAATGGTACTAGGCCAACTCGAAAAGAAAAAATCTGACAGAGAAAGATGTTGGCTTATGCTTGTATTATTAACCCCGTGGCCGTATGGAGTATAGTACCCCAGATAGTCGCGTAAACAAGTAAAGGTAAAGTTTGTCTTGTTTAACGAAGCGAAGTTGGGACTACAAAGTCCTCTCTACCACTCAACCTCGACTTTACCTAGCGTTACCGTATAGAGTCACATTACAAAGTTAAGTGGTGACTGCAGGGATCGAACCCGCGCCAGCCGAGTGATCAGCTCCGGAGTCGTGCACGATTCCAACCCGCCACGGGTCCGCAGTATAAAAATATATTATAGTTTTTAAAATTAATAACATATTGCTGGCATACACTAAGCTAAACGACGGTTCGATTGGTGAAAATCCATTTAAGACTATTTGAATAGTCTAGTGTACATAAATATTAGTGAACATGCTTAACTGTCGGATTCTCTTCAAGCCAACGTTTTTAACTTAAATTGAACTCAAAAGAGCTTTTAGATCTGACAACCACACAGATCACTTGCTTGTATTTGGTTGAGTTTCACCTGAAGACGGGACCAGACTCCAGATCCCGAAAAGTTGTATTCTTCTTGTTTACTAACGACAGAGAACGTCCGCAATAATATTCCGCAAACTCAGAGATCACTTACATCTTAGATTTCCTCAACACCTTTTCAACCCGATTTAGCTTTCAAACATTTCATAACACGCCTTAACGTTATATATGTGATTAGACGCCCTACATTTGCATGGTCAGGGTATGCAACAATCAGACAAGGTTTACACATTGCGTCATGCTCTTTCACTCCTTTAACACCGGAAGTTGTATGAAATTGAACCAAAAAATCCACGAATTCTGAGCATGTTCAACCTCTCATCAAGTACGTGGATTACTCAACTCAGCTCACGGACTTCGTAAAAGAAATTCTTACCAGGAAAACAATACAAGAGTGATACTTCAAGATTTACTCTGTGGAACTTAACTACTCACTAATGAGTGACATTTCAATTTTTGGCCTCAGACTTACTTGTTCTTTTGCTGCAAGTTTCATTCAAAAGTTTCAAAAAAATGCTCAAAACGTGTTCTGGGGGTTAGGATCGGTGCTTATTTCTTGGTCTTGGGTCTGGGTCTTACCATGCTGACGGCTTGAATATCTCATTTGTCCAAAGGAAATTCGATAGTAAGAGTTAGACTACTGCACGAAACAGTACCAAAGACTATCCAAGATGTGGTTAAATGTGAACATGTTCTAGACATTGCTAAAAATGAAAGTGTTTAAAATGTAAACTTCAAGTTTACAATTGGGAACGATTGTACATTTACTCAATGAATGGAAAGTGTCAACAATACCAGAGCTTGGATGAGTACGTTTCAATCATGTCTAGGCCATAAACTTGCGGGACTGCTTTTGAATTGTAAGTAGCAAAAGAAATGTATCCCTTTCAACTTCAATTGTAGCCGAAATAACGTACGAGGATTCGGCCATTGAAGAAAGGTTAAAATGAAATGTAGGCAATTTTAGTAACATTGATGCAAGAAAGAAATAGTTTAGACAAATTCTCGCAAACCTGGTGGATTCAAACATACGAGTAACCCTGCAGTCTGTATAGAAAGTCCGGTGGTAATTACTCCCAGAGTTATTATGAGACTGAAAACTCTGTTTTGCTCGGGCCAATGGTTAACATTTGTAAATTTTGCAAAACTGATAAGACGTGGAAAGACGAGTCTCTTAGTATATGTTGTAGTAATGGTAATGTCTAACTCCCTCCTATACAAACATTTCTCGACCTTTGCATAGCCTTCATACCATCAACATCCGGAATCAGAACCTTTTTCTGGCTAACACGAGAAATAATAAATAATGTTTCCAAATGACATCTTTGGAGTAAAACAGGTAAATATAGGGCTTTCATAGTACAGGGACATGTGTACAGGAAGCGTAAACACCAGAGTCATGATACACTATGGCGAAGCTACCCGTGGCGAAGTTGAAGTGCTGATTTTGAGAAACCTTCTGTTGCACCCCATGAAAACGGCGTCGACTTAAAATTTCCGGACCATACTTAAAATTCCCCTCAACTACCTCTCTTCAAACAAACATACTTAGACCACCAAACTTTCAAAAATAAAATTAAATATTTTCATAAACTAATTGCGAGTTAACGTTTTAGTTTATTTGATATAAGTATATGCCAGTTTGTAGACACAAGTCTGTAGAATATAGGTGAAACTATTGGATTGCTTTGCCGTTGCCCGTTTGGGCGTAGAGCAGCAAACGGAGACAAGAAGGGCTCGAGAGTGTTACAGACGGATATAAGACGAGTTTCAAATGCCTTGGGCATTGTGGCATTTTTGATAAAATTTGGTAGTATGTTGACAAATTGAACAGCTGTCTGTGATGACTTTCAGCAAACTTTCATTATCCGTTCTGTGTCTCCCAGTTAGGTAGTTACTAGTTACTGTTTTGCTTATTCTATGCTCTAATTCGCTACGCTCACAGCGTCGCTTCGGCCTTCGGCTTCTGATTTTTATGTTCTACTACGACGAGTGTTAAGAGGTTTTACGCTACGCTCAAAGTCTCGCTTCGGCCTTCGGCCTCAGCTTGCCCTCCTGTATGATCACGAGCGTTATACGCTAGTTATCCGCTTTTGCCTTCAGCCTTACTCTTACGAGTTTTTACTGGAAGTGATACTACATATCATTAAAGGAACACATTTTAAATTTAAACAAAATCGGACTACTCATTCCGCGCGTTATAGCAAAAATCGCTTTTAAGCCGCCATTTTGAAACGATTCGATGGATTTTCTTAATTTTGTGTATACTGATGTATAATAACAAAATACATATTTGTTTCAAATTTCTTCGAAATTGGAAGAACGGTTTGGACGATTCGTTTAGGGGAGTCCGTCACAAAAGGGGAGATCCGGTGGTTTGATTTTGCTGGTTAAGAAACTCGACCGAGATATTTACAAAAGGAACATTTGTACCAAATTTGGTGAAAATCGGACAACAAATGCGACCTGTAGAGATGATACACATGCATATAAAGCGTTTGAAAAATGCTCAAAACGTGTTCTGGGGGTCAGGATCGGCGCTCATTTCACAGTCCCGTGTCTGGGTCTTACCATGCTGACGGCATGAATATCTCATTTTTTCAAAGAAAATTCGATAAAAACACTTCTCGTTCAAATTTTACCCTCGGGCAATTAAAATTGTAGTTTGTAGTGAGTACCGGTATAGACCCTTTAGTTGTTAAGAAACTTCTACTTCGTCTTGAATAGCATATAACAAGTGTTTGTGAAATCGAAATAACGATGAAACGCCCATTAGCCTCGATATTATTTATGAAGGAACAAACAGACCTGCGTCACGCGACCACAGGCCGATCGTTTATAGAGTTGTCTATGATCGACTTCAGCACTGTCAACCTCAATCTATTTACTAGACCATAGCCGCTATAACTTTGCATCTGGCATCCATTGTCAAGGTAAGAGTGAAAATGATGACATTTATATCTACCTCGGAGTTATTAAAATAACAACACGAAAAATATCAATATGGTCAATTTCGACATCAATTTTCCAAGCCATTGGAAGGCTTAATGTGCATTGTCACTGGTGCGGCTGGAACGTCTAACGTTCAACGTCAGTCGTTGGACGTCAGACGTAGAGCGCCTGCTTTGTATTGTTTCTTATGGCGCCAACGACACTAGCGGCGGCCGTGTGAGTGACAATGGCGCCATAAGAAACAATACAAAGCAGGCGCTCTACGTCTGAGGTCCAACGACTGACTTTGAACGTTAGACGTTCCAGCCGCACCAGTGACAATGCACCTTAACCAATTAACATTATCGTTTGATAGGGATACTGTATTATGAATAAACACAAACTCGCGATACACTTTTCAAAGTATATGCACGAAAGACTCAAGTATATGCTCAAGTAGGTGACTCATATCAAACCAAAAGCTATACTGAACAATTTTTTTCAACAATATATTTTTGCAACAGGTAACATAAAATGTGTTGAAGCACGCAATAAGGGTGTCAAAAAGACTATGTATAGTCTGACCAATGACTGCTTTTAGTATACGGGCGAAACACAAATTATATGTTTTCGAGCGCCTAGAAACTTTGAAACCTCGGGTGAAAAAGGGTCTTTAAGTGGCTTTACAGGACAGGGGGTTGCAATAAAACAAACGCTGTTCGTTTGTGATGACTTTCTATATCAATTATAATTATCGAATTTCCTTGGGAAAATGAGATATTCATGCCGTCAGCATGGTAAGACCCGGGACCGTGAATTGAACCCGTGGCAATAGAACAGCCGAATGTCACAGCGATGCTGTGAACGGAGCGAATAAGAGTAACAAATTGCAAAGGAAATTCGATTCACTCATGCAAGAGGCGCTTTGGCGCTTAGCTGCGTGTCGGTCTGGTTTTACACAAACCTTTTTTAACTACTAATCTAGAAAACAACTCATCATGCACAACATATCTAACAACTTTAAGAACTACATAGATCAATCAAGCACGACCAGTGACAGCTGCCCACTGACTGATTGCCTGGTCAGCCGCCAGACAGCCGCATTGGCAGGCTTGGAACAGTGGACGACCAATCACAGCCGTGAATCAGATAACACAAAATACCTATTTATATGCACAGTCAATAATGGGAACATTCTTTAGAATTTTGATGAATTTAGCAGGTTTTTTTAACAAAGGAGTTGAAATGACTAACGACCCTGTAGAAAATTCCTACACGATGAATAATATCTATTTACTAGCTGCGAGCGGAGTAATAGTAATAACTAGCAGACCCTGGCTCGCTCCTCGCTCGCGAGCCAAGCACCTCGGCCTACGGCCTCGGTGCCCGCTTTGTAAAACTCGGCCATCCCGCCGGCCTATCTCATGGCCCAAACAGATAACCAATATATTTTTGAAATCAGCATAATATTCCCTTTTTTGATACCCCACATCGATTTTTATGATTTTTTATTTCTTGCCCCCCTTAACCCACCCCAAATCCATATATTGTGTCCCCCGAACCCCAAAATCAGTAGGGTCTTTGTGTTAATGGTATACAACTATGTGTCGAGTTTCAAACAAATCCGTTGATATTTACTAATAAATATTTACTAAAAAAAAATATAACATGGGAATTGGGGACCTCAAAAACCCCATAAAAATAAAAATCTATATAATTTTATTCGTTTCCCCCACCCTCCACACACTAAGGACCATTTCTATTCAAAAAATCTGAATTACCCCAGCCAGATTCCGAGATCTCAACACTCCGGACAACCCTAACCGAAATACTAATAGTATAGATGCACGCAGCCAATAAAGGGTAAATTCTTTAGCGAGCTTTGATGAATGATATCAGGAATGAATCAGGTTTTCCTACCCTAACAATTAAAGGAGATACAATGACTAACAAGGCCTTGGAAAGTTCACTACACGGTGAACCACGAAAACTGATTATAAGCTTAAGCTGAACTAAATAACTATTTGAGATGCCGACCACTCTCATGAGGGTATTTTAAGGCAAATATTTATATGTGGTGAAAAACTCAACTCAGTAATGAGTTATGAGGTGAAGTCTTGTTACAAACTAAGGCCGACTCTTCCTTAGAATGGGTCATTAATTAATAGCCCAATTACCAATGGAAATACAAGGACCAACTCCTTAACGTGACTTCCGAACCACACAGGTGATGGTCTGATATGTCTAAACGATGGTGGGAGTTGATTCGGGTATCATCAGATGATCACTGAGACTATCTGAGTCGCTTTAGACCTATATCATCCTCAAAACCTGACCTCCATGAAGCTGGATTATAGGACCACGCCAAGAGTCCCAGTCAAACGTTAGGCTTTTAAATTTTGGCAACCCATACATATGTAGGGTTTTAGAATAGGGCATCTTACAATAGTTCAGCTTTTATGTAGCCTACTTTGAGCCCTTAAAACTATGCTACGAGTTTTTTGACAATAAAAAGGTAATAATATTTCAACCTCAGAAATTGTACCATCGTCAAACAACAAACTTCAAACAAAGAATGTCAAACAAAGATCAAGGGTGATTGAAGTAATAATTTTGAAATTTGTCTTTTAAATGGGGGTTTCAGAGCTTTAGAAATAAAGTAATGCATTTTTACGTAAAAGTATATTTTACTAAAAAAAATTAAATTTGGAAAATCCGAGCACTTCTATTTTGCCCTACATCGGTCACTAGAATGTTTCAAACTCACAGTAACACTATAACGGCGACGTTTGTTGGACTGCAATTTTCCACATCGTCACCCCCGTACTGGAAAAACAATTAGCTAATTAAGTAAATGATTTTGACTTTTCCATCTACAAATAATTGGTGGGGGCTAGGAGAGAGGGCATGTGCTAACTAAATCACTGAAATTATTTAATTAAGGTTCCGTCTTACTTGGGTATGTAAAAACTATGTTATTTTATAATAAACAAACAAATTACTCTCCAGAAGCTGGCAGCCAGTCCTGAAGAAGTCTTTTTGACAGTATAACAGCCAATATTGCCAATAAGAACTCGGCAGTTGGCAATCCTGCGTCATTCGACGGTTGGCAGCCCTATCACCAATAGGAGATAAGAAGGCCCAGCAGACAGCAAGTAGCTCAATTTCAGCCAATCAGTGACTGAAGATGGTACTCCACAGCGAGACCAAAATATTTCACCCTAATTATTATGATGTTTTGTCGCGGTGTGAACCGGAAGAACTAGATTATAGCATAACAAATTATTTTGTACACATTTGACTAAAAGTATTGTTGTACTGTTGCTGTTGTGTGTTGGTGGTCTTCACCCCTACCGATCCATCCACTTTTCTACCTTCCACCACGTTTCTGAAGGTTGATATAATTTCATGAAGAGAGTTTGGTAACGTAGAACTCAGGGTGTCTCCCTGTCCGTCTTTCCCTACTTTATATTTGATATTTATTTTTTTAACTAACACGTATATAAAGCACTTACTTTATTGGGCGTACCACTGGCTAGTATAGTGTTCTGGCAATCCATACACCTAAATTGAACTATTAAATGAAAAGCCTTAGTTGGACACTCCAGTAAGGTCTAAGTATTCTGAAAGTTGATACTCAGGAGATGTTAACGTATCTCCTAAGTAAGCATTTTAATTCGCGCACCTTCTCCATCAAATCACTATTACTATTTGAGATGCCGACCACTCTCATGAGGGCATTTTATAAGGCAAATATGTGGTGAAGGATGAGTGTGATGAGTGGTAGTAATGAGTTATGAGGTGTAGTCTTGTTACAAACTAAGGCCGACTCTTCCTTAGAATGGGTCATTAATTAATAGCCCAATTACCAATGGAAATACAAGGACCAACGGCTTAACGTGACTTACGAACCACGCAGGTGATGGTCTGATATATTTAAACGATGGTGGGAGTTGATGCGGGTATCATCAGATGATCACTGATACTATCTGAGCCGCTTTATACCTATATCATCCTCAAAGCTCTCTTATTCCAAATAAAACACCTGAAATGTTATCAAATTGGTATTATACATTGTACGTACAGACCCCGCACAGTCTGAAGTTTAGCTTTCATACTTTCACCAAACGTTATCAAGGAAAATTGAAAACCTCGAAACACGCTTCAAGTTCAGAATCACTCGAAACCTGCCATTATAGTACAAGTAATAAATCAAGCTTGGAACCACCTGCCAAAGTTTTAAAACTCCAGATCGTGTCAAGCAAAATTGATAAACGAATTTAAATAGGAATTTCCAAGATGGTGACCGTAACGTTTACAGAGTTATAATAAGTATGTTATACACAAAGGCATGTTTCACATGTATATCGAGTTTGGTGGTGGTATGATAATTTTAGTTTCCTGACTAAATTTGACCTGTATTGATTAGTAGTCAGTCTCTTAGTCAACTTAAGATAAAAAAGGAAACAGAAGAAGAAAAAGGGTCAACATATTAAAATTTTCAAAGTAAGTTTTCGCCGGAACTAAGTAAAAGTTTCAACGTTTTCTCAATTCGTCCTTGTTTGCGTAGTATTATGAGTTTTACTTTAGATAGTGTAATTTCGTCTCTACAAGTACGTTTCGTAACATATTCTCGTGGTAGCGCTTTCTTTCAACCTAGAGACCCGTCCAAATCAGCATCGAATGGTCGGGCGGCTTGCATGATTGATAGGAAGTGATATACCATCAACTTATCAAGTTTTCTTGGTCTATAAAATTGCGACAGTAATTTTTTAAAGGAAAGTATATACATGTTGATAAATAATTTATACCTCTTGTAATTGTGTTACAACAAAAATGCTAATTTGACAACAGTGATGGCCGACTTTTTACATCCAGCAAACGCTCGTCAATGTGCTAACGGGTCAGGTACAATCATCAGGTGTTTGGTAAAAAATAAATAAAATGTGTATATCATAAAAATTATAAATATGTGTCGCAATCGTCAACATTTGCTGATTAGCAGTAACATTTTCCATTCAGATCTAGATCTCATTTGTACATACAGTGTTTTTACATCCATTCTCTCCCATTCATTCGAGTTGTTCCACTCCAGACTCCAGTGCCAGACGTATCACCAAAATAAAAGAGCAGGGTAGTGTCGACAGTTATTTACTTTTGAATGCTGACCTGCACGACTAATTTCCTTACAATTTTGCAGACGGATTTTTTGCCCAATGAAAATTTTCGAGAAGTTTGCGTTTGAGCATCCTCTCCATAATGCCAATCCATAGAAACGGTGTGGGAAGATTAGTCCGTGATATGCCGTCGTCAGTACGTGAACAGGGCAATATATTTTGGAAAGTTTTCTCAAAACATCGATGAACAAACACTGTCCACGTGATAGTTCCAGCATAGACTAACGGACTCTGTCTCTAGTCTGTGGTTCCAGCATAGAATAAGCATACTGTTATACTTATTCTATGGTTCCAGGATAGTCCACAAGATTCATTCTATTTATCACACATTATACATAAACTATGTTAGTCACTACACACCATCATTGTTATTTACTTAGTTCATAGTCATGTTCATTCCAACAATTTAAAATATCTTTCTTCATGTAAGTTATACTAATATTACACCAATGTAAATTGGCGTTTGCCGTGGGAATAAATAATTAAATGGTCCCAAGTCAATCCTCGATCAAGCTGTATTCCAAGGAACTTTATTGAGTAGACTTCTGTGATCTCAGTTCCATCCAACATTGAACTATAATCTAAATAGATTGTCCGCAATAAAAACAAATAACCATTTTGTTGTGTGTTGAAGCCATAAAATTAAATACTTTTGGAAAATTTAAATTTAATAAATGTTGTTATTTTTCACTTTTATGACTTTGTATTCAGAAAAAGTGTACGCATTATTTTGACATTTGTTTACTTGTCGATAACGCAAAGCACCATGAAACCCTATAACACCATGACTATGATGGCGTCTCTACCGTCCACCGGCAACACTTTGTTATCAGCGGAAACTAAGCGTAATCAGTGCAGCATTGCAGTAATCTGTGTGACAGTTTGTTTTCTTTGTCCAGGTGTGAGCCCGAGTGGTAGCGGAGACGGCCGAGTATGCCCGAACAAAGTAACGATTATCGGGTGGTCGTGTTCGGCGCAGGAGGGGTCGGGAAGAGCTCACTGGTACTGCGGTTCGTCAAGGGGACGTTCCGTGAGTCGTACATCCCGACCATCGAGGACACCTACCGGCAGGTACTGAAACAAGAAACACTAGCGATCAGTGGTGGCAAAAGCTATGAAAAAATATTTGAAACATAAGTGTTGATATTTTAGTATAGTAAGTTTGGAAGACAAGACTTCTAAATTTGGTCAAGTTATTTAGTTTCCCTTATCCCCTTGGTCCTTATTTCAACAGTCCTATACTTATCCTATACTGTACTTACACTTCAATATTTGGGGCCTTAAATGCCAGTTTTTACGTTCAATATCAGCGAATTGCCGGTGGAAAAATGAAATATTCATGCTGTCAGCATGGTGAGACCCAAACCGGGACCATGATATGAGCACCAATCCTGACTCCCAAAACACGTTTGGAGATTTTTTTCAACACTTTAAATACATGGGTATATTGAAAAAGGAAATATTTTAAATACCCCCTTGGGTAATGTTTTGATAGGATCATGGAGATGGTTTTGCCGTACTTTGTGTCACCCCCACCTGACAACCAAGGGGAGGAGGGGGAAGGCCTCCTAAATTTTTAAATAAAACACCCCCATTGTGGCCCCTCAAAAGAAAGGGCATTTTAACACAAATTCTACAACGCAAAGAAAAACTTTTTATCTCATCTAGTTTTTTTGTTATACCCATTAAAAATTACAAGAAATCAAATTTAAAATACCACATTTCAAGTACAAATTGTTTTGAATGACGACATGCTTGAAAATCCTCTGAGGGAAACAGCACAACCATATAACATAATCCCATAGAGTAGTTTGAAAAAATTGGGAGGGGTATTTAAAAATTTTGGGGCCTCCCTCTGGATTTTAAGTAAAGGGGTGGGTTACGCAACGTTAAGGTTGGAGGACGGCACATTTATAATTCATCTTGTATACATGTGTGAGCTCTCTACAACTCACATTTTTTGTAACCTTTTTTATACAAATTGGTCAAATATTCCCCTTGAAATACGAGTATATCGGTCAACTTCGTTGGCCAGCAAAATCAAATTACCAGAAGTCGGAGGAATTGAACCAAAACCGGTTTCAATGATCTAGAAACAAAACAATAAATTTCATCCAATTTTAGATAAAATTTGTTGTCTCTACATGAAATATATGTATTAAAACAAGGAGCAAAAAGATCACTCAAATCGAGGCCGAAGGCCAAAGCAAGATTGAGAGCGTAGTGAATTAGAGTTATGATTAACAAATTGGAGCAACAAATTGCAAAGAAAAATTCGCTTCCCTCACGCAAGCGGTGTTTTAGCCACCTGGTTTTTATTTGACGTCATAACATCACCTGCCTCTTCAGCTAAAGATTCAAAATAAATAGTTTTCGTTGAAAAAGTCATAAATCAATCTACTCAAGTGAACCTGTTTATTCACAAAGCTTGATGTGAGTTACTTTAATGTTTCTGCGGAATGAAAGAGTCGGTTTCATGCACTTTGGACCCCATTGTAAGGTGAGCCGTACCAACGCAACCGTAGCTGTGACTCCCTTTGTGTCCATGTTCCCACTCTGCCACCCCCGCCATCCCTGTCTGCTTTCCCTGTCACTGACCACGGTAATGAAACACATTCTCACACCGTGTTGTTGGTTTCTTTGTTTACCTAGTTGTGGGTTATTGAGCAAATAATTCTGGTGATAGAGTCAGCTATAGTCATAAAACCGTTTTATAACCTGGAAAAATATTTGCTTGTAGAGTAAAATGTATATTTTCTGGTCCTTACCTTGTATAGAGCCAGAAAAAGTTGTAATTTGATACAATGTTTGAACACTAAAATTGTCAGCCAGCAAAATTGAAAGTTTTACGATGGTTCCGTTTTGTAAACAGTGATGTTTATTAAATAAACTTATAAAGACACTCTACATTTTGAATTTAATTTCTACTCATTGCTTATTTGTGTGTGAAGAAAGTGGTGCACAGTTTAAACTAAAGTGTATTTTCAGTCTTTAACATAAATATCCAGTTTTAAGTCCCTTGAAAACAAAACACTTTTTATAAAGGGTTTTCTGAACTTTGGATATATAAATAGGGGTTGTGTGTACGTTTTTGAACTGAGCTGGTCCCTTAAGAAAAGGTCTGATTATAGTGAATTTTGGCATGAAGGTGTACTGGAGGAAATCACAGGTGTCAAGTCTCATTTGGTTTTTAATTTTTAAATTTGACCTCATTTTTACCATTAATACTTAAAAACAAAGTAGAAATTCCATCTAAAAACAATGATTTTGATCAAAACTGCATCATTTGACAAAAGGTGAAATATACCATCTTTTTGGTGTCATATTGCCCTAAAAAAGGTAAACAATACAGTAAAACTCATTCCTGTAAACCAATAACCTGTTTGTTATTCACCCATCCATTCCATACTAATAAATCATATTCATTTCATTTAATACTAGTCAACACAATTTCCTTAATTGTTTTTTTCATTTTAAAATAAAATAAATAAATCTCCCTGTATACCCTCAACGAGCACACTGTTTAAATTGTCAAGTAGGAAAGAGAATTAAAAGTCAAGTAAGGTGAGGGCAGCAAGTACAATGTTAACCGTGGCAGTGAGAAAACGTCAGACAAGAGTAAACCCTGTAAAATTTTAAGACTGGCAAGTTAAGACGACTAGTTGCCATGAAAGGCCAAAGAACAACCAAACGCCTGATTGGAGCAAGCAAAACGTTAAGAAAGATAAGCTAAAACTAAAGACCGGCGAACACATCTTGGGGAAAGACTAGCAAAACTTGAAGCAAAGCGTGAACTAGAAGTAGATGAAGTTGTGGCAATATATTTTGATTTCTTCCATTAGACCATTACATTGAAAGTAGTACTGTATTTGTACACGTTAGTAAAACTATCTTTGTGTTGTGTGTGTGCACAGGTGATCAGCTGCAACAAGAACATCTGCACCCTGCAGATCACAGACACGACAGGCTCCCACCAGTTCCCGGCCATGCAGAGGCTCAGCATCAGCAAGGGGCATGCCTTCATCCTGGTCTACTCAGTCACCTCACGTCAGTCCCTGGAGGAGCTCAGGCCCATCTGGGAGGTATGTCAAATGTCTTTCACTTGAAGACGAGAGTAGACGCCATCTGTCCCGAAATGTTGTGTTCTTCTTGTTCACCAACGGTGGAAAATATCAGTAGTAATATTTCAAACTCAGAAATTTTCTGACTGAGAACAACAAACTTCATACAAAGAATGTCAAATCTGTCCTTTAGCATGTTTTTGTTCAAAGAATACCTCTCACTTCATAGATTTTGGTTAGCAAAACAAGGTAAGAACCTGAAATTAAAAAATCGGGCCCAAAGAATTATATTACACATGTTTTTTTTCATTGTTTTACACCAAATCTTTAATTAGAACTACCAAGAGGCAACCCACAATTTATGAACATGGAAGATCTCTTCTCATAAAGAGGCCTCATCAAGGAATGTTCTTCCTGTAAAATATTAATTTAAATAAGATACCTTTAAGTTGCATAACTAATGTGTAGTTACTGTAAATACATTTAGTAATTTTCATCTCAAGAACATAAAGATAATTTACTTTGGTGCTTTCTTTTCTTTTGTCAGCTGAAGCAAGATGCTAGAAATACAAAGCAAAAACATTACATTTACAAAATCGTATTTAATTTTCCTTTAAATTCTAAAACATAAATTATGTAACCTGCTGTTGCAGCTTCAATATTATAAATAAAACTACCTCCTTCTAATCTTTAAAACACTTCCCATACAAGTTTAAATTATTATTAACATTTAACTACGACAAAGTCCAAAACTTTTCTAAGGTCACGAAAAAACCTAAGCTATTTATGATTCCAGGTGATAAAAGAAACCAAAGGGCCCAACGAACTTCAGTCGATTCCGTTGATGCTGGTCGGCAACAAGTGCGATGAGAACGAGAACCGCGAAGTTGCAGCGACGGAGGGTGAGGCTGAGGCGGGGCGATGGGGCTGCCACTTCATGGAGACGTCCGCCAAGAACAACCACAACGTCAAGGAGCTGTTTCAGGAGCTTCTCAACCTGGAGAAGAACCGAAACATCTCCTTGCAACTGGAGAAGAAAGGCCAGTTGAAAGGCACCAAGAAAATACGAGAAAAATGCTCTTTAATGTAAAAATCAAGGTGAAAACAATTTACTCTAGCTTTAATTAGAGTTACTAAACTTAATATTCATCTATTTGATTATAGATTTAAAAATGGAGGAATGAATTTTTTGTTGACATAAAGTTACTTACAGGAAATTAAAAGCTTTGATTATACAGTATCTGAGTTTTCCTGACTTATAACATATTTTAGTGGTTGTTAGAAGACTTGGGAAACTGGTGTTTCCCAAACTAATGAGGAGGACTAAATCTCAGGTGAAAGTTCAAAAATGAGTATTAAAAACTATTTCTTAACTTTATCAACACATTTAAAGTCCATTCTTTTATTTGCAGTTTTAAAATATCGATTTAGCCCAAATAATCCTATCATGATCTAAAATCGTCTTAACCTACAGACATTGAAATATCAAGTTTACAGTTTGTTATTTTCATAAGGTAAATTAAACTTTGAAGCAGGATTTATAAGATTATTGCTTGACAAATTCATTCCTCTTGTAAAAAGTCTTAAAGCATTGTTGTTGAGTAATGTAATAGGCCATTGTTATTTATACAAATGTAGAGTTAAAATACAGCATATTAAATCTTTCTGCCTGTTTTGTCATATTTGTACAGATAGTGATGAAGTTACAATGTTAGATTTTGTAAATATGTAATTACGTAATTTTTAGATATTACCTACTAACTTATTTAATAAATAGATATATTATTATTGTAAATAAAACCATATTTGTTTGCATTTGAATGTGGAAACAATACGATATTTATTTAATTTTGATGTACTATAACTAATCTTGAAGAATGAGCTCTAATATTGGAACGGTAAAAGAATAAATTATAAAATCAAATAAATCAATATTCAAATGTTTAATTTATAAGGCCTTTTGATGAGCAATGCTGTTATCATCAAGTAACCTTATAAATTAAAAATTTCAAATATAGGTTTATTTGATTTTTAATTTATTCTTTTACTGTAACTAACTTTATATTTTGGCAGCTAAAACCTTTCAATATTGCATTGTTTTATTGTTAACAAACATAATATTTGAGACAATATGTAATCTAATATTATTGGAAAAAATAGTTGACCTTCAATTTAGTGTAACTCTTAATACAAATTAACTTAACAGCTCATATACAACCAAAGGCAATTTTTGTCTTCAGTACAGGAAATCAGTTGATTCTATAGAATATTCTGTAGCTTATTCATATAGAAAAGATTTAATGATGCCATTCCTCTTATTGCTAATAAGGTTCAAGACAAATTTTTATGTTAAGTTTGGTTAATATACAAAGCAATCCGAAACAAAATGCATTATTTATTGCTCAACATAGTAGATATTAGAGTTTATTTTTCCATTTT
Source organism: Matsumurasca onukii (assembly GCA_018831715.1). Lineage (NCBI taxonomy): Eukaryota > Metazoa > Arthropoda > Insecta > Hemiptera > Cicadellidae > Matsumurasca > Matsumurasca onukii. Next base: position 39,467,552 of record CM032063.1, on the reverse strand, counting down.
ACTGGACGCTTTGCTAGTATTCATTTTTTTATATAATTACTGAACAATAATTACACTTCAATAGAGCATAGTTGTTAGTTTTACGTTTGTAAATTTGGTCCACTTCAACACATGTCAAACAATGGTTATAGGTAATGCTGGTTTGTTTCCAATCGTAACTCCACAAATCTTACACAAAAACACCAAAGTTGCTGTAATTTTAGTTGTGAATAAGACTAGTCAGACTTGTTACAAACTGTGCCATACTAAGACATAACAGGTCTTTGTAGTTTAAAAAAGCAATAGAAAAGAATATTTCATATATTATTTGGTGTACTATATTACTCTGTGTTTTGATTGATTTGTTTAATGTTTATTACCATATGATTTCTTTGTTTAGTTATTCAAATAAACAAAGTCTCTAATGTAAACCGTACGTAAAGTTCAAGTTGAATAAAACTAATATTTCTCTCACCTTTTTTATAGTTTTCTGTTTAGTTTGATTTTAGTTTTAATCAGTTCATTATTTAAAATTTCATAGATTATTCTGACTTTAGTTGAAAACTACTAAAGTGCGTTGACTGATTGTACATTGTTTGTGTCCATGAATTATTTGTGTTTAATGCTCACACAAAGAATTATTCTACTGTATGGAAATTTGTACTGAGTAATTTATTGTGGAATTATTAAATAGCCAGGCCTCTTTATTATAATAAGGATTAGGTTAAACAAGCCTATATAATTGTAATACATTTATTTAACATGTGTAAAAACATAATGTTTTCTAACCTGATAAAAACTTAAAAGACCTTGTAACTTAAGGAGGGCTCTATAGAGGCTTGGTATGCATTTTAATTCTGCCCAATAAAACAGTATTTAATCCTTTTCACTTGTATGTTGTACAGGGGCGGGTACTTTGCAGTTTTCAATGTGTTTACTTCAATAGAGTTTTTAACACTGACAGATAACACTACTGCAAACATTTGCCGTTTGCAGGTAGTTATTGCAAACAGCTTGGATTACGATTTCTACCTTGATACGAGTGGAAAGGATTGAAAAGAATAAATTAAACAACTGGTAAACACCACTTGTTCTTAAAGAAAAATCATCATAAGCAATGAATACTGAATAGATTTGTGTGCCTACATCAAAATGTGTGAAATTCTGACCAAATGTTGAAATAGTACATTTTACATGACTGTATAAAGTATGTCAACAACTTTTTTTCTGTTTGAGCAATACATCCATTGCCTTGCCAATAAATATTTAACGGTTAAAGTACTTTTAATAGGATCGATCTTTTGGTAGTTTTAGGTTTTGAAAAATTAAAATAAGCTTTACCCTTTTATCCTGCTTAGTAGAAATTCCTTTAGGAGTAAAACAAGAAGGAGTTGTAAATTTAGAACTTTTAAAACTAAAATCAAGTGCTTGTTCAAAATACAACGAGGTAGATAATTTTAGAACTATGGAAAAGAATGGAAATTTTTGTAAAATTAGATCACTATGATGACTGTTATCAAAAGTTTACAAAAACAAATAAAATTACTAATTCTATATTTGGGCAGTGCAAAGTATTAATTTAGTATCCACTTGATTGATCTAGCGCATTAACACTGAATTTGTATCAAATATTAATATTATTATAACAGTATAAAGTGGTTCCCTATCTCTTCTGGAAAATTGTATATATAGAGTACGTTTACTTGCTCAATGCCAGACATTTTGGTTTTATTGTATTTTTTACTGCCATACATTAGTCATTTGATTTTGAGGGATAAAACTACTCCTAAAATTACATTGTATCAAAATAACTTATTTGATAAATTTGCTAAAGAAAACAAATTTAAGTATAAAATGAAGATTTCAACCTATAAAAAAATTATCTGTTCTTTTGTACAGAAGCTCTGGTGTAACACTTATCGAGGATGTAACAGTAGAAACAAAGCCTCTTACAACTCATGACAATTGTGTCTAACCTCATAATTCCAAAATCTACTTACAGTAGAGGGTCGATTATCCGAAGCCCGGTCATCCGAAACGTCGGTTAACCAAAAGGCAGAAAGAAACCAAAAACATTAAATCGAATCGCGCGCCAAGCAAAAGTTCAGCAAGCGACCGGCCGTAGCGCTATGTCACCGCACAGCTGCTCAGTCCGCCTACGAGACTAGTCACTGGACTAAAACTAAAATCCATTTTGGACTTTTTTTAAAGAGTTTTCTTTCCATATTCTGATTGTGTGGTGTTGTGTTGTTACGTATTGTATTAAAAAAATTAATATGAATTTTATTTAATCCCATTTATATTATTGTACTTCATTTTTCCCGTCAATGACCGATCATCCAAAAAATCAGTTATCCGAATACCCCTAGACATCAATTGTTTCGGATAATCGACTCTCTACTGTACTTTGAACCAGAATTACTTCAAACGGTCAAAGTAATATTTTTATTTGTCCTTGAATTCTGTTTTACTCTTCTAAAAGTATTTTTTTTATGTAAACACGTTACTGTTGAATTTGAACTTTTGTCAATCCAAACAATAAGGACTCAATTACAGGATACTCCCTCTAGTGCTGTTGTCTCCCTGTCGGAGGAAATAATTAAAAGGGGCAAGTTTTTACTGGTTTTACTAGTGTGTTACAAAAATAGTTAACTTGCCATTGTGTATGCTTCCAGGCAGATACACTATGTATATTCTGTTTTTTATAGGCGGTTAAACTAGAGGGAGTCTGCTGTAGTTTTGATTAGTGGGCTGTAGAACTATATAAACCCCACCAGTTTATATTTACCTTGATTGTAAAAATTGTAATTGTCTATCAATTTAAGTAGGTTAATATCATTAACTGAAAAAATGCAAAAGACAAACTGTAGTGGTAAACAATAACATACAAAATGTTGAGCCTTAAAAATTGTTAAGTTTTCTAATAATGCATAACTATAACGTATTAACTATCAATGTAAATATGTGTAAAATTTAGTTCATATTACATCCTAATTGCAAAAGTAAATATTAACCGTGCCAAGAGTTTGTTTTATTGTCTGGCGCAGGTACAAACCACAATCTGTTTGCACATTTTAGAGCTGTTGATACCTGTTTCAATTGTCTACAAACATTGATTCAGATTGTATTTTATGTCTACACTGAGAATGGTTAAGAAAAATGGAAATCTGTGATTACGACCAAACGTTAAGACAATTCAATGCTTCAACTTCAAATATTTATAAATACTATAAATTAAGGTGCTAGATTGTTTCTTACATACATATTTTTCTCCTCTTATCTAACGCAGTAGCGGTTCGTTTACCAGATAGGTTAAAGAAGAATCTGTGGTAACCCTGTAGACGAGTGAGGATTCCATGTAGTGACATATCATTCGCTTACCTACCAATATTGTATCGGATAGTGGACTGAAGTGTAAGACGTAGCAGCTGGGTGTGCCAGAGTGCTTAGTGATGCTTTCATAGCCTTTTTACTAGCTTAAGACAGATTTTCAAAACAAGAAAGTGCTTCTAGCTGTTAATGTTGTTAGCACAATTTACAGCTATTTAAGGTTGATTTATTACCGTACAATATTTATTAATGAATGCAATACCTTATAATTGTTACAGGCATGTGTTTCTTAACAAATGTGTGCATTTGTCTAGTTGAGAGCATTACTTTTCACTGTTAATTTGAGTTTACTTAAATTATTTTTTGTGTAAAAAAAATATCAAACCGTGTTGTTTAAAAATGTTTTCAGTCATCTACTAGAAAAAAATTGTGTTTGATAAAAGCAACATATTTGATTTAACATTAAGTAGAACCCTTAAAAAGCTTTCGGATATGGCAATCATGTTAAGAAACAGTGCAGTATACAATACAACCTAAAATTGGATAGGGGTTTCTATATTTGTATTGTGGAAAGGCACTAACCAGGAAATAATTATGGTACCTCCAACCAAAACATAATTTATATTCTGAAATTTAACTTAATTTTTCCACACAAACAAAACTCTGAACTAGACAAATTATTTGATTATTGTATTGTTAAAAATAAAGATCTTTTTTTAATTCAGTATTTTAAACTAGTGACTGTTTGTTTGAGTACCAGTTAAGTGTATATTGAAAAGTTATAAGAATAAATACAAATTTTAATTAATTATTTTAGCTCTTGGTATCATTGTTTTCCTAAAAGATCCTCATATCAGATGTGTTTATCTTTAAGGATCCTGGAAATTGGCCTTCACCTGTTTTTCAAATCTTCTATTGTAATTTCCAAGTACCTATTTCTTAGTTTCTGTAATCCACTGGTGTTGTTTTTTTTATTTTACGGCCTACATAGGACCATTTTAGTCAGTTGATAGGACAATTTTTATCAGCCCAGTACTTCTTCATCCTTTCTGAGAGCAGTTTTCTTTCTTCGTCCGTTACCACTCTTCCTGTCCTCTGCTTATTCTGTTTTAACTGTAGTCTTGTTTGTTTGTCTTTAATACCTTGAGTGTGTTTTTCTTTAAGATCCTCTACTGTTATGTGCAAGTTTCTCATGTGTTCCTTGAGCTCAGTAATACACCCGTAATGCTTTTCATTATCGATTTTTTTAAATATTCTTAAATGAAGGTAGGAAAAGACAAAGAGGCCAGCAAGTATGTACTTTGGTCTGAATAGACACAGTGAGGTACAACTCTAATGTTGTTTTCAGAGGAACTAAGGTCCGGTCTGGTTATAACTAGACTGTAGGGCTTAGGGTAGAACCACCTTAATACATGTAACAAGTAATCATATTAAGTGAAAGTTAATTTGATTCAGGAAATAAGGCACTAGGCCAGAATATCTTTTAAGTTACCTCATTTTGTCTTGACAAAGGCCCTAGTAGGACTGAAAATTTGAAAGCTAATTTGGTAAGGGTTAACATAAACACAAGTTTAAATCAAGGTACTTTACTAAAAAATAGTCTCCAAGAAAAACTCAATTTCTTGACAGTATTTTTCTTATTTGATAAATGTACACAGAAGTGGTGGTGAGTGTTACTTCTTCTTCTTGCCCTTGCGCCGTTGCCGAACATTGCCTTCAGCCCCTCCTGCCGCTCTCCCCTCCCCCTCCTCCTGACTGCGCGTACAGGTTGTTCAAGAACTCTTCCAGGTCTGGTTCACTACAACAGTCACACGTTGCGTTTATGTTTATAATCTCCAAGAGATATTCAAATTTAAAAACAAAAGTAAGTGAGGGTGAACAAGTCACTTAGTTAAATTTTTGGACAAATGTTATCTGGACATTTCATTTTTGAGATATTTTGTCAAGCTAAAGATGCAGTTAAATAAAAAATGAATTTAGTCAATATAAGTGAGTTGGCCTTTAAGCAGGACCTCTTTTTCTCCCAAGATTTTAAGGATCGGTAAAAATACTCACAATTCTTAAATGGTATATGGCAAATGAAAGTTCTATGTGGTTTGTAAACAGAGTACTACAAGAGATATTCAACAGAACCTTTCTCCACCATCTATTACCCGTTATCATCCCTCAATCGCCCCATTAGAGGCTGTGACTATCCATTGACCACTATCACTGGCCATGACTAATAATTTAATCCCATTAGTGTCTGCAACCAGCGACCAGTAAAGCCGTTAAATTCATTGTCTAGTAAAGTAGGGAACATTATAAAAAATTAATGAATTTAGTTATATTAATAAATTTAATTCAATTGGCAGTACACAGCTATTGATTGCTTTATCTGGGGTTTTAGTTTTTAAATAACAATTTATTGGTAATCAGTGGTCATCCTGAAATTATGATGTTGCTATGTGTTTATTGGTTTTGGCTCAAAATATCCAAAGAATCAAAATGGCACCAGAATGGCCTGACACAACCCTGAATTAATTATAAAACCTAGAAACCCTAGAAAAAGGTCTAAAGTAATTAAATTTTATTTTAAGTTGACACTTCAGTCTCTGTTAATTTTTATTATACTCCCTTTACAATGTTTAAACTTTCATGGGTTTCTTTGAGGAATTATCTCATTTCTTGATGATTTTCATGAAATTGAGCCACCCAAGAAGTAGGTAATTTCATTTATTGTAACTCTTAAGATCAATTTCCAACAAAACATAACATTTAACCAGTGCCGGATTTAGGATTTACGCGGCCCTAGGCCAACATTTTCAAACGGCCCCTTTTGTAGGCTACTTTTTCTGTTACCCTCTCATGACCCCCCCCCCCCTTCCAACATACGATGTTTATAGTAAGCATTAAGGTCTAGAGCCAGCCATGTCGATATGATATTTCTGAACATCTTGTTACCTATGCTATAGTTAGGAGATACAATAGAAACATAAAACCATTTTCAATTTTCGTTGTTAGATACCTAACATCTAATTTAACTTAAAAAACAACAGTACAGTAATGCAAAGATTGTGATACATGTTTTTCTCCCCCAGCTGCGGCCCTGTTTTTGCCTGCGACCCTAGGCCGCGGCCTAGTGGTAAATCTGGCACTGCATTTAACAAATAATAATTTCAAAACTGACTACAATAAGCTTAGAACGTACCTCTCTTGCAGAATGATGAATCTTACACTGAGCACAATATCTGGCGGCATAACATGGTCGTTGCATGATCACCCTTTTATGTCTTTTACCGCAATTTGTACACCTAAATTAAAAAAAAAGTATTAACTTTCAAAATACTGCAACAATACATATCACATACAGACATACTCATTTTCATAGCTGATTAGGTTTCCAAATTAGTTACTGACATTTACTTGAGTATTGTTTACCTAATAGTATTCGCCGCATACTCCATCTTGTGGTGAAGCTGGGACAGAAGTTCGCTGAGCTCGCTCCAGGCTTGTTCCACCTGGTGAGTCTCGGCGACGCAACGCTGCAACGGTCATATGCACTTCTCCGCTCCTTCAACACAACCACACAGTCAGAGACAATCAGCCCAGATCTCCAGAATCGGGAAGATAAAAAGTCAAATATGGATTTGTAGCATTATTAACCGAGATAGATGTAGGAGGCCTGCTAAAATCATGGTTTAATTGCTAATTGATCAATTTTGACTGATAATCTATATGATTCATTTAATTTTCATCTTCCTTGTAAAGCTTGAAGACCAGTCGTATCACCAGGAAACTTAATAAAATAGACTACCTGTCATTCGGCCTCGCTTGGTTCGGCCATCGGAGGGTTCGGCGGTCACCTGAGGCTTCAAGGCCTGTGCTATGTCTACAATGTTTTGGTCGGTGCACACTCATTTGAACAGTTTCTTTTGAAATTAGCCCCAAATCCAAAGTTTTGCTGAATGACATGTGTGTTTTTGAACCATGTTAATTCACTTAATACATGCCTAAAGCTAAACTTTGTCAGTTTTAAAGATCTAAAGGGCCCTTAAAAGACTTTTCCTCATATTTTTAGATAGTTTGGCCATTTATTAGTTCAAACAAGGGTCCAGTCTCGAGGTGACCAGACAAATTTACTTTTCAAGTAAATTTTATGTAATTATTCCAAGATGATTTGATTTTGTCCAAAACTTTGTGAATTAGAAAAAGAAAATAATAATGTATCTGATATTCTAGAAACCAATGAGCATGGTTTCCAGTGACAATATTGCACACATTACTTACAGGTTCGCCAATAAGTTCGAAGGCGTGTACAAGGATTTTGAATGCTTCTTCAGCTCCTGGTTGAGAATTCTTGTCAGGATGAACCAAAACTGCTTGACGTTTGTAGTATTTCTTAATATCATCATCACTGCAAGTGTTGGTTACACCTAAGATGCTGGAAAGAGCAAATTCAAGTTAACAACATTTTGGCAATTTGAAGGATAACAATTAAATGAGCTGACAAAAGATAACCTTATGATCGTCAATTCCAGACCTCCTTAGGCAAGAAGGTTAACTGATGAATGGTAGCAAGTTTAAATAAAAAATACCAAACTGCTACAACAAGAAAGTACTATCAGTCAGAACTCAGTAAATTAATTGACTTTAAAGTAAAAAATTTGCTTACATTCAGCCAAAACCTGGGAGTTCTTTGGGTTATTCCAAAGAAGGCTGAACACAGACAATATTTCCAGGGGTATTGACACATGTAAAGGGGTGTTTGGGGGTTTTTACCAGACTAGTTAGCGTGGACGTGTTTAACATATTTGTTATATGATGTCTGAATTCAAAATACACCAATTAAAAATACTTAAACAAGTGTGAGTTTTTGTGTAATTGTTTACACCTACATTTCATTACTTATTTTCATTTTCTACATTATGTTTACCTGTATGGATCCTTGCCCTTGCAGGCAAGCAGGCGTTTCATAGCCTCGTCACCAGTGGCAGGCAGGGATATGTTGACTGTGAGACCGCCGGGGAGTGTACTCTCGCTGGGCTTCGGGGGCGGTGGCGGCTGCTTTCGTCCCCACCCCCAGCGCTGCCACCACCCCCACCATGACAGTCTGGTCACTCGAGTCTGCAGCCAGGCCAGCCACAACAGTCCCGTCTCTGCCATCACCTCACACCTGTCGGTCGCAGTTGATATTAGAATACAGAGCGGCTGCTTAAACAGCTGAGAAGATTTACACATTGTTCTCAACATTAATCTCTAGATTTATAATTTACCTCTAGATTTATAAATGACAAACACTGTACTTACAAATGAACAAGTAGACGTGCAGACATGGCCAGTACATCCCAGATAAGGTGTAGAAACCATGTCAAAAACATGAGAGAGTAGTAAGACATCTTCTCCTGCCATTGTCTGAACAAAAGGTCTGAAACAGTCAAACAGACATTGTCAAAATGTATGTAGTAATACTAAGATCTGAATTTAATTTGGTTTTGATAAAAAATCCTCAGACTTTAATATTGAAACAAATATTATTGGGGTACAGTTTTTTTCAACAAAGCCAAGTTAAAGCTATGAAACTCTCTCTCTTCAACTTAAAGTCGAAAAGATGAAATAGGGTTTGTTGCTAATAATTTTAGCATCAAGGGGAAATCACAATATTCAGGCCTCAGAAAATATTGGCAGGCCTTGCTCATGATCTGCACTGGTTGACAGCTGTGTTCTACTGTTTTCGGATGACTTACTAAAGTAACTGTTGCCATCTCGCTTCTTGGCTGCCCGCTGGGCACGCTTGTGACTAGAGCTGCTACTTCCCCCACTCCGAGACACTCGTGACACACTCGGCCCTCTCTCCTCCGCCTTGCTGCCGCCATTCACCACACCGCTGCTGTTTGAACCTAAACACCAGACAATATATTACTCAGGGGAGTTATTTTTAACAAAAAATCTGTGTATACTGCTGAGGTGATAAAAAAAGTTTTACATACATTGCATGCCTCTAAAAACCATCCAATCGCAATTGCGGAGGTAATCGGAAGTCAAAAGAAACTGAGCAATATCAGTAATTGAAAGACCAAGAGGAGATGATTTTTATGGTCATATTGGATTGGATCTCAACCTTTACCCTCAGCCCCAACGTACAAGTCTCGCAACTTGTTTAAGATACTCCCAGCTCTTAATTCACTCCAAATGTATCAAATACAAAAGGTACTGTAATGCCCCGTTACCTTTTCTAGGTTCCTCTTGAGGAGGCCGTATGTTCTTGGTTGCACTCTTGGTGATGTTCTTCTCAGACACTGATTTCGGCTGCAAGTTGTTGTTTATGTGAAGAGGCCGCTTGTTGTTTCCCTGAACCCCGGCTGTCTTGTGGTTATTTAACGCCTCACACCTTTCTTCTAAAAGATCAAATAATGAAATGTTATTTCTTCGTCAAGTTAAAATATGAACAACTTTAGTTGTAATTTGATAAGTAGAATGTGTTTTTGATGTATACTGTTTTGTTGCTTCATGTATTGAAGCATTTGATATATTTTTTAAATAAACTTAATTAATATTTTTTGTTTTCAGCTGAAGTTTTTAAAATGTTTTTGAACAATGCTGACATCATTAACGGATACGCCAGATTAAATAACAAAATAGATTCAGCTAATAATTACAAAATACTTGAGATACATAAATGTACACAATAAGCTAAAAAGTTTAATGAATTTATACACTTGATTAACACTTATAAAAAACCAAGAGTGTATCGATACCTGTCGGTCGAGATTTCTTTTTCTGTTTCTTTTCCTTCCTTCCCTCTCCGACGGCCGGTTGAGTATTGTCTGAGCTGTTGCCAACATTTTCGTCCAAATATATCTCAAAGTCGTTGAATGAGTTTTCTTCGCTGCTTTGAGGAGGTGTGAGATCGTCCAAAGATATCCAGCGTTTCACATTAGCTTTTGACTGTTCTTCAGCGCTGTTAGAAAGCTGCCTCTTCAATGCATTCAAGTTGAGAGTCTTTGAAACATTCGACCCTAAAATCAAGCATTATTAAAATGAAACATAAACTTTGATGTTTTATGTAGAATCAAAAAGTATTTTCTCTTTAAGTATAATTATATGCACGCCTCACTTGTCAAGAATTACTCTCTCTTCGTGCACTTTCCGTTGTAAATCAGGGCTTACCGTGACAATTTACAGGCCACGTAGCGTCAAAAATCCATGTAATCGTCAATATTGGTTCTAGCGTGGATAATATAACTTGTAATTATTTTTAGTAATACAGCCTTGACAATTTTGGGCTTAATTTATTCAAAATGTGTCACAATAGAATAGCTACTGAAATGTTCAAATCACCATTCAATGTGAAATATTTGAAATCAGAAAATTTTGTATGTTTTGCTCTCTGCTTGTCATACAAAGTGCAAAAAATGAGCAAAAAAGATTGGAACAGAAAGATAGCTGGAAGAAAAAATGTACTACATTAATTTTTATGACAGACGCAGATTAATATTAAAAACATGTTCAATCAGTGAAGATACGGCGCCTAATCTTTAAATTTATAGCCTGGCTAACTACATTGATAACATTTGAACTGGATGACCTTTTATTTGAAGGGTTTTTTTAAATTTTGTTCACTTTAATTGTTGGGGTCAATCCAAATGATTTTTGAGTTTAAACTGTGCTAAAATTGGACTTTCTGTTAGATGCTTAAATATATTTATTTAACCCTCTTTCAATCACAAATCCACGATCGTAGACCTGATGCAACTAGACTCAATACATTTGAAAGCACAAAGATTTGTATGGCTTGGATGTGAAGGGACTGTTCAGCCAGCTAAGGAGCATAAAGTGATGCCAAATTGTTGAAATGGCAAAGTTGATTGTAACAACTACGTGGGAGGAGTAAAAAAGCATTAAAGGGATTGAATTTTTGTACTGATAAAACAGTCAAAAGTTGCTTAAATTATCTTTTTACATAAAGTAGTTCTAGCTGGTTACTTTCCAAACATTTTGGTATAGTATCCCTATACTACTTTTATGGATAAGTAATTAGCTTTGTAGCTAGTTACTGTTAAAGTAGTGTTTACAATACTAACTAAGTTAGGCCTATAATATCTAATGTAATATATTTTAATAATCCTAACCTCCTTTTACTCCTTTTGAGTTTGGTTTCCTTCCTTCGCTTTTTGAATTGGTGTTGGTAGGTGGTGGAGACTTGGCCGACGGAAGAGGAGGGGTTAGCGGTGGAATTGATTTTGCCAAAACATCAGAGTATGAAGGTCTCATCGGCCGAACTTCTGCAACAATTCTCTGCTTCTTTGACTGACTAGGTTGACCTGGGCGAACTGGGATCGGCTCTTCTTTAGTTTCTACTTGAGAATGAACAACATTGCCGAAGGGGCTGTAAGTACCACTTTTGTTTGGGAGCCAATTTCCAACGACATTGTCAATCAACTGATGGTTATTCTGACTTGTAGCTTCACTAGCTGTAGGACTGAAGAGGCCGTAATCACGTTGAACAGACGGGTGGTTGGGCACAGAAGGCTGAGTTTGTTGTTGTTGCTGCATGTGTTGTTGTTGTTGGTAATGTATAAAGCCAAGGTTTGGATCTGGGTGATGGGTCGGAATGAAGGGATGAATCTGAGGTCCAGGGTTGTTAGGGTTAAACACAACATTGACATAGTTTCCTCCTCCGACATCCATCATTCCTATCATTTCCCCAGAACCTTCACGAGTTCTGTTTGCATTTGCATAAAACATTCCAGGTGGAGTTTGCCTTTCTTGCATGTCGTAGGAGTGTTGTACGTACACTGGACTGTGGACTGTCATTGGGTGTGCTGGGGATGGAGGATATTCCGACCATATGTGCTGTGGATTTGGTGGGGATCCCAACAAAATGTATTGACCATCGTAGCTTTGTAAATCTGCTGTCATATGATCTATTATATCATCGATTGAATTTTTCTTGGAGATTGGTGTTTGTGGATTGCTTCTCTCTGGCTCACCCATGTTTTCTTCATATTTAGCTCTAGAACATATATGTATATTTACAGTTATAAATAATTTAACAAAAGTAAATCTATTGAAAAAACTATGGGCCTTGTAACATGAAAGTCTTTAAAAATTTGTTGATTGGTCTAACAGTCTAACTAGAAAGAAAACTAGAAAAACATGAGCTATTGTTCTACTGATACTGTTGTAAGTTTACATAAGTTCTAAAGTCGTAAGGGATCAAATTGATCTTGGACGTTACTACTCTAGTCAAGCCTTAACCCTTTGAGTCGATGTCGACTATAGGTCGACAAACGCTATTTCCTTTTGAACGCTTGGATGTGCAGTATAGGAGATGGTTGAAACCGTCTCTGATATGCGAGGACTACGTAACACTAACGGCGCCTAGCAGAGAAGAGCGAAACTACCACTCCCTCCCCCCTCCTCGGCAACTCAAGTCTGAGTTTGACCGCCGACAAACAGCCCGGTGGTTTAGTGGTTATAGTGACGACAGCTGGCCCTGTCTGTCTGTCACAGGTGTTCGAATCCCACCGGGTCGCTCTGGTACGGTGCAATGCTAGTTGTTGGATCACGCCGGTTCGGGGGCCACAATGACCCGCTGAGGATCACTGAAGAGAAAATGGCTCATCAAATCCAGTGAGGCAGTGGCACTTTTGAGCTTAGAGGCTAAATCCCGCTTAGAGGTGTGGTTCAATGACTGGTAATGCACCGTACCAGAGGGGTTTTGCTGAAATTTTGCTTACAGGGGACTGGGAAACCCATACGGGAGGCTTTTACGAAAATTTAAAATAAAATGAGACCGCAAAGGGTTAATGTGAACTTCAGAACCAAAAGCAATATATTTTATATGAGTCTGGCCACAGTAAACTAGTGTCACAAAATGGTGGGTGCCGAAAATATGACTTTTGTAAGATAGCAATTCCAGTTTCTGTTTTCTCATGTTTGTGAATAACTACGGTCTAGCTACTAGGCCTGATTATTATTAGGGTGATGTGAAGGAATAAGTTGGCTAGTTAGTCTACACATCGCACCACCATAGTTAGCGGATGAGTAATGAAAGATTTTATAACTCTAAAACCGCCAGTCCAATTTGGTAATTTTAACCAACAGTTAAAGTTAGACCATATTAAAAAAACAATCGACAAATAAAAACAAATAATAACTGAAAATGTCAAAGAAGATTAGGAGTTTAAAGGCGTTTAAGAGTTATTTTGGGCATCTTCACAGCCACCAACTCTTGTGGTGAGGCAAGTAGACTTTTAGGCAATCTAACAGGGCATACATCCCTCATCAAACCACCTCTCCCGTTTGAACATAGCTGTGGCAGGATGGTATCGTTTGTGACTCCGAAGCTCATCTCATCAATTCCACAGGATCGACTCCCGCAATGACCACAATCAATGTTGTGAAGCTTGGCTGTATGGAACTTTGTAGTCCTAACATCACTTACCTATTTATTTACCTTAAAGACAAATGTTTCTAACCTCAACATAGGCTAGACTAACTTGTAGGCCAAAGTCGACAATCCTCTTCATATGATACACACGGATGTGGATCAAAAGGCACATTTCTAAAGAGTCAAAGTCTTCTAGGTGTAGTTACAAGTTATGCAGAGCATCTTAAATCACATCACAATATGTAAAAATCGACCTTGATGTCGTGGTAATGAGCCTAAGAAGGCTTAGCCTAGCCAGAGGGCATCGAGTCTACCTGGATAAGGACACACAATCATTGAAAGTGAATTGGAACTCTTTGACTATTAATATTTACTTTAGATACCATACAATTATAAATATTATGGGTACGCGTACCTATTACTAAGAGAATAAATCTGAGTAAGAAGCTACAAAAATAAAAGACAACTAATATTGGTTGTTTTTTGTACCAAGCTAGAGGCTGTTTTTAACAAAATTAATACTTTTTCTGTCGGAAAAGAGAGTTCTATTTATTGGAAAAATTTACCACTATATATCTTATTCAATAATAACACAAATGTAAGTTTAAATAATGTTAATTACCTTCTCAAATTTCTAATTAAAGCACTTGTCGATCGTCCATCATTATTTTCTGTCACTAAAAAACTCTGCATGGAGAAAGAAAAATGGCTAGACCAGAGAGAATTATTCACCAGAAATAAAACAAAACTACAGAGTAAGTATAAACCAGCAAGTCTTTGTTAGTACTACTATAACGGATACTGCATAGGCGCTCGTTGTATGACAGTGGCATACAATTCAAGACAAAAAATGCAATGCGGGTTAAAGAAAACTAAAGTATTTTATGGTATTTTCGGACTGTAAAGGACCGACCCAATACCCATCAAATATACAACTTCCTCAAAATATATATTAAAATCAATTATCTTGTTTAGCTTTGTTCCACGTTTGCCTTCACAAAACTCACAAAGACAATATTATAAATTGTGTAGTCTGCGTTGTTCATTTCGCCCATACTGCGCTGTAAACACACACACACACACCTTTCAGTATTTCCCAATCAATGACAGATGTTCACTGTTCAAAGTTGGCCAAACTATGCAAACCCCATCCAATAAGCATGAATCCACCATCAATTAACTATTTATTTACCTTAAAGACAAATGTTTCTAACCTCAACATAGGCTAGACTAACTTGTAGGCCAAAGTCGACAATCCTCTTCATATGATACACACGATGTGGATCAAAAGGCACATTTCTAAAGAGTCAAAGTCTTCTAGGTGTAGTTACAAGTTATGCAGAGCATCTTAAATCACATCACAATATGTAAAAATCGACCTTGATGTCGTGGTAATGAGCCTAAGAAGGCTTAGCCTAGCCAGAGGGCATCGAGTCTACCTGGATAAGGACACACAATCATTGAAAGTGAATTGGAACTCTTTGACTATTAATATTTACTTTAGATACCATACAATTATAAATATTATGGGTACGCGTACCTATTACTAAGAGAATAAATCTGAGTAAGAAGCTACAAAAATAAAAGACAACTAATATTGGTTGTTTTTGTACCAAGCTAGAGGCTGTTTTTAACAAAATTAATACTTTTCTGTCGGAAAAGAGAGTTCTATTTATTGGAAAAATTTACCACTATATATCTTATTCAATAATAACACAAATGTAAGTTTAAATAATGTTAATTACCTTCTCAAATTTCTAATTAAAGCACTTGTCGATCGTCCATCATTATTTTCTCTGTCACTAAAAAAAACTCTGCATGGAGAAAGAAAAATGGCTAGACCAGAGAGAATTATTCACCAGAAATAAAACAAAACTACAGAGTAAGTATAAACCAGCAAGTCTTTGTTAGTACTACTATAACGGATACTGCATAGGCGCTCGTTGTATGACAGTGGCATACAATTCAAGACAAAAAAATGCAATGCGGGTTAAAGAAAACTAAAGTATTTTATGGTATTTTCGGACTGTAAAGGACCGACCCAATACCCATCAAATATACAACTTCCTCAAAATATATATTAAAATCAATTATCTTGTTTAGCTTTGTTCCACGTTTGCCTTCACAAAACTCACAAAGACAATATTATAAATTGTGTAGTCTGCGTTGTTCATTTCCGCCCATACTGCACTGCCTTAAACACACACACACACACACACACCTTTCAGTATTTCCCAATCAATGACAGATGTTCAGAGAGATAGCCCAAACTCCATAAACCCCCATCCAACCATGAATCCACCATCAATTAACATTTACTTACAAACTGAGACGCTTTTTATACTCAAAAGAGCCCCTAAATGTTAAATGTCTCGATTAAGCAGATTACCTTTTCTCATTAGATCGGTTAACTAACCGAATCCAACCTAACCTACACTATTTTGAATCAAACAAATTATTCTTCCCACGTTTTAGGTCCGCGCAGACGCACATAACCCCTAGAGCCGAGGGATTGTTTAAGCGTTTGTCCATCCTACCAGTAGCCAACATTTTATAAAAACCAAAATCTCTGTAAACAAGCGCCGAATTACCTTTTCTCATTTGATAAAACATAAACATAAATAAGTAAATAAATCACATAAGCGCGCAGCTGTTAAGTCTGCACACGATTATAGATGCTTCAGCGGTGATTTGCACCACCAGAAACAGGAAGGTCGTCATGTATTAGAATTTAGACTAAGTGGTGGTAGATCAGTGATGGGCAGTGGTGGGCCTTCGCATACGTTGTTTGCAAACATTAAAACGCCACCATTAAAACGTACATTATTGTAAAGTGCTTTTGTGGCTGAACCATTTTTCATACTAGTATTAAAAGCAAATATATATATTTATTATTTGTTACTTTACATACTTTAAAATTACACATAAAAAAGAACAAGTCTACTAATTGGCTTATTTTATTATTTGTTAATCATAGTGTACATTCTAATTGTTATTTCATCGTTTTCATTCAATTGTATCGTAATCATCGCATCACTACGTCATTTCTTCGATTTAATTAGTTACCCATATTGTTACCCACCACCCCGTACAATTATAAACCACAAAACTTAAAAGAAGAACAAAAAATATAGTACCATCCAAGTCGGGGTCAGTTGGAAGAAATGGACCTCTCTACACAGTTTTTTCTGTCTGTATAATGTCTGCATACCTCGTTTTCTTTTCAGCTCAGCGTTTTTATTATTATTGTGTACTCTATCTTGTAAAAAGGCATTTTGCCGTTGAAAAAAAATTCAAAATTTAAATTTAAGCCCTAAGCTCGGAGGCACTTTTAATCAAATTTGGCAACTTGTTGCTCGGAAATTAGTGTTGATTTTTATTTTAAATAATTTAAATAATAATTGTTTGTTGATTAGATTGAAATTTTTGATTAGAAATGAGTATATCCCTAATTTTCCCCCGAATGCTCTATCAGGAAAACGTGTCATCGAATATGTGAGGCCAAGGGTTGGATGGCTAACACCCAAAGGCACCCATAGGGTATCTTCCAGGGAGGGGGGTCTAGGAGGTATTTCCAGGAAGAGGGGGTTCGGTGGACTCCACCGGGAAAATGAAAAACATACTCGTATAACCTATAAAATACGGTTTTGAGTGTTCTGGAAAAAATTACCATACTTGAAGGCACCATTTTTTGCCATTTTGTAGAACTATAGCTTGAAAATAAGGTTAAGAATTCAGTACGACAATTTTTTCAGTGGCGGCTTGTCTATATGGGCTCTTGAACACAGCCCTTTCAACAAACTGTAATAGCTAATTTGTTGGGTCAAGACCGTGTAAACCTTTCTATTGTCAAGAATGGTACTGATGCATTTCTATTGTCAATAATACTGATGAATTTCAGGTCCAAACAGTTATTCGTATTGTCATATACAATACAAAATTCCAAAGCCTTTTGAATCACCTTGTATAACACAGTGGCACTACCACTTGCACAAAACCACCCCCAGTCCTTAAAATTGCAAAAAATACATTTACTTAAATTCTAGTTAACCAATAATAATCTCAAAATGTCTATAACTTTTTTCTAAAATAAAATGTTTATAAAAAATTGGCTTTATTTTGAAATTTTAAAACATTCTGTTGAAAGGTAGAGGGGACGTATCCTTCCTGCCCCCGAGTATGAGCGCCCATGCTAACACCTCCGGTCTCCCTGGAAGGTGGTTGGTTCAGGGTTTTGAGTCTGGGGGTGGGAAGGGGGTGGGGAGGGTATCGAGCGCGGTTATTTCGGTTTGGCGCTCGCGGGGTGAGGTAACCGTGGACCATGCTCTAGCACTTCAGTCCAAGCGCGATACTTTCGTGTTGTGCATCTCGTTGTGGAACACCTCCCCTCCGAACTCAACGGTATGGCTTTATTCAAAATATTAACACAAGATTTATATTACTAGAAAATCAACATTTTTAATTTTATAGTTACGAAAAATTAAACTAAATTAAAATTTGTTTTAATTTTGAAATATTTTACAATAATTTAGTTTATTACGTATATAAATTAGGCTATAGATAAGATAAAAGTTACTACAGAGGGAATGGTTAATTTTGATTTATAAAGGTTTGCAGATGTTTGTTGTTATTTACGTCAGCTGACGCGAGCGCGTCTGTCACGTGATCAGGTGTTCTTGCTCTTCTTTGCTGAATAAATATTGGCAAGCAGTTAATATTACTGCGGTATTTTATACGAATAGAAAATAACACGTACAAACAATAAGTGCTTGATTTTGCTAAACTGTTTGTTATTATGTGTCTAGCTAGAATACTTTTTCGGCAATAGAACTTTGAACTTTGAAAACTTGAATGAACATTCAATTGTTCACTAACGATGGAAAATGTCAATAATAGTTCAACTTCTGAAATCCTTCCATCGTCAACAACAAACTTTAAACAAAGAATGGATTCAATTGACAATTGAACAAATAAAATTTCAAGTAAAAATATAATGTTGATAATACAATATTTGTACTTTTGCTGTTTTTTACGTGTACAATACAGTATGAATTTGATCTGAACCCTTCCGCGTTAAATGATGACAATTTTACTGGAAAACTATACCTTTTTCGTACACATTGCCGTAACTCTTGCATCCAAAACCTAATAAAACTATAATATTTGACTTGTTTATGTATTTAATACTGTAGCGGCCGTTAGACGGTCAGAGAGAAGCCACATATCAAACGTACAGCAAAATTTCACACGAACGCGATATGAGTATTTCATGTATGCTAATTTTAATTATGCATACCTAAAACAAGCATCACTACGCTGATCTTTAAGCACTGGCATTTATATTATGCGCACAACACATCAATGCGCAAAATCATTCGTCCAAACCATATTGAGGTCTACTGCTGCTATCCAAAGTGTTCACAAAGACCATCTTAATATACGAGACACTAATAAACAATACACATAGTTTATTTTATTTACCATCAGAGATTTATATTTTGGCTCTACATATCTTTAAAATTTTAATGAAAACCATTTAGAAAATAATGAATCGCATTATATTACAGGCGCACAATATAATGCACTTAGTCGTATAAGGCAGGAATAAACAAAGCCAACCGACATTTGATGTGCAATTTTAATTTGTAAACTACACAGCAATTTACATTATGTTAACAGTTTTGGCTTTAGCGTTACATATTTATTGACTTTTCTGCAAACTATCGCAGCATAACTTCAAATATAACAACTATTTATTGTTCAATACAGTTGCCATTTACTTAGATAAAAAGCAATACGGGAGCAAACCCCCACAGTTGAATTTGGAGGATTTTCATAAAGTTCAACTTTTATCATGAAACTTTATTATCGAATTTCGTTTGGACAAATGAGATACTCATGCGTCAGTATGGTAAGACCCAGACCATGAAATGAGCACCGATGCTGACTAAATTAATAATTGACTGGGACTCGTGGCGTGGTCCTGTAATCCAGCTTCATGGAGGTCAGGTTTTGAGGATGATATAGGTCTAAAGCGGCTCAGATAGTCTCAGTGATCATCTGATGATACCCGCATCAGATTCCACCACCGTTTAGACATATCAGACCATCACCTGCGTGGTTCGGAAGTCACGTTAAGCCGTTGGTCTTAGTATTTCCATTGGTCATTGGGCTATTAATTAATGACCCATTCTAAGGAAGAGTCGGCCTTAGTTTGTAACAAGACTACACCTCATAACTCATTACTACCACTCATCACACTCCTTCACCACATATTTGCCTTAAAATACCCTCATGAGAGTAGTCGGCATCTCAAATAGTGATTTAGTGACACGTTTCCCACGTTCCCAGAACATATTTGGGTATTATTTTCAAAACGGTATATGCATATGTATGTATACGTGAATTCTTGTCCCATTGTCATAAAATTGGTACAGATGTTCCTGTTGTAAAATCTTCGGTCTAGTCTGCAAAATCGTAATACCGGAAATATTCTTTCGAGTAGAGTTTCATTTAAGAAAATAAACGGGTTTAATGGTCATTAAACAGTACGTACATTTTGTTCAATTTCAACAACATTTGAAATAAATATGTATTTTAATATTACTTATCAAAATACAAACAAATTTCTCTTTTTTATTAAAAATAACAAAAGTCCATTTAGTTCCTTCAAAATAGTGACAAAAAGAGATTTTGCTATAACGGCGGAATGAGCTCTCCGATTTTAATAAAATTTGAAATTATACTCGTATGTATTAAAATCTGCAGTAAATGGCCATGTAAGCCAGAGGCAGAAGGCCGAAGCGAAACTATGAGCCTAACGAATTCCTTACACCCACGCCAGCGGCGCTTTAGCGCTCAGCTGCTTGTACGAGTATATAAAGCCTGAATGATAATTCGTCTTAATTAATAAAAAATGTTAAGACGAGGGGCCAGCCTGGGTTTTAATAAAAAGGGTAAAAAATGTTTCCCCAACATACAAACAAGATACGTCTGTCAATGCATGGTATAACATACCTACCATCAAGCCAATGTCAGTGGCCAATAAAGATCCAACATTCCTGCTCTCATCTATTTCCAGACCCGTGAGTTTTCGACCTTCTTGTGTTTGTTTTCTAGATTGAGTGAGACAAAGGTTCGTCACTTTTATCGGTCCACGACGAGTGGAGACCATCCTTCACTTCTCAGCCTTGGCCTAAAAATTGTAAAGAAAATATGTTGTTCACTTCTTATTATTTTAGGGCTTTGACTAATAGCTGTGTGAAAAAACAGGACATTTCATTTATGGTGGTGATGACATTGCATTGTAAGTAAAAACCCTTGGTTGGAAAAATCAGAATGGTTTATGTTTTAATTAGAGTACAAGACCTCCATACTTCTAAGCGTGTTCCCTATAGCATCGCATAGAAACGACAAGCATTGTTGATAAGTTTATCCAAAAAAGAATAAATACTCTTTCAATACAAAGGATTAATGCTAAAACGCATTAATACACTATTTAATTCAACATTAACTTTAAAGTAATTTAAAATTAGAACTTGTTTGAATTTAACTTGAAAGATAATTTTGATTTAGATTGTTCTTGATGAAGAAATTAACACAATGGAAATTAATACGATGGGCGATTTCTACATTATAGAGTTACAGCTAGGAGGTGCCTAAAGTAATACTGAAACTAATTAATTTATTATTGAAATACTTTAAAACATTACAAAATGTTTACCAAATTATGGCTTGTGGAGTGTGTAACATTTTGAGTTTAACTATTATGTTGGCGATACTTGAACCGATGAATATTAAATACTTTGTTTTCTAGAAAAGCATCCAACCAAATACACCCAAGATGAGTAGTATTTTTCAGCGAACGTAGGCTTTGACGATTGTAATATTACGCCCAAGAAAATTAAGGAAGTCAAAACTACTGGCGGAGAACAAAAGCGCTAATTTGAAGTGTGAGCGTCACGCCACGTCTTGTCATAACAAAACATAGAGTAAGAAGAGAAGTGGCTGTCACTATTGTCGGCGCTCCTCCAAGTCCATTACTCTGTGGCTAACAGACTTTGATTGGGTCACGGATCTGTGACAGTTGCGCCAAATATAAATGCTCACCTTGCTGCGTCTGACCCACAGAGTACGGTCTGAACCATCAGTTCGTGAACTAAAATATAGTCCACCCCTCGCCAAATCCAGCAAAATTTACTGTCAGCAAGAATTGTTTGATGTTAGTACAGTACTTTCAAGTCAGGTGTCATCATGTGCAAATTCGTCTGTTTATTCGTGTTGGTGGGTTTTCCCTTCGTCGAGGCTACGCCAAGTCTTCTCATAAACATATTCAATAAGCATGTGTTCATCATTGTTTAAAAATAGTCCAACCGACTAAAGACTTGTCGGATTATAACAGCAATTTAATCAAATATTCCATTCGAATATAGACATTTTATAAAAACTAAATAACTTCTCGGATACTTTTCCTATTACTAAAAACGTGAAGAGTTTTAGGGAACCAATGTACTCTACCGACTAATAAATCGACTAATAAAATCGAGACGCCATAAACTCAAAACACTCGCCAGTTAAACTTTGCAGTTTTTTACGTAACCCCCAAAAAAGTTGAATATCATCAGCAAGAGACCTTTAAAAGTCACTGCATAGCAATCATAGCTATCTGTTTATGGTTGTGAAACCACTTCTTAAAACAACGTTCTATTACCGAGCACTCGCTCCAAGCTGGCTTGTGATTGGTCTAAATCACGAACACCATTAAGATAACTCGCTATCACAACCGCGGTTGCCACTCTGCACTCTGCCCATTGTACTGATTGTTTCCACGCTTACCTCTAAGCGAAAATACTCCCCAATCCACTAATTGAAAAGCTTACAAGTTAGAGATTTAGATAGATAGTGTTAGTAATTTAGTCAATAGTTTTGTATCAAGCCGCGACGAGGATACGGTAACAAGATCCTGAGAAATATTATCCAGGAAATATATCCAGGGGACGACTCTTGGTTCCTGCTGGGGCCTCTTTTGGGAAACCAAGCCATTACTCCAAAACCCCAGAGAATACTCCTGGATCCCCATTATTGCTAAGGGTATTCCAAACCCCCTTCGGTAGAACCCTTCTCCCTTAACAACATCCGGGCTACGCTTATGTGCTCGAGGGCCGGCTGCCTGTTTGAAAAAGCTTTTTAAGATCCTGCATTTTCCGATACGTGCTTCAAAACTTACATACAAGATAGCATGTTATTTTTTAAATACAGTAGTTGGAAATTCATTAACGCTCGTAGTCACACTTCGATATCTTGAATCTCGTCCTCTCAAATCGTAAATAGCTACTATATACTTTTTCAAATAATGGTGATTTCTCCTTAAATTTAATGATTAAAAATAATATATAACTACAGTTTTAAAATGAATAACTATATAATTATACCCAAAGAAAAACTGTCTATAAATCTAAACTGTATTTGAATATGAAACCTTTACACTTCTCAGTTTAATTTCACTCAAGGCGACCTTTATAGCTTTAACTTGAAGTTTTAACTTGAGTATTCCCATACTAGGTCGAGAGGTTCACTAGTTTGAATTATAGAGCTTCCAAATGTAGAAGTTACAAGAGTATAGAATATGAAGCATCAAGAGGTAAACCTCAATGTCTCTAAATATTTTCTAGTCAACCTTTATAACTCGAAAACCTAAATATTTTTAGCTATCCTTTTAGCTTAAAAATATCGAGTTTCTACAGCCATTTCCTTTGACAGATCCACCATTACTCAAGTGAGCATTCTTAGAATTAGCAAAACCAGAAGCAGTCTAGAACTTTAAACAACTTTCTACGCTTCAGTGGAGAATATTTATAGAAATTCAGTGTATAATTGGCGTATAAAGCACTTAAAGTTGGCGGTAGAGAACCGCTCTAATTGTGTGTCACGACGGCAGCTCGTAAGGGTAGCTAGACAGCGAGGAGGGGTGAGGGGGTTGAAATCTACATCACGCTATCTACAGCTGGTATCCAACAACTATTTACACGGAACCAAACAGCTGACTATATTTAGCGAGCAGACAGCTCATCGACTAACCTTTCGTAGTATTTGACACAACGATATCCCAACAATAGACGAGTGGGTAGAGAAACTATGAAGTTATGATTCGCGATACTGTACCACGATTTTTCTCGTGATTCATGGTTTGTAGAGTTTCTTTTCTCTGTAGTCATTAGTCATAGAATAATAAAATGTGGGGGTTCCGAAATCTACAATATTGTCATGATTAAAATTGTTCAAATACGAAGTAAAAAGTATATTTTCCGTACATACACTAACCATAGTTAAGGATGTTTTTGATGAAACGTCAGAAAAACGAATAAAATGTCAGATTATAAAGGAAATTCGTTGATGATTTAATCACGTACTCCTTAAACTTACACTGTAACATAGCCAACTCGTGACCACAAGTGCTACCGTGAATCCTAACGAATTTCCATTTACTTAAGGGGGGAGATAATTTACCGCCCACACCCCCAAAAAGAACTTCCGGAGAACCTATTTTGCTAGTTAACAGACTTAACCTAGTGATTTGCAATTGGACATTTTGCATACAATTTCGTAAATATCTATAAAAACGTATAACCATACAGTTGTGGTACTAATCAACAACAGTAGACGAACAGGGTCCATGATATTCTGGACTCTGGCTTACACCTTTATAGCGGTCTTGGTGCAACAAACTCCTTATATTGTATGTGTTTTAATACTGTTCTTGTAATATATGTATAACGTCTTTAGTAATATTTAGTACATTAGTCATGTTTTAGGAAATTCAAACAAAACCTATCGTATGACAGGGTTTTGAAAATTACAGGTTACAGTACTTCCTTATTGATGTTGGAAGAAATATTGTCATTATACGAGTACACGTTGTTTGGGTTATTTTTAGCAGTTAACAATAAAAATAAACATAGGTTTATCGTAGTATACTACCTGTAAGTCATTTTTGACAGTAAGTACAGGGCCAAAGTGTTATGTTTGAATTAGATTTAGTCGTATAAACTGTAGTGATAACCACAACAAGAAGCACCATAAGTTATGGTGTTTGCAGGTGGTGATGGCAAAGCAGTTTGAAGCGTAGACCCTCACAGCTCATGTATCATGAATCCTTCTCAGACACCTACAAGCCTCGCAGGCCTCTGACCAATGCCAAAGGTAAGGACTGTATCAATATACAGGGTGAGTTATAATGTCCCTCCCTCCCAATCCAAACTTTTGAAAACAGAAATATTTTTAAAACACTTTGGGGATTGTTTTAACGTAGTTTGCATCAGCCACCCCCTCCCAAAAACCGAGGGGGAAGCCCCAAACTTTTAAAATACAACACCCCTTGTGGCACCTCAAAATACAGAGAATTTCAACACATTTTCAACGGCGCAAAGAAGATTTTTAAGATTACAAGAAATTGGCTTTAATATAGTCACATTTTACATACAATTTATTTTGAATCACACATTTTCTCCAAAATACTCTATTAGTCTATGGTATTATGTTATAGGGCTGTAATGGTTCCTACAGAGATTTTTAAACGAAAATGTTGTCATTCAAAATAAATTGTATGTGAAATGTAATATTTTAAACCCAATTTCTTGTAATCTTTAAACAAAAACTCTTCTTTGCGTCGTTGAATATGTGTTACATTTCTTCTGTATGTGAAATGTGCCACTTCAAACATGATTGCTTGTAATTTTTAAATAGGTATAACAAAAACAAGAGTTGACATCCTTCGAGGTGCCACAAGGGAGAGAGCTTGTATTAAAACATTTGGGAAGGGGCGCATAGTACGCCAAAACAAACTTTAGGATTCTATAAAAAAACCTCCCCAAAGGGTTTTAAAATATTTTATTTTTAAGGTGGAGGGGAGGACTTTTAAACTCATCCTGTATTTTTGGAAAACCATAGTGCACCTAGTGGACCTTCATAGCTATCCGGAGAACACTTTTGAAGTATTATTGAAGAATTGCATGTTGTATTGTGACTTTCACCGTGAAAACTGACTTTTCATTGCACGTTGCTAGTTTCAGCTATCCTCCACGAATTTGAATACATTAAAAACTGCATAAGCATTTCCTAGTTTTTCTGGAGTTGCAATTTCTTTAAACTACTGTGGGCAGTTTGTAGTTACGATATTACAATCAATTCACTTTCCAAGACTACTCCTTCGTGGCGTTCTAATGGATCTCATGAACATTAAAATACTACAAATGTGTCGATAAACTTTATTTATTACTTATTAAATTCTTTATTACAGTACAGTTCGTAGAGGATCAGCATTGTGTACCACAATCTCTATGATAATCAATAATTAAAAAATCAAACAGTTAGTAGACAATTATTGTGATAATAACCAAAAGCCGCAGTGCTTCTGAAGTTATCACGAAATCTTAGAGTGGCTCTGCAGTAGAATTTCAAAATGTTAATCAAACAAAAGAAGAAAACAAACAGACAGACAGACTGTGCGTGAGCTGTCAGTATCACAGAAATCAGGAAACGCAGGTTTCGTCGTGTTTTAAAACTGGAGCACTTTCCTAACTTTGGAAGAAATAAACGTCAGTGGCATTTGTATATTTGTCGTTTCAAAGCCAGAGCTTTACTGACTGTAGGCTGGGGAATTGTTATGAGCAAAAGAGCGAGGGGACTTCGAAGCTAGAGTATTCCCAATTTTATATTCAGAGACAAGACGTTGACCTCTGGTGGATATAGTGGGATGGGTAGGCCTGTATTGATAAAGGTAATATTTTGTAAACAGGCAATATCAGGAAAGCATATATGTGGTAGTAAATAGTAATAAACATGCAAGTCCAAATTGTACATAGAGAGGACTTTTAAACTAATCAAAACCTGATTTTAACATACTACTTTCTTAGCTTTAGTAACTTTCAGTACTAATGGTTTGTAAAACTTTTGCAAAGAAACTTTGTTTGTAATGTTACAAAGTTTTTAGTCATCACTTGATTATCAACCGATTGTGTTGAAGTAAGCCAATAGGATGAAGGAGTTCTTCGGAGCTAAAAATTATCTATAAATTCCAAAAACCTAGTGTCCAACAGTTGAGACTAAGGAACCATATTCTTTCTTTGATATTCTTTTATTTGAGACACCGACCACTCCTAGAGGGTATTTTAAGGTGAATATGGGATGAAGGGTGAGTGTGTTGAATTTTTTTGATGGATGATGAGGTGTAGTCTTTTACAAACTAGGGCCGCTGTTCTGGGGTAGATTATGAGCTTACCGGCTTCCGAACTTGGGGTGGCCATCGTGAAAAGTTATCACTGCGCCCGGGAATCGAACCCGGGTTGTTTTGGTGCGAAGCACTATACCACTGGCTATGGCCACCATAGCTACACAATTGAAAATTACACAATTGGCCACCATTGAAAACTACACAAGAAGATCATGGATACAGCTTCCCCTAACTCAGTGCATCTGTCTAGTCTGCCTCTAGACAGGATCATTCTTCATAGACCTCTCATACCTGCAAGGAAGCTCTGCTCAGTGTGATAAGTGGGACAAGGCGTAGTGTAGTGTATTGCACACAGGTGTGAGCGTGAGTGCCAAATATGCACGAGTAGGCTTCTCTCAGCTGCCAGACGCATACAGAGTTCAACAACACGCCAGTAGACCAGACCAACTGGTACATCAGGCAGACGCAGCTTTCAAAACACGGATTTGTTGTTAGGAATGGATGGATTTGATCAGGACCTTGCGTAAGCAAGTTACACCAAAATTCGCCATGAATGGTATGGGCACAGACAAATGAAATCTATAAAGTCCATTAGCCTATGACATGGAGTGGCGTAGCCAGGATTTTGAAAAGGAGGGTGAGGTTCCAGGATCGTGAGGCCCTTTCACGGCGTAAGCTACCGGTGCGTGAAGAGGGGGGAGGGTCTGGGGACTGAAATTGATGTCCAGAGTTTCTTCCTAAAATATGTTTTAAAATTTGGATGCGAAAGAAAGAGGTGCTAAATTTAGAGGTGTTTAGGAGAAAATATTTCATTATAAAATCATTAATGCGTTGTTAATCAATGTATGTTTGTCAATAACTCATCTACGTTTGAAAGACGCATAAAAGATGATTTGTTGAACATCGTTTTGAAAAATATTCCGCCGGTCGGAACTTTACTGTTGACATGGTTTATGACAAAGGGTAGAGTGAAATGAAAGAGGACGTGCCGTGCGAGTAGCCAGTAAACTGCCGAGCACGAGCTCAGGGCTGTAGAGACGACACAAACTCACAGAGCTGACAAATCACCAGCTACCCCTCGTTTCCACTCTTCAGGGTCGCGGCTCTTGTCTAACCGTGCTACACAGAACAACATGCTTATGTGTAGAGTACAGGACGTGCCGTGAGAGTAGCCAGTAAACTGCCGAGCACGAGCTCAGGGCTGTAGAGACG
Source organism: Matsumurasca onukii (assembly GCA_018831715.1). NCBI lineage: Eukaryota > Metazoa > Arthropoda > Insecta > Hemiptera > Cicadellidae > Matsumurasca > Matsumurasca onukii. Next base: position 39,439,428 of record CM032063.1, on the reverse strand, counting down.
ACACAAACTCACAGAGCTGACAAATCACCAGCTACCCCTCGTTTCCACTCTTCAGGGTCGCGGCTCTTGTCTAACCGTGCTACACAGGACAACATGCTTATGTGTAGAGTACAGGACGTGCCGTGAAAGTAGCCAGTAAACTGCCGAGCACGAGCTCAGGGCTGTAGAGACGACACAAACTCACAGAGCTGACAAATCACCAGCTACCCCTCGTTTCCACTCTTCAGGGTCGCGGCTCTTGTCTAACCGTGCTACACAGGACAACATGCTTATGTGTAGAGTACAGGACGTGCCGTGAAAAGCCAGTAAACTGCCGAGCACGAGCTCAGGGCTGTAGAGACGACACAAACTCACAGAGCTGACAAATCACCAGCTACCCCTCGTTTCCACTCTTCAGGGTCGCGGCTCTTGTCTAACCGTGCTACACAGGACAACATGCTTATGTGTAGAGTACAGGACGTGCCGTGAAAGTAGCCAGTAAACTGCCGAGCACGAGCTCAGGGCTGTAGAGACGACACAAACTCACAGAGCTGACAAATCACCAGCTACCCCTCGTTTCCACTCTTCAGGGTCGCGGCTCTTGTCTAACCGTGCTACACAGGACAACATGCTTATGTGTAGAGTACAGGACGTGCCGTGCGAGTAGCCAGTAAACTGTCGAGCACGAGCTCAGGGCTGTAGAGACGACACAAACTCACAGAGCTGACAAATCACCAGCTACCCCTCGTTTCCACTCTTCAGGGTCGCGGCTCTTGTCTAACCGTGCTACACAGGACAACATGCTTATGTGTAGAGTACAGGACGTGCCGTGAGAGTAGCCAGTAAACTGTCGAGCACGAGCTCAGGGCTGTAGAGACGACACAAACTCACAGAGCTGACAAATCACCAGCTACCCCTCGTTTCCACTCTTCAGGGTCGCGTCTAACCATGCTACACAGGACAACATGCTTATGTGTAGAGTACAGGACGTGCCGTGAGAGTAGCCAGTAAACTGTCGAGCACGAGCTCAGGGCTGTAGAGACGACACAAACTCACAGAGCTGACAAATCACCAGCTACCCCTCGTTTCCACTCTTCAGGGTCGCGGCTCTTGTCTAACCGTGCTACACAGGACAACATGCTTATGTGTAGAGTACAGGACGTGCCGTGCGAGTAGCCAGTAAACTGCCGAGCACGAGCTCAGGGCTGTAGAGACGACACAAACTCACAGAGCTGACAAATCACCAGCTACCCCTCGTTTCCACTCTTCAGGGTCGCGGCTCTTGTCTAACCGTGCTACACAGGACAACATGCTTATGTGTAGAGTACAGGACGTGCCGTGAAAGAAGCCAGTAAACTGTCGAGCACGAGCTCAGGGCTGTAGAGACGACACAAACTCACAGAGCTGACAAATCACCAGCTACCCCTCGTTTCCACTCTTCAGGGTCGCGGCTCTTGTCTAACCGTGCTACACAGGACAACATGCTTATGTGTAGAGTACAGGACGTGCCGTGAGGTAGCCAGTAAACTGTCGAGCACGAGCTCAGGGCTGTAGAGACGACACAAACTCACAGAGCTGACAAATCACCAGCTACCCCTCGTTTCCACTCTTCAGGGTCGCGGCTCTTGTCTAACCGTGCTACACAGGACAACATGCTTATGTGTAGAGTACAGGACGTGCCGTGAGAGTAGCCAGTAAACTGTCGAGCACGAGCTCAGGGCTGTAGAGACGACACAAACTCACAGAGCTGACAAATCACCAGCTACCCCTCGTTTCCACTCTTCAGGGTCGCGGCTCTTGTCTAACCGTGCTACACAGGACAACATGCTTATGTGTAGAGTACAGGACGTGCCGTGAGAGAAGCCAGTAAACTGTCGAGCAGAGCTCAGGGCTGTAGAGACGACACAAACTCACAGAGCTGACAAATCACCAGCTACCCTCGTTTCCACTCTTCAGGGTCGCGGCTCTTGTCTAACCGTGCTACACAGGACAACATGCTTATGTGTAGAGTACAGGACGTGCCGTGAGAGTAGCCAGTAAACTGTCGAGCACGAGCTCAGGGCTGTAGAGACGACACAAACTCACAGAGCTGACAAATCACCAGCTACCCCTCGTTTCCACTCTTCAGGGTCGCGGCTCTTGTCAAACGTGCTACACAGGACAACATGCTTATGTGTAGAGTACAGGACGTGCCGTGAGGTAGCCAGTAAACTGCCGAGCACGAGCTCAGGGCTGTAGAGACGACACAAACTCACAGAGCTGACAAATCACCAGCTACCCCTCGTTTCCACTCTTCAGGGTCGCGGCTCTGTCGCCGTGCTACACAGGACAACATGCTTATGTGTAGAGTACAGGACGTGCCGTGAAGTAGCCAGTAAACTGTCGAGCACGAGCTCAGGGCTGTAGAGACGACACAAACTCACAGAGCTGACAAATCACCAGCTACCCCTCGTTTCCCTCTTCAGGGTCGCGGCTCTTGTCTAACCGTGCTACACAGGACAACATGCTTATGTGTAGAGTACAGGACGTGCCGTGAGAGTAGCCAGTAAACTGCCGAGCACGAGCTCAGGGCTGTAGAGACGACACAAACTCACAGAGCTGACAAATCACCAGCTACCCCTCGTTTCCACTCTTCAGGGTCGCGGCTCTTGTCAAAAAGGCTTTCACAAGAACATATTTTTATATGGGTTACAATATTCTTGGGCAGTTTTAAATGCCTAAGATGAACGTTACGTTTATGAATTTTGGGCAACCTATATACATGTGTAGAATTTAAGATTAGGATATGCAGAATATATCTCAATAAATGGACAACACATTCACTGAAAACTTTCACTCTAAACATTACGAACCATATTTCAAATTGTTTATTTTTATTAGTATTTCAGTAGATACATAAGAAGAAATGTCAATAAATATTTTCCTAAATACGGAAATAATACAGAATTAATCATCTTTAAAAAGTGGCATGTTTAAAAACAAAGCACTGTTTGGTAGTTTATCTGTTGAGCATCATGCATGAGAATGTTTAGTTTGGGAGTTGGAATTGCGACGCAACATCTGGCTTATGTGCTGGTTATATCTGTGATTATTTCTGGCAGACTTGGTTGTTTCTAGTTGTGTTTATCGTCCAACATCTTCACGCCAAAGTTATTGTGTTTACATTCAAATTAGCTAACGGATATAATTTTCGTGACAGCGTTTATCATAGCCATAAATACTATGGAACTCCAATGGAAATGCATCTAGGCTGGTGGTTTCTGCATGTATGCCCTTGTTTATGTTCTGCGTTTATGACCTTAAGAGCTGTCTCCGGGCTGTAAACGAATCTGGTCTACAAAAAAACTTGCCTTAGGCCAATGACAACGGAGGTACCCTGTTGGAATAAAAGATTTTCAGGAAGTTCAACATCTTGTTTAGCAATTTTCCTTTGAAAAAAAAGAAGATATTCTAGCCGTCAGCAAGGAAAGACCCAGGCTTATCGGGACCCTGAAATGAGCGTCCTGACCCCCAGAACACGTTTAATCATCTTTTCAAAACTGTATATACATATGTATAAAAACATGCTCTCTACAGTTCGCATTTTTTTTGTCCGTTGTTCATAACAATCGTTCTTTATGTAAATATCTCGAAAATTTTCGAATACGTTACATGTTTTGTATAATATAAACTAATTGGTATTTAAAATGGACTTCTGAGACTCATAGCGAGATCATATTACAACATGTTTCTGGCCGTACTGAATCTCTGAAAGCGTAGTTCCGTACATCCTTATTTCATGTGGAAATCTCTGGCTAGACAGAAAATCTGTCTCTTAGCATCTACTAAAGAAGCCGCATCATTAGAAATATAATCGAAATACAAACATGCTTGATGATTTGAGATTTATACACTTAAAATTCTTAATTCTCAATACGATCTTTGTCTCAAATACCGTCTTAGATGTCTTTTGCTACACATTACAAAGTATTTCAACATGATGTAACATTGGTTTGACATGTAAAATATTCTACTACAGTACTAAACTGCTCCTACCCCACAAGCAGAACGTATCTCCACTCTGACTCTGACAGCCTGATACAGAGCGCAGGTATGACAGTGTTTATGTGGATGTTGCTCAAAGGTCACGGCTATGACATACAACATCCTACATCAGCCGGGCTCGGCTCCGCCCTCGTATTGTCTCTGTGATATACTACTTATCAGTCCTTGTATGTGGGGCACCAGGAACCTCCCATAAACAACACGTCGGCTGATGGCTTTAGTAGTCACCATGGACTTGGAAATTCAACGGTTAGATGTCTACTAAGTTAGAGTTTCTCTGTTGTAGCTGGGTGAAGGTGAAAGGGAGGGTAAATATGAAGAAGAGAGTGATGGGTTGGCTGATGGGAAGTATAAAATCCTTTAAAAAGCAGCTATAATGATCGGACAATGAGATTAAAAGTAAATTGCGGATAGAATTGGACTTTTTAAACCAGCCTTGGTCGCAGACGCCTTTTAAAGTTCAGACGAGTTGATGGCACTAATCTGGAGACTCCGGGAACGTACTGACTGATGATCTACTGATCTAGAGGGTAGACTGGGAATATAGAGTGAATGTGGATGTATGAATCATAAATGAGGGATGTGAGTGGATGCCACTTTAAATTATTAATGATAGAGATACATGCATACATGTTTATTCAATGACGAAATTGTGTATTTATGTATTGTTGTATGTACTCTCAATAAGGGTTAGGGTTGTAACCGAAATACCCGAAGGAGGATGCATTCAGAGTTCAAAGGAGAAAAACTAGTCATGATTGCCAACTCAGGGCCTATGCAAAAGTTGAATAAACTGCAATTTTCACACACTTAGGTTTTCCATTTGGGGAGAGAATGATTTGTCCATTGTATTTATAGGCTTGGGCCTCACATGAGTAACTCCCACCCCACTTTACACGGACAATCGCTTTAATTTCCGTGTTAACTGAAGTAAATCCTATTGAGGCAACCACTTTGCTCTAAGTTCGCTATTCACTTTTTATTCGCGTCCAATTGGCAATTTAACACTCCAGCAAACAAATCCCGACCGTTTTGTTATACAACTGGCGCGTTTTACGTCCTATAACGTAGAATGTGCAGATGTTAAAAATTACTGCGTAATAAATATACTGCGTTCTCAACCTCAGAGTGACGTAACGTGTTCTTTTATTGCAAGTTTTAATACATGTCGTAAACGGTAAATTTATTTCAAATTTTGTAATTTAGACTATCTACTACTGTTACAAAAGTCAAGAAAGTACCCAAAGAATTCTTTATGAAAACATAAACCCAAATCATAAAGGTCGAGCATAACCCATACCCAGCAGGAGCATAGCCCCCCATAGGAGCAAACCCAGCCTAACAAAAGCTACCTTCACGTGATTTCTTTACATTTATTTAATCCCTACTTTCATTTTACATTTAAAACAGCTCAAGAAAACTTTTTACTCCCACGAAACATGAAACTCTATTATCCCAATAAAATCTTCAGCAACACGGTTGCCAACCTTTCATATGTTGTAGGTCCGGGTATAACATATCGACTGGCAACATTCGCATGTGAATTTAGCGTGTTAGTTTAGCATAAAGAGTGCGGCTGACCTAGCTTGGGTTTTGCCTCTATAAAGTGTTGTATTTACATGGATACGGTGCGCTGGCTGCAACACGATATATGAGCCTGGGCACGATACCGGCGCCTCCTTCATGTGATATATTTGCCATTGAGGAGGCATGAGCGCAGTATGCTTCACTGCTTCGACCCCCGGGGTTGGCTGTTGGCAGGGGGCTTTCCAAGCGATTTGAGTAAAGCGCTTATAGTAAAAAGCCGACGCGTAGCCACAAGCCGTGAATCCTAGTGAATTTCATTAATTTATACAACAGTTGTTCTTTTGGGGGTCGTTTCCCCAATAACGTGGGTTTTACGTTATTCAAACTGTATTTATGGCCCGATTTAAATGAAAATCGGCGTACACATTTATGTCATCGTAACCGATGTGTGTGCGATGACCATCATCGTATCCAATCAGCCAGACCATGTTTTGCGATTTGACTAAGTAGGTGTTAGGAAACTAAAAACTGCTTTTCTTTTTTCAACGACGTTTCGTACTCTATTTTTATCATCTGCTTCCGTAGCTTTTCGTAAGAGCTACGACCTCCGGTATGGAGGGTCAGGGGTTCAATTCCCGGCGCAAGCACATACTTTAGTTTGGACTGCTTTCCCAAAAAGAGTTTTCCATAAATTCCTCCCGAGAATTTCAAACTTTTAGTAGTAAAGAAGAACACAACTTTTGTGATCTGAAATATATCCCGTCTTCAGGTGAAAAGTAAGCTAAAATAAGTGTATGTGTACGCGTTGTAATGTTTAGTATTATATGCTGCAGTCTAAGTAGTTGTGCATTATTATTATCCACTGCAGCACTGCATACGAGTGCTATGCTCCTGATATGTCCTTCAAACAGGACAGGTTATTTCACTATGTGTTAAATAATATTGAAGCTACAGTGTATACTTTTCAAACATCTTTTCACAGGGTGTGTATTCACTTCCGGGTGTGAACGAAAACAAAGTTGCAAACGCTGCCAAATAAAAGAGAACCGAATCCGCACGAAGATCCATAAGTAGGGCCTATTTGTGCACGATATGTGTCAGTCAAATATATATGTATGAGTGAAGGTGAGGCGTCAAGGATTGTGGTGCAACGGGTGGCAACACTGCGCACGCACAGATCAGCTGATTGCAATTTGGCGGGCTGGCGCATCAGCTGCATAACAATGAACTAACCTAAACCTACATTCATCCAATACAGCACAAAGCCGAGGATTAATCCAATTTGTACTTGTCAAGTCAAGGTCGCCTCGTCTTTCAGTGTGGTTCATGATTTGTGGTGCGGTAACGGAGAGAATAGCTCATAGAAATTTTGTTTCGATTTCTGTATAACCTATATTGAAATCTCAATCGACACACGTGCGATCACTATAAAATGGAAGCTCAGAGGTCGTGTATGTTTTTTACCTACCAATATTTTGTTGAACTAATAAATACAAACAATAAAACGTTTGCTGCGTGGTCCGACCTGTAAGTGAATAACAGTAACAAAAAATTCACTTATAATAATCATTTAATGTTTTTTTTCAGGACCTGGCAGACCGTTGGTGCGCTCCAACACAGCCATGGTGATTTCCCGCTCACCACACTCTCACCCGCACTCCATCATCAAAGAGGTAAGCATAAACATGAGTAGGTAACACGACACAAGCGAACTAATCAGATCAAGGCGTTTAATCAAAACCAATCTCCAAATGGCATAGACCAAATGAGCTTAATCTTAAAGGGGGGTAGGAGGTGTCGCATCGTTGACGCGGATGTACGCGCATATGCTTGCGGGCTCGGGACCTCGGAGTCGGTGGTTCACAGCCAGAGGCGCTGAGGTCACGATCATCGGTGGGAGGTTAAATTTTGCCTTTAGCTCTTTTCTTTGTGTCGGACGTTTTGGTTGAGGCTAGGAGCCCCAACCGCTCTTTTGGTTTCCGCGGACGCAAGATTTTCATGTAGATTTTCATCGGTATATTTTTCAGTTAAAGGTTAATATTCCACTATTTGTTTCCATTTCGTTGCTTACGGGTCATGTCTTTGTACAGATATTTCCTCTAATTCATCTATCAAATTCAATATCTTGTCTCTTCCTGATTAATAATCACCCAAACTCGGGAATTTTGAATTGACACGTTCACTGGGATCACTGGCTGTCCAGCACTGATTAGGGACTGCGTAGATGAAATTATTACGAATAATAGTTTATTTAAAATTATTAATAACGAATTGTTTTCGTGGTGTCTATCAAAGCAATTATAAGTATCTTGGTGGTATCTGAAAGTAAATAAAAGTGCCTTGGTCTCCTGTCCTTTGCCTTGTTAACAGTATAGCGAGTAGAATAGTTGAGGTACGCCTCTAGGGATGCTTTTGGATTTTGCTGATTGCAAGCCCAAAAGTATCGTGACGTGACACTTGTAGATCTGGATTTTCAATAGTTTTGTAATTTTTGTAGGTTATACAGACTGGTCTATAGTACCTTAGTTACTAGCCTTTCTGGATTGCATTTATATTTTTGATTATTTTGATACTTAACGTGATTGATGATCGATGCTGAGAAAGAAACTACGCAAAAGCATTATGACTACGCAGCCAGCACTCATGATGTAAGCCTGCAACATCATACCCCGCATATCTTTGACACCTACACACCTAAAATTTGTCGTTTGTCGTGTACTAGGTCTGATGATGCGGGTGGGTTTGTTCCCCACATCAAGTTATGACATTTTTTTACATGTAAATTTATTACATACTTTGATAAGTAACTTTACAATACTATAACAAAACACTAAAGAATACTGTCACTATACAAAAGAATGACAAATAGCAAATTTCTTGTTTTTATTAGTAAACCATACGATGCCAATGTTAAAAATTGATATAGTCGTATGCATATTATTTTCAATATAATAATCAAATGCATATTACTCGATCGAAGAGTCAATCAACACAGCAACAGCTATAGGGCTTATCAACCTAGCCGAGGAGAGACAATAGCCATTGTTATTAATTACCAAAGCTTATTGTTTATATTAATACCATTATCCACAAGGTGCAATATTGGGACCTAATCTATTTCAATATCAGCCTGGGGGCTAGTTCGGTCAATATATTGTGACACTGTGTTTATAATATATGTCAAAAATCTTATGTCACTTGTAGTTAGTTGTAATACGTTTTTAAACTTTAATTACAATATTTTACATTTTCTTAAGTAAATGGAGTAGGAGAAGGATGAGGATCAGTAGAAATTCTTTTAAGATTTTAGAATTGCAAACAAAATGTTATATTATTGTGAATGTTATTCAACTCCATCTACGTGCACCTAAAACATAACCGTGCTCCTTGAGTTTTACTACTGAACCTTGAGCTCGATGAAGGTCGAGTAAATAAGGGAAAATTTCTGGGAAATAAAATATCACAAAGTAACCTGAATCTCCAGTTTTTTATTTGGTTGTAAACAATAATTTTTGTTCGATAGTATGCAGCCAGTGAGAGAGATCGAAAAGAAATATTTTGCTAAGCATGAAGATAGGTAAGGTTAGGTTGTCAATCGAGAAAATGGAGGGAAAACACGCGATGGCGATGAGTTCAGCTGATAACTGATGGCAACAGCTGATTGAGACATAAGATCAGCTGTTTATCTGTCTACTGTCTGCACAGAGAGTATCGTCACGGTGTTTTAGTACCTTCTTAACAACCTTCTACATTTACGTACCAATCGGCCTTTGAGGCACCGCCTCAGTTGCGTGGCGACGCCCGTTGCCAAAACTCTTTTGTTCGCCTTACAGGGAGACAAGTAATATAATTATTCTTGAGGTACGCTCTATTGACTCGCGTATATAAAAATGGAAAAATTATAAATGCATGCCTTCAACATGGCTAGACCCAGACTGGGAACCATGAAATGAGCATTTTTCCAAATCTTAATTGTAATGTACATCTGTATAAGCTCTTTACAAGTCGTAGTATTCTCTAAATAAAAAATTGGTACACATGTTAATCTGTAAATATTTTAGTCAAATTCGTTCAGAGCGTGGTAAGTTCAAAAAACTAATCACAATAATATAGCTTTTTCTCAAGGACATGACACAGTTCATACTTATACAATTTTCGTTCTAGCAAAAAACTATTTATAAACTTGTTCATTGTTTAGCGGTAGAAGGATCGGGCACAGCTTGAATCTAAGGACAGATGATTCAAGTCAACTTCGCTAAGGTCAGGTTTTGTGATTCACCGGAGCGTTATCTGTGGGTGTGCTTGCCAAACTAAATGGATTTGCAACAGCTGTTGGGTTCCCGCCAAAACTCCCACAGTTCCCGCCGTGGCGCAAGCCTCCGCGCAGACACGCTTTCCAAGTTTATACAAAGTAAAGCTTTTAGTGTATGATTAATTTTCCTTCCTTGACACACATTTTCAATTTTCTTTAATAAAATGTATTTTGAGCTCTCATTTACAATATATTACAGGTTTGACATATAGGCCTATACTGTTGGCAAAACATAGCAAATATAATAATTAGGTACATGTATATAACCTAATTTAATTAAGTAGGCTACAACAATTTTACTTTTGAAGTAAGTTAATTAAAGTGATCAGGTACGGATAGTAATTAGAGTTCCCAGTAATATTAATTAAAGGTCACATAGTTTTTCATGTGTTACCAACAAAAAATAAGTTATTAAACCCCGTCAATTAATGCATAATTAATAATCATATACATTATCTACTGGGTCTTGTTCGCAAGACAAGCGAATGCTTGAGCACTCATTAGGAACTGTATTCGTGGATATAATTTTAAAAAGTCAACATAATCAGAAAGTCTAAATTAAATATTCTGCCATTAATAGGTTTTTGGTAAGGGCTACTAGATTCGGCCTCAATATTAAAATAACGTGGTTCACAGATGGTTCACAAAGTTCTACGGGTCCACGCGAACTATGAAAACAACGTTGAAGTTTATTAGCAATTTGGCGAACAAGGGGCGTTTTGATCGAAGGTACTCGAGGTGAAGATTATTTCGGTTATCAGTTTTCCATAAACATAAACCCGCTCATAAACAGCTGCTTGAGTGTTGTCAGCTGATGGAGGCTTGCGTGCAGGTTTATGTCAGGCTTGCAGCTGCAAGGTGCTTACTGCTAGCTTAGTGCTACTGAGGTGGCGAAACCTCTCCTGCTGAGTAACGAGTTCATGTGAAGGTAGCTGAAAGAATTGTAAATAAGTTATAAGTGTAGTGATAATTTTCTTAAGAACTAATGTAGTAGACTAATGTACTGATTATTTTTAGTAGATTTTCACATGAGGTTCATATAAGTTTAGCAGGAATTGAAATAAAAGAACATCATGAAATCATTTTAAGATTCACAATCGAGAAACTCTCGACACTGTATTCGGTGAGATGTCTGCACTTCTGTATACTTTCGTAATGAAACTATCGCTGTTTGTTTTGATTTGTTCCACATCAGTATAAGATAAGTCTACACAATTTATTGAATACCTCTTTAGAACCAAACACTTAAAGAACTGTTAACATAATTATAGCAATAAATAAAATGAAGAACGCTCTCTGAAATGATTCAAATGCTAACTTCGCAAGATAAATATTGTGTATGGAGTTGAAATTTTCATGGGTGTAACATATGTTTTTCTTCGGTAAATACTTGATGAAAAGTAGATAGATGGTGTAGAAATATCGAGGATTAATAGCAATTGCGTTTGCTGCTTAATAAATGAGACATTGTTTAAACTTTTCACAAATTTAATTTCAAAAGGCTAGCTTTCGTCGGCTAAGGCATTTTACATATAATTATGTAACATTTATGTCAAAAGGGTCCCAAAGTCATATTATATATGCTTCTGAAGTGTTAACTATTAAAAGTTGCGAGCTTTACCTTTTTAATTCAACTTACTCATAAGAACACCCACCTATACTAAATTTAAGAAAAGATTTAGAGGCAAATAAATAAAAATTTATTTACGTTGTTCATTTTTAATGAATTTTTAATTACCGCTATGTTGGTTTTCGGAAAAAATCAGATCGATCATCAAAAGTATAAAACTTTTGTTCTTCAAACATCTTCAAAACTTAATTTCTTTGCTCTAGTTGGAGTTTATTTATTTAGTATTATCACACGTATCTTTGGTCAGTGAGAGTAAAACCCTTGTTAACAACTTCTTATTACATGAATTTTCCTCGTGTAAACGTAGATAGTGACCCACACGTGCAGATGATTGCTTTCATAGTTGCGATACACAGAATAGGTGTTGGAAGAAAAGACACAGAGTAGAACGTATCCAAGTGCAGTGTATATAGTGTGAAGAAGTGCCAGGTACGCCTCTTGCACTGAAGCCAGCTCATGTGTTCAACAACATGCAATCACTCGACACTCCTCTGTACAACTCACAACTGTTCAGTATTCTGTGTTCACCTTTCCACAACCGATCAATGTGTGTTTACAGAGATCAGAAAAATAAATCAGCCCGACACGCAGCTGCCTCTGGCATGAGTGAAGCGAATTTCCTTTGCAATTTGTTACTCTAATTTGCTAATTGTAACTAGTTCGCTAAGCTCACAGCCTCGCTCAGGCCTAAGACGTGGTGTTTTACTGCAAGCTTTACTAATGAAAAGACAACGCATTTCAAATATCATTAAAATTGGCAACTCATTACGTTGTTATAGCGTAAAATAACTTATTTCGCCACCATTTCTAAACGACTTATTGGTTTTATAATTTGTTGTTTATTCATGGGTATTATTAAAGTACATATGTATTTCAAATTTCATCAAAATCTAATACAGTTTACTTTTGTAGATCATTAACAGCTTTTTGGTGAAAACTCCTTTTTACAAACCGAGATATGAACAAAAAATTTATAAAAATCTTACAAAAATATGACTTGTAGAGAGTACACACATGTATACAAATATGAATCGTATATGTTAATAGATACATATAAAGTTTTCAAACATGCTCAAAAAGTGTTCTGGGGTGTTCGGTGCTCATTTCATGGTCCCGGTCTGGGTCTTACCATGCTAACGGCCTGTAAATCTCATTTTTCAAAGGAAATTCGCTATTTAAGGCAAAAAATACAATAAGAAAAATTGAAAATGTACAAAAGTACAAGGTTGTAACCTCTAAATGGGGAAGTGACTTCTCTAGCATACATCGTTGGAGCCATTCTTACTCCTGATTAAAATACTGACACGAGAGCAGCATCCTCTTTTTATACATTTAAATTATATAAATATATGTTCCTTCCAAAACATTTTATCTTGTGTGTTTTTGTCTTTCTGCTCAGCATCTGTAACGATTGTACGACAAAATACTGTGTAGTCAAAAACCTCTTCGGGAAATTTATCGCTAAGAAAAAATTAGATAACAAGTATTTATTTCTTTAAAATATCGTGATATATAAATTCACCGAAGTCGTGACCCTATTGCGCTACTGGATAACCAGATAGGACCGGAGAGGATGGTTTGATAGCCAGCCATGCATACAGAACTGTCAGTCAAGTGAGTGAAGTCAGTCGGTGTTTGCGAGCAGTAGAGTGCGCGTGTGTCGGTGTCAGTGTGAGCACCAGCTGATCTCCAGTGTGCATGTGATTTGTTCAATCAGCTGTTACACCATAGCCATCACGATCTAAACACGGAGCACAGAGTAAGTAGGAGAAATAAAATAGAAATACTATGTATGGGTGTTTTGTAGACGCGTAAATTTTATTGTGGAAATTCCAACAACTAGGTGGCAGTACCCGAGCTACGCTACGGGATTTAAAATTTGAATTTTGTTATTATATTTATTTATATGTTTCTAAACAAATCAATGTTCATGTTACTCGGTAAACTATTCAGATTGCATGTCAGTTCACCATTTTAAAGTTTTAGTAGATAACCAGGCCGACACGCAGCTTAGTGCTAAAGTGCTGCTGGCATGAATGAAGCTAACTTCCTTTGCAATTCGTTACGCTAGTTCATTAGTTTTAGCTCTCCGCTCACAACCTCGTTTTAGCCTTTGGCCTCATCTTTTCGTGCTCTACAACCGCGGACGCGTTAAAAGGCTGTTGGGTACGCTTACAGTATCGCTTCGGCCTTAGGCTTACAGGGGTTTTACTGCAAGTTATACTGCATATGATGAAAGGAAAACGAATTTTAAATTTCTTTTAAAATCGGACTACTTATTACGCTGCTATAATTACAACTTTTTTGTGAATAGTGCTCCTTCCCCAAGTGGTTCCAGCAGTCCGATTTTGCTGGCTAACGAACTTGACCGGGATATTTACAAAAGAAACATTTGTACACAATTTTATTTACATAGATATATGAATGGAGATACTTTTGTTTCTCGAAATTTAGTGGACCCGCGGCGGGTAAGAATCGTGCTGGCGCGGGTTCGATCACCTCTAACAGACTGTTGAATGCTGTAACGCTAGGTAAAGGTCAATGTTTGAGACTTCGTAGCGAAATTAGACTTTGTAGACCTAACTTTGCCTTGTTAATAAAGATAAACTTAGTATATGCAAACATTGAAATCTCAAACGATTAGGGAAACAGTATACATTTGAATTAGAATGCGACCAGCTTAGACGATTCGTTTTCGTATACGTGCCTTTAATTTTAAAGATACAGGCGCCTAAAAAAATGTAGTCTCTTCTATAAACTTTCTTTAAACTTTTAGTTTATACAAAAACTGCCTTTTGATAACATCTTTATTATATTCCATCTACTGCCTAAATCAATCAACTTTCTAATTAGTAAGTACAACCCCAGAATAGCTACGACGTACACGAAGAAGTGATTAGTTGCTGTTTGTTAGCAGGGCTGTTGTCAGCACGCAATTCCCTTGCTTTCTACTTGTTAGTTCGCAGTTGCTATATAAGCTTAGTTGTCTAGTTACTCTAATGTATAGTGTGACACATCAGCTGTTTTTATACGGTGCTCCACAAAGACTCGTAATTGTCGTACGTAAGGGTTTAGAGAAATTACTTGCTGATACCCTGATACGTTGTTATTCGCCACAATGACTGGCTGATACCCTGATACGTTGTTATTCGCCACAATGACTGGCTGATACCCTGATACGTTGTTATTCGCCACAATGACTGGCTGATACCCTGATACGTTGTTATTCGCCACAATGACTGGCTGATACCCTGATACGTTGTTATTCGCCACAATGACTGGCTGATACCCTGATACGTTGTTATTCGCCACAATGACTGGCTGATACCCTGATACGTTGTTATTCGCCACAATGACTGGCTGATACCCTGATACGTTGTTATTCGCCACAATGACTGGCTGATACCCTGATACGTTGTTATTCGCCACAATGACTGGCTGATACCCTGATACGTTGTTATTCGCCACAATGACTGGCTGATACCCTGATACGTTGTTATTCGCCACAATGACTGGCTGATACCTGATACGTTGTTATTCGCCACAATGACTGGCTGATACCCTGATACGTTGTTCGCCACAATGACTGGCTGATACCCTGATACGTTATTCGCCACAATGACTGGCTGATACCCTGATACGTTGTTATTCGCCACAATGACTGGCTGATACCCTGATACGTTGTTATTCGCCACAATGACTGGCTGATACCCTGATACGTTGTTATTCGCCACAATGACTGGCTGATACCTGATACGTTGTTATTCGCCACAATGACTGGCTGATACCCTGATACGTTGTTATTCGCCACAATGACTGGCTGATACCCTGATACGTTGTTATTCGCCACAATGACTGGCTGATACCCTGATACGTTGTTATTCGCCACAATGACTGGCTGATACCCTGATACGTTGTTATTCGCCACAATGACTGGCTGATACCCTGATACGTTGTTATTCGCCACAATGACTGGCTGATACCCTGATACGTTGTTATTCGCCACAATGACTGGCTGATACCCTGATACGTTGTTATTCGCCACAATGACTGGCTGATACCCTGATACGTTGTTATTCGCCACATGGGACAAGTCTAATTTACTAATAGCTATTTTTATTACAAATAGTGCTATTCATTTTTATCGCTACTATAGAATGAAACGATGTGGAACAAAAGGTTTGCAGTTCTGAACTTCCCAACACCTCTTAAGTGAGATTGCAATCGTCCGCTTTTCACGAAATTTGGCACAAATGTTCCTTTAGTAAATATCTAGATTAAGTTCGTTGACCAGCGGACTCGGTCCACCAGAAGTCACATTTTTAGGGGGTAAATTCCCCAAAATGGTGGTTTACACTTCAAAAAGGAATTTAATACGGTTTCGATTACACTTGGTATTGAAATTTATGGCCCCACACCAAACATCTGTACCAAAAATCAACAAAATCCGTAAGCCAGACCAAAACAATTGTTTTCCGCCGCCATTTGGTCTGGCTGGATCTTGTAGATTATTTTGTACATATTTTAGGTACAATTTTAAAATATTTATACTAAGTGCAATCAGTTTCTGAACAATACGTTTTTATAGCACAAAACCTCATTTTTGGATGGATACTACCATCTTCCTTTAGGGGATTTCTGGTGTAAATTATACCCCGTTATAGGATTCTTGTTAGCACTTGTGGCTATGTTTTTAAATTATAATCTTAACTCTGATTAAGACTAGGTCCTGAGCGTGAATCCACAATGGTCAACGCAACGAACTGGGAATTCAGTGACAATGTTTTTGACCTTGTTAATCACAATAAAATTTTCAAACTTTCCTCTAAAACTTTAAACACTTGGTTTTTAGCACCTTCATTTGAACACTTTTACCATAAGCTACGTCTCCTCCTAATATCCAAATCAACCAAAACTATATTACATTTTAGCGAACCCTTAGCGGGTAGGAATCTTGCGCGACCCCAGAGATCATCACTCAGCTGTCGCGAGTTCGATCCCCACAGCCATCATTTTCATTAACAAGTGACCATACGGTAACGATAGATTAAGGTCAATGTTGAGTGGCAGAGATGACTTTCTAGTCGTCTGAACAAGACAAAATGAGCTTTTTTCTCATATTTGAAACCCTCTCACAGGTGTGAAGGTATGAGGACTCAGCAAGTGCAAACCCCAAGGTTACATTAACAATCTCACAGGTCGAGCAGGAGTATGAACCACACCACCTATCAATGTCTCTAGACACGACATAAAATCGTTCCCTTGTCGTGTGCTGCTTTGGCTTTTATGTCAACACAGAAAAACTATTTCTCATGTTTGCCCATACAAGTTTCTTGGTTCGTTTCCTGACAACTAACAGAGAATCGATTGCCTTGTATTCTTCCAGTAGTGTTCCTCGGGTGCGGTGTAACACTCTACGGGAGCTTGGAGCTTCCTTGGATTTTCTCCTCAAAGGTGATGTGAGATTAGTCTTCTGTTTGCTGATGATACAACCTTAGTTTGAGCTCACAAACGATTAAAAGTTTAGAGATTCATATGCAATTTGAAATGTTAGTGTCCAGATTTTGATAGTCTGAAACTGAATCTGAAAACGAACCTAGAAAAACCCAGACGTATAAATTTCATTCCAAATTATTTTATGAATAATACTGCCTCTACTTTAATATTTTTAGGAGAACACCATTTTAATGAGATTGATCGTTCTAAATTTTAGGGGTTTATATTGATGAGAATTGATGTTGGAAAACCACATTGACCACGTATGTTAAAAGGTTTCCTGTGGGGTTTTTCTCTTGAGACAGTTAAAATGTCTACGCTGAATAGAATCTTTGAAATATTACTATGGAATAACCCATTCTCATCTTTCGTATGAAATAATACTTTGGGTAGCTGTGCTGTGACAAGACTGTTATGAGAATGTATTCTTCAAAAAACCGCTATCCTTGTAATTTGCGATTTAATGCCTGTGCGTCGAAAGGATCATGTAGAGCTTTTAATCAGTTACAAGTACTACAGGCTACCTTCATTATTTATATATTTGAAACCGTCATGCTTTTTATATCTAAATGAAACTTAGGGTGAGGCATAGACATACACAAATACAATATTTAGACCAGTTACTCAAAGATTCCAAATTCATGATGAACTACGGCACAAATGCAAGCTAGTACACAACCCATTTTTTTTACATTTTATCAACAAATCCGTCAACGCAATGTTATGTGATTATGACTAAATAAAATGTTAAACCTGTGTGTAAAGGTACCTACTTAAGAATTCGTATGTGGTTGACAAATACTAGATTCTATTTCTTAATTCATGTAATAGTATTTATAGCTAGTTTTCGAATCACACAGCCATAAAACTCAGGATTAACCAATCGTTGTGTTGTTCATGACTCTTAGATGTTCCTACAGTATATTGGCAAGTATTACAAAGCAAGTAGATTGGAGACCTGGCAAGCTGTAATGGTTGTTATTATTTGTTAAACACGACAATAATAATTATGTTTTGGTGTTATTTGGTAGATATGTCAAATATATGTGACTTGTGGCTGTACAAGTATAGGTACAATTATTATTAGCTCTGGTCTTTTATGTTTGCTCTAGTAGTAAGTTTCAGTTAGTATATTTAAAAATTTCACATTATCTACAAGTTAGTTTAATTGCTCTGAGGGTTTCAATACCAAATATTCATCTTCAGAGAGGCACCCAAACCTGAAGATCTTCAGGCCTCTCTGAAGATGAATACTTGGTATTTGAAAGGGCTCAGAGCAATTAAATAACTTTATTAGATAATGTGAAGTAATTTTTAAATTATATACATCTAATAAGAAGAGCTTCATATCTCCATTTCAGTATATTGTTTGAGCAGTCGACAGCTAAAATTTAATTTAGTCATTTTAAATTTAAGTTTTTTTGAAACAAGTTTACAGACCGACTGCTCAATGTTTATTCGAAATATTGCCTGGTTTACAGTTCGAAAAATGTTCCAATTTTGTCTCACGAGAATGAATTTCTCTATCTTGAACCATGTGACATTTAGAAAGGCAGTAAATTATTGATTCACACATGCACGTGGATAGCAACTTCAGCTGCATGGTTCATGGTTTGAAAGTGTTCTTGTGAAAGTGGTAAATTTAAACATAAGTCAAGAAAAAATAAGCTGTAGTTAAAGTTGTCTCACCTAAAGGGCATTCATCCGTTCAATGATCAGATGATATATGTAAACCTGGTTATAACTCGAAATAATGTAATAATACTTATCCATCAAACGACAAACATCATAGAAAGGGTTTTAACATAGCTGATGCGAAGTCGCAATTAAGCGCTACCGGGAATTTTGTAGAATTTTCTATAACGGGGTACACCGAAAGTGCCCCTAGGGAGGGGAGGTACGTTTCACCCAAACATTGGGATTTTCCTTTAAACATTGTATTTTTGTATGATCCGATTACAACTAAACTTGGTGTAAACATTTATGACACCTATCATACGGACTAAAAGTCCAATCAGTTAGACCAAGATGGCGGTGAAAACAATTTTCCGCCACTATCTTGGTCTGTGCATATATTTATATATGAAAATACATAACATATATACAATTATACATATACAGTTAAGTATAGATATGTTATAATTTTTTTCCTACATTTTTTACAAATTATACATATAATGTTTTATTTTTTTTAACGCGGCTTATAGTTCTACTATGAGATATAGCAGTTTTCATAAATATAAAGTTTTGAAATTTTACTCAGACATCTGGTGATAGAAATGAAAAGCTCTATTTCCTTTATATATTCGCCAACAGGTGAAATGTTTATTGCAGTATTTTCACGAAATCTAGCAGACATAATCCCACGTCCTTATTTATATTCTCGATTGTCACTGAGCCGTGTGCTCGACCATTGCAGACGACCTTCGTTCAAGCCTTCGCAATGACATCCATCAAGAACAACGCTCCTATTCGAGTCTCACTGGTCTTGATTGGAAATTAATTCCTCTTCTATTACCTCTCTTTTCGTTTTGAACCTTGGAAGAAAACTTGGCGCCACTCGTAGATAAAAACACTGTGGAAACTGAAAACAGTATTTAAACTGTACAGTATAAACATGATGAATGGGCAATGGCATTTCTCCATAATACTCAACTCCATATCTAACCTCTAACTTTACAGCTGAAAAGTCATCGTAAAAGTTGAATAACCACCTGTAACCACTCACACATGACTTTAGTTAGAAAACTATCTTTTGATACTTTTGCTTTAGGCACCGGTCACTCTTGGGTATTTTAAGGTGAATATGGAATGGTGTTGAATGTGATGAGTGATTTGATGGATGATGAGATGTACTCTTGTCACATCTCCCCAGATTGGGTCATTAATTCAAAGCCCAACGACCAGTGGAATGGACCGACGGCTAAACGTGATTTCCGTACCCTTTCCAAGTTTCCTTTCAAACTCTACTTGAATTTTTTTAAGTGGAAAGCGCAAGTTTTTACTTTGGACGATTGGATTTTCTCTTTTAATGGTTCAACTTTCAACTTGTTTATCGAGGGTTGAAAGAGTAAGTACTGTAATGCAGCGGTCATCTTGCGACAAGAATTGAGGTTATGTTCGGTGGGAACACGTGCGAGAGAAGCGAGATCTCATCGTTGAAAGTTTGAATTCCAGTAATCTATGAGCTAAATAAAGTCAATGAAAATTGAATGAAAACTATGTGAATTCCGGCATAAGGACTTGCGCCAAACCCAGTGGTTTTAAAGGAAGGAAATCAAGCAAACCCCATTAGATTTTCTTACCAACACCTCCGTGTTCATTATAAGTAATGTTTTCTCGCTGATAAAAGCTGCATATATTATTTATTCTTGGCATACACAGTGTATAATGTTCTCGGCTGATTCTCACGCTAGCTGAACATGTACATGCAAAGTGACTATTGAATTTCCCTAAAGTGTACCTTGAAGGTTGTTCTGCACGTAATGTGGCGAGTAATACATATCATATTTCATGCTGTAATATTGTCGCTAGCTGTAATAGATGCTAGATGGAATGAAATACGTGGTGTTACAGCTACTTTGAGGAAAATTGGAATAAGACGAAGAGATTCAGTGATTTAATATATGAAGTGTTTTAACGAGTGTCTGGGTTTAAAACATGGTGTGTGTACTTAGTTCGTACAGTAACTATATAAAAAACACACGAACGATGGCATACTCTATGTTTTGTAGTCCTAACTTCGCCTCGTTAAACAAGACAAACTTTACCTTTTTACTCTAAAATAATTATACCATGCATAAGCGTAGCATCTGGCGTAATTTTCTCTTCACGTGGTGTCTACCAGAAAGTTCAAAACAGTACTCTAGCTGTTTTAATTGTTTCTATGTCTACTTTTCCCAGTCTTCAGATTAGTTTAATGTGATTGCTCATACGAGTTTCGCCTTTGGATATTCGTGAAGGATTTTGAATACGAGCATACTTCATGCACCTACTTTCAGATGACCTATTTGATTAAAATGAAGAGGATATAGTGAGGTTGTTGTATATAGTACGCAACAATCTCTCCACTCGACGGAACTTTTGAACAACCTTCCTATTAATTTGAGTCATTTGATCAGAAGTGATTCAAAGAAGATCCTCTGGGGAAAATACGTTTTAGTTGCTCTGAAAACTCAAAACCACTCCAAAGAAAAACATGAATAGTGATAAGAGTTAAGAACTACCGTGAACCCACAGTTGAATCGTAGGTCAGTTATCCATACTTGAGAGTGAAACCAACGATGATGTTGTGATTAGTGTCGTTGTTGGCACAGTGGTGTCAGTCAGTGACGAAGTGTTAGCCAACACCTCAGTGCTCAATGTACACACTCTAAGTGAACAACGCTAAGTGACATCTGTTCTGTGTTAAGTGATGCAAGTGAAGTCATACGTGAGTGAAGCCAGGCCGTGCAGGGTGTACCAGTACCGCTCCCGTAGTTGTGGCGATCTCGAGGTAATACAGAATATTGTAAATTCTGTTTTATGATCGTTAGGAAATAGTTTTGTTGCGACACTTCGTTTCTTAAGGTTTGATTTATCTTTGAAAACTATCGTTTTTTGAACAGTTTGATGCAGCTGCAAACTGGAAGGATAGTTACGTTTATTCTGATTAAATCATTGGAAAGTAATTGCAAATTTATAGACATTTATAAAGGTTCTGTTATATTATTGAAGAAGGAGCTTCTGATTTCAAGAAGGGTTTCAAGGGTGATTAGTCAAAAAACAATAAACGCATTGTTTTACTTTATTACTGAAATCTAAAGTTTGAATCAAAATATGTTTTGCAAATCTTGCCTTTTTTTGCAGTTACGAGTGTATTGTTCGGAAACCCACTATGGCAATTCCTTGTACATCTAAAGGAATGATTCCGAAAGAATTAACGTCTCATGGCTGTTCCACTTGTCCGTAGGTCAATAATGAGTGAGAACAACTTAGCAGACAAAACTGTCGCATTGGGTTATCACAAATTGTCTTCATTGGTATGAAAACAAATGTGGTTTGAGCCCATGTTTATAAAAATTAGTCTTGTTTTGTTTTATTCCAGGCAGTCAAATAAGTCACACTGTAGAGAGACACAGCCTTGTCGTAGTCATACACAATTAAAATAACCTGGCCGCGTGGTATCCCTCGTATTTTAGATTGACATCGGGACTGGCTGCCAACATTTCGCGACCTCACCACGAATGTTTCCTTTGGCCTTTGTTTAAAATGTGATTTGAGTCTTGATAAAAATCTATATATTAAAAGAATTTATGAAAATATAATGGTAGTCAGTACAACCGTCCTATAATTTTTCTTCATTTTATGAAAGGTATTTATGCATAGATTCGTCATCATACATTAAAAATTGTTTAGCTTTCGTTCTTCATTTATACTCAAAACGGATTTTCCAATATTTTCTTATCTTTGTCCTGTTATATCTCAAGTTCTAATTGAGATAAATAATTGTTCGTTGTTTCTCATTAGATATATCAGGAGTTATGCGTCGACAAACGATTTTTTTTAATACCACGAGATCGGCAGAATCATGAGCGAAGCCAACGGAACTGAGGCCGCAGGCCGAAGTGGGGGTCTGGGGACGTAGCCCCCAGCTGGCCGAAGGCTAGTATAATTTATTGAGTTGCCAACAAAGAAATTATGTGTTAAAAACCGGGAGACTTGTAAAGGGAAATATTAACCAAATACCAAAAGCGTTTGAACGGAGGCAATATATTAAAAGAGATGGTTTACATTTGGTTGAGACACCAACCATTCCTTGACAATATTGGATGAATGGTGAGTGTGATCGAGTGTTTTTATGAATGATGATGTGTGGTATTGTTACGTACTAGGGCCGACTGTTCTCCGGATTAGGTGATTAGTTAATAGTCCAATTACCAATGGAATAGACCAACGGCTTAACGTGACTTTCGAAACACTGGGAGTGGCCATCGTATATGTTAAAGTTGACACTTTGATTTGAGACACCGACCACTCTTAGTATTAGAGGGTATTCTAAGGTGAATATGGGATGAAGAGTGAGTGTTTTGAGGGGTTTTGATGGATGATGAGGTGTAGTCTTGTTACAAACTAGAGCCGACTGTTCCCCAGATTGGGTCATTAATTAATATCCCAACGACCAATGGAATGGACCTACGGCTTAACGTGACTTCCGAACAACATCGACCTATAATAAATAGTTCGACGACTTTTGAGACAAATTATATCAAATATGAGACGAAGCAATGTGTTATACCTCAAAGCACCCAGGTTTGTTGTTGTTTGCTGAATGTTGGTTTTGTTGTTGCAGAGTGTGGTAGCGGGTCGCGGGGTGAAGGGGGATTCCCGGCATGTCAGATTTGATCTGCCAGAAAGGCGCCCCTCTGTGACTGTCTCCCCTGTGCCGCTCACTCAACACAGGTATGATACTAAGTTATAGATAAGATGGGAGGAATTAACACGGTGAAATCATATGGGGAAATGCTGCGACAGCGTTGAGTTTAAAAGAAAAAGGAATTTATTTCGACATTAAATACAATTTATAACAGTTTGTGTGACAAAATTAAAAAAAAAACAAAGATAAAAGAATGTAATGGATTGGTAATTTTTAAAGAATTCACTTTGGTCAAATTACAAATGACCTCCACCGCCATATCTCACTTAGGGCCTAAGCCCATGAACCCTGGAATGCTTTTAAGGCCATGGAGGACACGGAAGAAGGACTTTCCCCTGCTTGAACCCACCTCCTGGGTTGTTGTGTTGTACAGTATATGTGTATATGTTGTAGCACTAGATACATGAGAGGTACGCTGGCAGGGCCCATGCCCCCGGCCCCCGCACCTCCCCTGCTCACCCAGGCCAGGGACACGGATGAGGAAGGGCTCAGGGAGACCCTGCGTCGTGCGGCAGCATGTCCACTGCCTGAATCCACACTGAACGCCTCAGACTCCAGTGGCAGGGTGAGCATACAAAACCAAACGGTAAAGGTTACTAAAACACACTATTTATACAGGGTGAGTTTTAAATGCCCCCTACCATAACTTTTGGAAAAGGAAATATTTTTAAAACCCTTTGGGGAATTTTTTTATAGGACTGAAGTTTTTTTGGCGTACTTTGCGTCACCCACCCCTAACCAAAATCCGGGGAGAGGGCCCCTCAAATTTTGTAAGTACAAACCCCCCTTGTGGCACCTAAAAAGAAATAAAATTTTGACATAAATTCAACGACACAGACAAATTTTTTATCTCAACTTTTTTGTCATACCAATTTAAACATTACACAAAATCAGGTGTAAAATGCCACATTTCACATACGATTCATTTCTAATGACAAAACTTTCCTCTAAATACTCTATGGGATTATGTGGGTTGTGACGCAAAGTACGTCAAAACAAATTTCAGAATCTTGTAAAAACATTCCCCAAAGGGTTTTACAAAATATTTCCTTTTTAAATAATGTTAAGGTGAGAGGGGACATTTAAAACTCACCCTGTATGTCTTGGTTTTAGTTAACAAAAGGAAACAGTTATAATTATGGAACGGTTAACCAGTTAACCCTATAATTTTACGGGGTTTAAGATTTTTAGTGCACTTGACTCCATGTTTGGTGAAGGCAAAAGGAACTATACTTGCAATAAAAGAGCTACTGTATCCTTTGGTAATTCCAAAAAAGTACATCTAGGGTAAGCGAGAAGGTCAAAATCATATGTTTTTGAAAGTAAACACGCTTCATCATTTTATATTTACATTAAATTGAAATTATTAAGTTTCTTTTTAGAGGAGGAAACCCAAACCCTTGAAAGCCTTCAACATTGTATCTTGCTGTTTCAGACTGCCCTGAGTTATTTAGCCTCCCATGGTCCCGTGTCTCTCCTGGAGGCTCTCCTCTCCTTGGAAGGCGTTGATGTCAACAAACCTGATAATGAAGGAAACACTCCCTTACACTTCGCTGCACAAGCAGGTATGCTGAGTCAGAAGCCAAAACTAGCAGTTCTGCTAGAGTGCTGGTTGATCTTGATGCAAGATCATACTAAAATGATTTTCAACTTTTAGTAATTAAGTTCAGAAATCAATCGTACAAAAGTCGCTAATGAAGTGGAAGTCGTGGAAGGGTGTTTAAAATGTAAATATGAAAACTAAATATTTGTAAAGACAAATAAATAAAACATTGTGGTATGATCATGCAACAGCACTAGTGTTGTATCAAAGCTTTGATCGTACAAACCCAATTTTTAGAAACCAAATTATTATTATTAGAACATCATGGTACAAAACAAACTTTTTCTAACGGCATACCACATAAAATGTTGTCAAAACTTTGTATAGCTTACATGGAAAATGAAGAGAAGGACGCATTTCTTAATTCCAACTCCAAATTCAAATTGGACTGAAATTTAGTCTTTTTGTGGTAAAGTCTTTATTTCTTTAGCAAAGTTGGGACTATAAAGTCCTCTCTTCCACTTAACCACCATACATTATATTGTTGAAGAAGGAGCTCTTTTGAATTGATTGTTAAACCCAAATTGAAACCTTTCTTTTATTTCTTTAATACACACTTTGTTTGTATTATTTGTTTTGTGACACTTGTTTTAGCTTGTGCATTCATGTACAACGAATAAACTGCTGTATTACTATTATTATCAATTTAGTGTTGGAACATTTTAAACACACCAGCAACATACTAAAGTTACGATAATAATAAACAAACTTGTACATCATCACTGGTTATATTAGGAATGTGTCAATTTCTTTTTAATTGAGCTACCTATAAGTCATAACATGTGTTTGTTGGTGCTTGCAGGTCAAGTGGAATCCGTCAATTACCTCCTGAGTCGGTGTGCCGGTATCGATGTTGACGCCAGGAACCACCTGGGCTTCACACCTCTGATGAAGGCTTCCATCCAGGGTAGAACCAAGTGTGCCAAACTCCTCCTCTTTGCTGGTATATCTTCCTTACTTCATTCAATTATTACAGCTTCTCAATACCTAAAAAGTATAAAGAAATCAGTATTTGCACATTTAAACCAGGTTTAGATAGGATGACAGTTATAGGATGAGTTTGAAATCAAAGTGATGTTCTACTTCAAAGTGAAAAACAAAGTTTGAATGTTATATTGGTTCATGACTTCTAAGAGTAGTAAATTACTTATTCTTGTTGATAGTGATCAGATAAAATGTGTAAGGGACAGCTGTTGAAGAAGAGTCAGACAAATATTTTTGAACCAGTTGTCAAGTTTGATAACTAAGTCTTTTATTAAAAAACTGTACATTAATTTGTCACTCAATGTTTGAAAGTGAATCAAGAGGCAATTTACTTATACTAATATTGTGCATTCAAAAAAGTTCATTTTATAATTTTACACTAAAAAAATAATTGTATAGTTGGTTATGAGAGGTTGTTTTGGGCTATTTTATAACCAGCACTGAACGATCAAAGACATTTTATAATTTGTCATTAATATTTTAACTATAGAGGCTTAAGACATACCCAATTATTTTGACAAACTAATTTACAATAGTTTGTATAAAACATTTGACGGTAAAGTAGTTTAGTTTTCAAACAAAAATCACACATGTCACTTGATTCAGTAGTGATAAACTAATAAATAGTTATCAACAAAAGTTAATATTAGGGTAAGTGTGCATTTAGTGAATGTGACTAAGTGAGTTCACTGCTCATGCGCAGCCTACATTGGAGACAAGCAGAGAACACATGCGGATCTAGTGGATTCGTTAAAATTTCTTTGATCAGTACTGGTTAGAAAATAGAAAATGGTTGGACACAGGTCAAACCGTGACAGTTTTGTTGTGATTCTATTTGTTTGTGTAGATGACTGACATTTAATTTATGTACAAGTGGATAAAGTGTGCAAAAAATGTACTTTTAGTTTACATATAAATTGTAAAAGTGAAATTCAAGACAATAAAGAAACTCTTAGCATATGTTTATTTATTTACCGCATCTGATCGCACAACGTTAAAGAGGTTTGAGCTGAACCAGGCCCATTTTAATTTACTATAATCAAATGCCGATTCAAGTTTGTGCTTAGCTATGGTTCAGTTCAGAGTTTAATTTGACACAAAAATATATATACTTTAAGGAAAAATTATTTTCATAACTCATTTCTATAAACTAACAGTTATTTCAATGTTTTAATGTACTAAAACGGTCTGACTAATGAATGTTGGATAGGAGCGTCACCGACAATGCGGGACACAGGGCGAGGGCTGCGGGCCGAGCAGTGGGCCAGGTTCTGTGGCCGGTACGTGTGCGCCGATGTGATAGAGAAGCTGTCCCGACACCGCTTGCTGGAGCGGAGCACCTCCTACGGCCGCTGGGGCAGCGAACCTGAGCTCGGCCCTCATATTGTTCAAGTGAGTCTGGGTGTGGGTGAAACGAAGCCTGCTGAGACAAAGTTGTGTGATTGAGTTGACATTCGATCGGTTTGTGTTAGTAACACCGATTGGGCTGGATTAATAATTATTTACCTATTTTCTTGACATTTGACCATCTATACCCATAAAAAGAACAAAGGACACATGGTTGAGAGAGTTCAAATTCATGTATATTCAAATAAAATAGCTTTGAAATAAAACAAGTTGTTCTTCCAAACTAGTATCTTAGTTTGGTTGTATTCTATCCAGTATAACAACACAAGCCCTGGGTCATTCAGAAGTTTTAGAATGCAATATTTCTTTTTGTGCCATTCATAAACAATTACAACAAAAATTGTGTATGATATTTTCTAACTCCTATCTATGGCCGACACTGCCACATGGCCCTTTATAACACTTCACCTTTAATTATAATAGTTAAATATTAAATTTTTACTTTTTAATTTAGAGAGAAAATTGTATTTACCATAATTTGAATGAAACCAATCTTATAAGCTTTTTGTTTAATTGAGTCATTTTTATTAGTTTTAATCCTGGTTTTGTGATATCTCAAATGCTTTTAGAGTAAAAGGTACAAACTTCTGTACCTGTTCCAAGAATCAAACCTCTGACCGTCCACACCGGAAATGACAACTTACCCACTGGGCTAAGGACGCAAACTCATAGAGGGAGAGTAAATAAGTTTGTCATAGCAAATAGAAAAATCATCCATAAAATTGTAGGAACGCTAAACAGACACCGTCTGATGCTTTGAGGATGTAGCACTGTGCAGTAATCACACAACTGAAGTTTTCGTACAATATTTTTGTTCTACTACGTATCATGTACAAATAGTCCGGCCTGATGGTATGGTTAGCACAACTAAGAGTAAGCCTTGTGGTTGACTTGTTTCAGGGCAGACTACAACCGCCTGCGATCACAGCCCTGAGTCAAGCTCACCAGTCCAGCATCAAGTCTCGACTGAAAAAAGCATTCCGTACAGCCTCCACTCCTGATAACAACTCCTTCTCCCTCGTAAGTCACTACCCTTTTCAGCAGACATGTAGTAGCTATGTAGCTAACATTCTTCTCAAAGTTGTAACACACTCATCTGAAAATTGAAAAAATATTATAGGTTTCTTGGATAGTTTATTTAATTGGACAATCTATTAGTATGATCACTTCTAGTAAACAATTCTTTACCCCTTCTAATAAATAGAAAAACGTACTGTGGCGCACTATAAAGAACAGAAACTCCTGCAGATTAAAAGTTTTTGTTTGGAGTCTAACAACATGGGGAACAAAATTTATTGCCTCATAAACAAGTTTTAAATTGTAAAGGTTTTCTTTTTGTGTTTAAAGTGTTCCAAATCTCATTAGTTTTTATAATTGATTGATAGTTTTAAAGTTTCCCTGCTGAGAGAGTGGAAACTCAAAGCATTGTAAATTATCGCTTCTGTTCAAAAACTTGGTATATTTTAGTAAAACTTCGGGATTATTAACTTTATTGAGCACATTTCAATGCAAAGTCAACTATTTTTGTTGGGTTATCATGCGTAAAATTTCCTGATTTTTATGTCCTTGGGCAAAGATTGTAAAAAAAAGTGTTTAGTTTCACAAGGGTTTTTAATTTTCCAGGGTTCACAAAACTCATAGCTATTTCTCGCTTTCTACTATTACCGTAATTAATTAATACACCCTGAAATGCCCGAAATAAAATCTAGTTGGGATAAAACTTGTGCAAATTAAAACCTTAGTATTGGTATAATTCCCTACATTATCATCAATTTGATATTTAAAATACTGTAAACAACACCAAGAGGTCATATTGGTAATTTTGTCAATGTATAAACAACACTTGTTTGTCCATTTTTTATTAATTAACTTGTCCGATTGTGTTGAAGGTGACCCAACTGACTACAGCAGCCCTGTGTGCCAGCACCCCCGTGTTACCCGACCCGTCCCGGGTACCCCCGGTGGTCAAGTCTCTGATCCGCCCCCTGAGTGTGCCCCGGGTGCAAGTCACCCCTACCCACGACGACAGTCCGCTCTCCTTCACCCCCAAGTCCTTGTGACATCGAAGTCTCTCCCACCACAAGTCTCGCAGGAAGAAACTCGACTTTCCCCCTCTCCCCAATCGCCACTGTGTCGTCTGAGTCACGGATCTGGATCCTTACAATACAACATTCTTGTGATATTTTACCTTTTTAAATATGAAATTTCACAATTATGTAGTTAGTTAAATGCAATGCAACCGGTTTTACTAAAAAGGAAGAGTGTAAACACTTTTCTAATTCTCAGTCAGAAGTCCTTTTTATATAACCTTAGGCTAACTACAGTAGAACCTAGAGATGGGAAAATTGTTGAACATATTGACATACTGGATTCCTGTTATCGGACAGTGAATGAATATACAACTAATTCAACAATACACAGATTTTTCCACCTCCATCATTTGCCTTATTTACATAAGAACAAAAAGGTTCTACAAATTAAAAACAATAATATTCATGACATCTGTGTAACCAAATTTCACCGCACAACCCAGAGATCCCATACCGGACAGGATCAAATATAGAAGTGATATTCTACTGTATTTAAACTAAAAATAAGTATAACCAAAGATTATGTATAGGTAGATGGCACATAGATGCCGAATGGCTGAGGCAAGAAAATCAACATAGTCACGGCAGCCCAAGCACAGATACCTCTGCTGTCTCTCGCTGTCTTTCTCCCCCCTCGGCACCGCATGCTCGAGTTTGTTTGATGACAATGACTTAAATGTGACCAAATTGTGCGATTTTCAAGGACGAATAAACTTTTGCTTGCGTCAGTGGCTCTACTTGAGACTTTAAAAAAAATCCCTCGTAGGGCCATCTGTGCTTCTGCTGCCGCAATTATGTTGATTTGCCATCTATGCGCCATCTACCTATTACAATATAAACTTTGGTATAACGTCAGGTTAGCTAATTTATTTACTAAATTAAAGATATTTAAAAACTATTCTACATGCTTGTACTTGTAAATGTGTTTAGAAACTGTTAAGTGAAAATTCCAACTGCTTGTATTGTTAAATATTAATATGATAGTTGCAATTAAGCAGAATAATTTAAAGACACTACTGTCTATGTTAAAAGGGCCTGTAGGATATTCAATCCCCGTCTGAGAGGGAGGGAGGCGTTTTTATATGAACACCGACAAAAGCACACAATTGCAACCTGTAATGTTTATTGTTTAGTACCTTTTGTCTGAAAATCACTCCATTTATAGAGTGTCGAAAGGGAAAGTTTTGTACAAAATAGTTAAATTTCAGTTTTTCTATCAAAATAGAGTTTTTGATTCTCAAAATGATAGTTCCTTTTAAATCAATAAGGAATCTGAATCCAACAAATCTGGTGTCAATTCATCCCTATTTTATACAAACACAAAACATTTGTATCTGTTAATATCAACTTTATATAAAAGCTGAAGGATTATAAATAGCTGTTAGTCTGTAATAAATGTTTGTTAAAATCGAAGAGACTTGATATTTTAGTAAATGTACTACAAAGTATATAAACTACCATCAAAAATTAGTGATCTCATTATTGTAAAACTTACACACCATTGCATACTTTTAGTAGCTTATTGAAACTTAAAGCATAAACTTATCCTATAATATTAACTATTTTCATTAGCAATGTCTTTTAAATATTTATTTTTCTTTTGTAATTAATGATAAGTCTGAAACAATCTTTTGTACGACAAACAAAAACTTAATTATACCGGATACCTACATAAAATAGAAGTACAGTAGTGCTTAAAAACTGATTTTATATTGAATTACTTAAATTAATTTTACATGTTGAAGACTCAATATAACTAATAATATTCCGAACGTAATAACACTGGATAAGTTTTTTAGTTTTTCTTGATGTTGTACTGTGATATAAGCAAGTTAGTAAAGCACAAATATGTTAAAACCAAAATAATTGAAGAGAAAAAGAAGCATTTTTAAAACACTTATCGCACACAAGACACAACTCGCATAGTACGTTGTTTTAGTAAACTTGCAGATTTGAAATGGGTTTGAAAGTAAAATTCTATTCAAAAAGCCAGAAATGTTTCCCAAGTCACGGTATGATCAGGAAGACTTCAAAGATACTTGATAAATTTAGATGCCAAGATGTCAACTGTTTTGAACCTATGTGTACTGAACTACCTGACCTGTTCCTTAAGTATATTTTCTATTTTTTGCTAGCTTATGATATTGATACACTACATTTCCTTCCTATGACAGCATAATTATTACATATTTATACCAACAATTTAATTGTAAAATGTTTTGATGTTATTCGAATAAAGAATTGCATTTTAAAGACTACGTTCTTTTCCTAGATGCAACCAAAGGTTCCTCTATTGTTATTCATGATGACCACAGTTTGCAAAAGTAATAGTACTAATTTTAAATCAAATCTTCAAAAATGCAAACAAATATTGTGTATTAGTCACAACATATTTCAACACAATTAATGTCCTCTATTGTTGTATGGACCACTTCTACATTATAACATATTTTTCAAAGAGGAAAGTAATTAAAAGATATCCTGAAGGAAGAAGACAACCTGCATGACCAAGACAGAAGTAGTGGAAGTAAGTTAAGGCTGTCCAGGCGAATCGGTAGTTTCTCCGATCTTATTTTATAAATAAGATATTTCACCTTTAATGCCTTTTCATCCCCCTACAAATTCCATAGTGTATGGGCCTCTTAAGGAGGCGATCCTTTAGATAAAGCTTGTAGGTGGAGCTAAAGTAGTTAGTGCCAGAGTGTGCTTTGCACAGAGTAAATGTTAGTTAATCACCAAGATAGTGATAGTTTATGCTGCGGAGAAAAATGGAAGGAGAAAATACAAATATTTTAGCGTCCCGTTTCTGGCTAGTGTTCAGCTATTCACTGTGCATGCAGTTTAGGGCGTGATAGCATACTGTACCTTGCTACAGTCTATTCACCTGACTATACAACTAAACCCCAAGGACTGACAACTTTTGATTCTACAGCAAAACGGGTTGTTTGTAAAAAGATATCAAAATTACAAATATAAATAAATAATTTATTCAATTGTATTTACAAACAATTAGTACTTAGAATTATTCAACAATAAATTCAAAGCAAAAACACTTTTCAACATTGAAACTACATATTTTAACATGCAACTTGTATAATCTGTATTTACTTATTAGGTAACCATTTTACTTATTAGGTTACCAACATTTACCTTATATTCAAAAACTACCGGTATTGGACTTGTAATTACTTTTGAATAACCAAATTAGTTGACAGTTGACACTAATAAGTACTGTAAAATCTTAATACTGGTTGGCAGTAGACAGAGTCCAGGTAAAGGAAATTCTAGACCGTGTGTAACATTCAAATAGTCGTAAATAAACCCAGAAAATGCAATGTTTTAATTGAATCTCCGCTTAAAACTCAACATAGTCTATTAAAGTTTAGTCATAAACCATATGAAAACTCATAAATTGAACTAGGTATAAGGGAAAACATTGACTCTTGTCACTAGTTTTTGGACGGAAACATATCCAGATGAACGAGGGTTTACTATACATCTAGATACTAGTGGATGAATATATAAGATAATCTAAAACCTGTTTGCAAAATTCAACAGGGGATTATTATTTATGATTATCATTCATTCAAAATTGATGTTTAGAGTATTTTTTACAAAGAAAATGGTATTCTACTGTTTATGTCTGTTAGGGTTTATGTGGAAACCAATCTTGTACATGGACTTTTGAAACACATAAATGCTAAAAATGCATTAGTTAAATTATTAACAAAACACATTCTTGTTCTTACAATAATTAACAGGTTTAGTGTCCAATTTATCAAGGAAGTTATTGTAAATCAATTAGGTAAAACCTGAAATCTTTTGATTTTTTGTTTATACTTAATTAAATAATTTTTATAAATATCCCAATAAGTAGGCTAAGCACAAACATTTTATTTCAGCACAAATTTTACAATCGAATAAAGCAACATAAAAATTACAAAACTATATCTATTGTGTTGTTCAATTATTTTCTGACTCTAGTAGAGATGGAGTAAAGTTGAACAGGTTGACGCAAACATAACTACTCAAACACAATGAGTTCTTTGATTGAGATAAGTTTCAAGGTTCTTTAAGTACTTACTGCATTCAATTAAACAACCTAGTTACCACCAAAGTTATTGAATTTACTTATTACTTTGACCAATGGTGTTTTCAAGAATTAGAATACTCACTGTTGTGAGGTTAATGGTAGTCTTAAAAATATGAGTATACCGTTTTACCCATTAACAGTTTTGATCTTTCAAATGTGAAATTTAAACTGTATTGGACGCACAATAACAACTTAAAGTTTATGCTATTTGATTTTGTTGTTGAAAATGTAACTTTTAATGCTAAATGTGGTTCTATATACATAACCAATAAACAATCAAATTACAATTAATAAAATAGTGATAAATTGAATCATAAATTTAAAAAATTCAAAACTCCTCAACAAGAAGAGGTTGTTTAAACAGTCGTACAAATTGTAACTACTATCACAATGTTGGAATGATAAATACCATGAGAAGGCTTTAAATAATAACTACGTATCATGGGAGGGTTATGGTTAAAAATAGAAACATTTATCCAAGTTTAAAGTCACGCATTGAATATTTAGCCTTATAAACCAGAAGACAACTCAAAATCCTGTTGATTCATAAGATTTCTGAGGCTCTAAGCTGAGGTTTTCAATCAGGATATATACTGATTTTAAACATGTTTTTGTTGATATGAAAACAATAAAGTATTTGTTTTTGTATTCGCTTACTAATATTGTGATGCATATAACTCAACTTTTCCTAAGGAATAAATAAAAATAGTACAAATCCGGTTACCAGTATTTGAGGAAAATAAAACAAGAGTATTCATGATTAGCCTTCTGGAATTGGTCTTTGATATATTTACGTACCTTTCAACGTCACAATTCCTTATGTTTTACTAAAGGAATTGTGACGTTGAAAGGTAAGTAACCTGTTATATATAAAACAAGAGCTCAATTGTAAAATAAAATACTGGTAAAGGGTTTCTTTATACAATAA
The DNA here is from genome assembly GCA_018831715.1 of Matsumurasca onukii. Taxonomy (NCBI): domain Eukaryota; kingdom Metazoa; phylum Arthropoda; class Insecta; order Hemiptera; family Cicadellidae; genus Matsumurasca; species Matsumurasca onukii. The sequence goes on along the minus strand of CM032063.1, from coordinate 39,404,920 downwards.
ATAAATACTGTAGTAAGTATGATAGCCTGGAAGCAACAAGCTTGCTTAGAACTAAAAAACTTTGGTGTAGAATTCCAAGCAATGTGATGCTTAATGAGAGCTTGGCTCAACTAACAAAAAAAAAGTAAAACCTATGGACGGGGTATTTATTTATCTTAAAAACGTATTTGAACTTATGCTCGTATACACTCATACTGATAATATTGACGATTCTCAGATAGTAAAAAAAAGGGTTTACAAAAACCTTGCCGTTCCCGTCCTGGTCTCAAAAGCTCTGCTCCTGCAGCTTTATTTCTTCGTATATTTAAAAAAACATCTGTTTAAGTTTAAATAACTTCAAAAATTAAAAGCATTTTTGTGTTACTTGTCAAGTTTTTAAAATCCTATTTTACAACCACTTTATTAATACTGTAGTGTTTTTCACAGTCAATTTCCTATAAGTCATAACTAATTGACAAGTCAACATACAATGGAAGCAAGTATAAATGTAACAAACGTTGAGTGATTTATAGTTCAGAGCGTCGGTTGCGCTTCTTGCGCTTGACCTCGCTCTTGCTGAGGGTCTCGCAGGCTTGCTGTACCTCGTAGAACTTCTGCTGTGCCTGGAGCTTGTCCTCCTCAGTCCTTGCCTTGTCAGGGTGGTACTTCACCTTCAGCATGCGACACGTCGTGTTGATCACTGTCTGGTTCGCACTCGACGGCAGATTCAACACCTGCGCAATCATTGTATGCAATCAGTTTAAGGCTAAAATGGCTGTGTTTCTATCAAATACGTTGTAGTGTTTGTGATTATTAAAAGGCTAATAATAAAACAATAATTACGTTCTTACACTAATCTATGGATTTTAAAGCTACAACTACGTTACTATTAGTTAAAACCAATTTAATGTTTTACTTACATTAAACGCATTCGTCTCGCCGAATGGATCGCCAAGGTCAACAATAAGATGCCATGTCGCAATCCAGCCATTGTGCTTGGCAAACTGCCACGTGTTGTCCAGGGAGGACTTGAAGTCTGACCACCAGGGCGACGTGAAGAAGGGACGGAACGCCTCGTGCACGGGCACCTCCTCACCCTCCGAGTCCGTGAACTTGGCGTTGAAGTAGAAGTAACTGCCCCACAGTGAGAAGTACAGCAAGCCACATAGGAACAGCACGGTCAGCCTCCTGTTGATAACGGTTCAAAGTTAGGAGCTCGACTACAATTGGAGAAAGAATGATCTGGATCTGAATTTTAACCCTTTCCACTTTCCAGTACAGGCAGCTGTGATCTCCCTCATTAAGTTTGTCACTAATAGCTCCCCCAAGCAGTCAGTTGGGCTCATTTAGGGTTGGAGCTCCCTTATGGACTCCTGGCTTTATTGTAATACACTAGCGCTCTTGACAGCAAAGCGTGTAACTGCCAGCTTAAGTGTAGTTTTGCCCTCCTGAAGGCATTGCCCAGGTTGTCAAGTGGTTATAGTGAGAGGCTCAAAGCCAGAGCCTCCAGTAACAGTTCAATTTCCACCTGGGCGCGCTTTGGTGCCATGCGATGTCTTATTAAGAGAAGATATCATGGCTCATCAAATCCAATAAGCTGGCGAGCAACACTTTTAATCAGGTTTTTAATCCCTGCGTTTCTAGAAATGAAACGTACCAAAAGCCCTTTTGCTTGAATTTAGCTTGTTAGGCCCTTATCCATGTGTTTTGATTATTTATACATTTTTATTTCATACAAAAATTTGATTGAAAGAGAACAAATATATTGTCACCGTACAAAAGTTATTATTGTTGACAAACAATAACAAAATAAGATAATTACAAAAAATCTAATATACTTTAAGTATAGCCACTGTTAACAAATAAGGGCCTGATTATTAATGGTTTAGTAGGCGTGAAACTAGTCAAAGGGCCATATTTCTTCATGGTTTGAAAAAAGTACAATGTAATAACATTATCACTAACCGAACAAAGCTCTTGTTTGGTTTAACCCTTTGCCTCCACTTCTTTGCTTTGGTGTCGAACACGAAGGCGGCTGCGATGACCATCACAGTGAAGGAAAGGTCTGAGTTGTAGGTCCAGTAGAACGGGTAGGTGAGATAAGCAGCAGCCATTGGCCACCAGAGCGAGCCCTCTTCATTGCCGACATTACCAACCGCCCAAATGCCTGCAATTCCAACACGTGGAGGCTTAATAGGCTAATTTTTACTTGGATTGTAGTAACATGAATTTCTAGCAGCCACAATTATATGTACAACACTAAAAATATTAAAATTATATCAAGCAGCCCTTCTCTGATTTAAAATTATGAAATTGATTAACATAATTTGTAACAGATTCAAGATGAGATTTTTAGTTGGCACCTCATCTTTTAAAATGTATAACTCACTTTACAGAGAGAGAGAGAGAGAGAGAGAACTCTCTGAAAAGTGAGTTATACATTTTAAAAGATGAGATAACTAAAAATCTCATAATGAATCCATCTTCACCATGCTATTGCCAGATTTAAGATTTTAATTTTCTTAAAATATGCTCAATGGAAACATAAAATGTCCACGAATTTGTATTTAAGAAATATGAAGAGCAGAATAGGTATCTTAAACAATAGGCCTAGGAGTGAGACCTTCCAAAATATCATGCAAATGATTTCACACTTTTACAAATGAAAATCACAGGTAATCCTTTACAAAACAAACCAAAATATATTATCTTTTTAAGAACGTCATTTCTTAATATCCTCAAAACCTCTCTTTTTACAGTACTCCTCAAAATAGATGGCCGAAAGCGGCAGGTAAATAATCAACAACAAAACATATTTATAGATTACCTAGCGCAACAGCAAAGGGAGTCAAAATATGTAGCCATCCAAGGTCGTAGCCTGCTATTTCTTCTTCTGGTATGGACATGCCAACAACGGATCCCCAAAAGTAACCCATCATCACCATACCACAAAATCGGAAGGAGGAGAATGGTGGCTGCAACAATAACATTCTCATTCTAGTTTCTAGAAATAAGCGAGAATACTGTTTGTATATTTAGTTTTAAGATAAAGAGGTCCCTGTATATACATTTTTTACAGTGCGATTGAATAGTCCTAGAACAGCTTAATATCTGTTTGACGAGAAATTATAGTGATTTTAAGTGCATTAATTCTTGTGATACAAAATAAACTACTTTTGAGATAATAAGTAACCAGAAATCATTCAAACGGGACAGTCTGAAAGTCGTAGGAAGAGAATCTTCAATGACAGCGTGTTGCATATCAACAGAAAGGTCAATATTAATGAAGTACAATGACCTCAACAATGCCACAATTATATTAAAATATAGTGCAAAAGGAAGAACATATGGGCTAACTGTAAAACAGCAAAACTCAAACATAACTACCCTAATCCTCAATTTTAAACCTAGACTTTGCCCAACCTACCTTTGGATATGTTTTCAATGAATTAACAAATTTTTCTATATGCGCAGGATCTTGATTAGCAGCTGCGACATAAGATGGTATGTAAAATATATCCCGTAACCAGCCCATTCCAAAATAACCTCCTAAAGTACACCACCATAAAAATGCTTGTATGTCCCTTCCCAAATAAAAATGATGTAAACCAAAGAAACCACCAAACAGCCAGAACAAATAGGTTAGAAAAGTACTTTTCTTGGCCATACTTAGATTTAAATTAAATAAATGGAAGATAATTTAACTAAAATACTATGTAAATCGCAGCACTGAATGTAGGTTACTGAACTCGACAGATAGTCGTCGTGCAATAAGATGATTCGGTGTAACACTTTTGACTAACGGTAAATTCGTCTGCACTTTTGTTTTCAAAACACTTCTAGCAGACCAAGTCCGGTTCGTTTTGACGTTTTCCCAATACAAGAAAAAGCACGACTGCACGTTCTTACATCCTATTGGCTCCTATGGTCACGACAAGAGCAGCTGTGAGGTGCTGATGTCATGTCGTTCGCATAGTGCCCAACCGTAAAATACTTCACCCCATTTTAGGTTTTGGTTTATTACTATAACAAAATAATTTCAATTCGTACCACTTGAAAAGTTTGTGCTCACTTATTAACGCATGTGGCCATTAATACTTTTTGGTGGGCCTGCTTTATGCTCAGCCCACGACCATTCGGGTATGAAATAAAATCTTTATCAAGATTTAGTGCATATCATTTCTGCTATTGGAATATAAAACTTTGTGCTCATCAGAGCAGCTTTTAATTAGCAAAAAATAGAATTTTTGCGCGCCAGCAAAATTTAGTGCTTAATTTGTGCTTTTAGAATATAAACAGTTTATAATTTGTGCTCATCAACAAAGCCCACAATCCGCAAAACACAAATTTCAGGGTGAACTAAATTTTGCCACCGTTAGTAAATGGAACGTAATTTGAATCGGAATTTATTGCATAATTTTGGGCTTTCAAAATATACAACTTTTATATTTTGTGCTCATCAGAATTAATTAATAAACGTTCCTTTTAAAATTAATTTTAAAAAATTCATGAATTTAAAAAAATTAAAATTATTAAATAAATTGAATCCCGCCATGCAGTTTACTGCACGAACAGTTAGTACAGAATTACTGCCACCAGAGAGCAGCACCAATCAATGAACGTTCCACTTCAAAAAGAGTTAGTACCGAAACTGTCGCCAGGCTGCAGCACAAGACAGACAATCTGTCCGCTGTCGGTGCAGTGTAGTTCACAATCTTCCCGCCGCGGCAGCACCGAACAGACAATGTTTATATTCCTAACTATTTTTATTTCATACGGTTAATTAGATTTTCAAGTAGCTGCTGCACTCGTGCGGGTAATACTAAAACTAACAACAGTTTTGGTGAAAGCAGTATACTTTTATAAGTTTGTCAAGTAGCTGCTGCACTCTAGCGGGTCAAAGTCAAACTAAGAACAGTTTTTCCGAAAGCAGTATACAGTATTTGAAACTGATTTTCTAATAACTCCTGCACTCTACTGTATTAAACTAGAACTAATAACAGTTTCTGTGAAAGCAGTATATTTATATTGCTTACTTTTTTGTGAGACTCTTTTCCAGTTTTATATTTGAAAACGTAAAGTTTATTATTACAAAAAAAGTATTAACTGTATTTGAGAAGATATCAAATGTATAGTAATTATAATTTTAATTAAATTTATTTGAGGAATTTTCTTTATACATATATTTGTTTATATATTTTTTTCTTTATATATAATTTTATGTATAGAACTTGTTTCCAATTTACGTAATAATACTTTTTTTTAACTAACTGGATTTTTTCTGATTCAAAGAAAGATTCCTAGTTTTATTAGGATGGTTCGCTATATGATGAATAAATATGCATATAAAATGTGCGTGGAAACAAATTTATTTGTCTTGTTACATGTCTTTAAAAAACAAATATATACATTAATCAACTTCAAAAATACTTACAACATTGTAGTCTACCTATCTGATCTAACTACAATTTCACTAACTGCACATCACTAAGTAGAAAAATAGTAACCAGACCGACACGCGGCTAAGCGCTAAAGCAGCGCTGGCATGACTGAATTGAATTTCTTTGCAACTTGTTACTCCAATTTGCTTCGCTCCCAGCCTCAGTTTTATGTTCTATTACGACGAGTGTTACAAGGCTGTTCGCTATGCTCACAGTCCGCCTTCGCCCTTCGGCCTCAGCTTGGCCTCCTGTATGATCACGGGCTGTTCACTGCGCTCACCGCCTCGCTTTGGCCTCAGTTATACGTTTTTTTTACTGGAAACTATACTACATATCATAAACTCAACATTTTGATTACTCAATTGTGTTACTTTTGAGACACTTGAGAGCTGATAATAAGGTCAGAAAAAAACAATAACTTACTTCAAAAAGTTTTATTACAAAAATATTACACTAGTGATATCTATAATATTTACAAATGGAAACCTAAATATAACTAAAAAATGTTTGAAGATCAGATGAACCATTGGGCAGTAATCAGTGGACAACCATGTAGTGAGCTTTGCAGTACACTGAAACAAACATAGTTTTGTCTTTAATTAAAAGGTAGGGCTTTATATTATAATTCTGAAAATAATCTTAGTTTTATAGAAGTACTCAGAGTAGGCTAGCCTAACTTTTAAAAGCAGCTGACGTTTTGTATTGTTAAAAATTGTGCAGTTCCTCAAGCCGCAACTGAAAGTAACAAACACAAAAAAGTAGCCGGCTAACTTTGGAAAAGCAGTTTGAACTGAAGCAAGGTTTAGCATGCCTTGACTTTCAAATTTTATTTGTAAAATTTAGTGAAAACAGAAACTTTGTTGTCATTAAAGCATTAAAGCGATAGAAAATTCAATATTATTATAACACAAGACAGATGTTACACTACAGTAGTAGTGACCTAAAAGATGAGATTAGTTTGAGAAAATCTAACAATTGTTTATTAACAACTTTGTTACCTATGAACTCGGACACAGGGTCATTGTCGCCGTCTCCTCTCATGGTTCCTGTGATTTCCTCGTTTTCTACGATCGGAAGAAACAGCTGCACAAACTCCGCCGTGTATGGTGGAGCTATGGTTTCTAGAACCTAAAAAATACAGTATTTTGTTCTTGAGGAAGAGTTTGAGCTTGTTGTAGTGAATTAAGAATTGAAGGAATAACCTACTTGTGTGATCATAATTATCCTTTAATTATAACTCTAAACTCTGCTTTTTTTCCCAAGAGCCTGAATAGTCTAATGATCAATAAATTGATTTTGTAATATACGCTTTGGCAAAGAAGAGCAGTTAAGAGTTTCCCAGACATAAAAGAAGAAGATAACACAAGTTTTGTTGAATATTTCCTCCGTTCTTTTGGCCGTTCAAGTGGAAAAAAAGTTCCAGTCAGCTCTCTGATTGGTGGATGAAGCATCAAATGATACTAGAAATCTCATAACACTTGATAACAGATTGAGAAACGTTTAATAATCATAAACATTTCTGATGTAAATTCAACAACAGGTACCTCCGTGACAAAGTATCTGATAAGGGAGATGTCCGTGTCTCCTCGCTGCCAGCATTGCTTGATATACTTGACCACAGCCATGACACAACCTCTGCTCAACAAGTTCACCATCCGGTCCAACAGCATCTTCCGCATCTCCAACTGGAAAGTTTTCGAGTGTGCGTTAACTTTAAAAGTAGTTTTGGGTCGATTCCTCAACTAGAATCTTTACCGAATACCTAGAATCTAGACTTTACCAGCCGATTCTCAATTGCAGGAAATCGGTTGTAGCTTACTATTAGTGCGTATTTCTACCTTCATTTGTCTTGAAAATTGTGAAATTCGATTCTAAAACCGATTCCCAATTCTCGATTATGCGGTATCAGAAACGACTTTACTGACCGATTCCCGATACCGATTCTTTACCCCAGTAATCAGTGGAATCGAGGATCGAAATCAACCCAACACTATTTAAAAGCTAATAAGATCTTTAGGGTAAACTAATTTATAGCAATACTTAAAAATACTACTTCCTCAGAGTAAAAGTTAAGTAATCAGTATATTCTGTACGTTGTTGCAAAGCTTGGGTTATAAATATAGTCGAGAGATTATTTTGGACTTTATAAGAATCTAGAGATTGTTTTGAACAGTAACAGGAGTCAAGAAATTGTCCCCAATGTAAACCAGTGTTTCGGTGTTATTGTCGAGTGACAACCAGGGACAAGAGAAATGGACGCTAACAGTATTTGGTCTTTGTATCATGCAATTTTTATACAGAATATTGAAATTGAATTCAAATATTTTACCCAAACCTATTGAGTATTAATGACCTAAAATGGCTAAAACCAATAATAGTCTTTTAGATAGGCTTAACTTGTTAAAGAATTTACCCTGTTGAGAAAAGAGTCCCAAGGAACAAGCATTTCTGGCACACTCATCCATGGTATTTAACTATTAATCTTATAGCCATCAACATTTAACAATCATGTCATAGGGAAAAGCAACAATTACCTCTCAACAACTGTACATAGTATGCTTACCTAGATTTAGGAAATAGGGCACTAGGCCAGGATTTGCAAAAAAGGGATATAAAGATGAGCAGGCTCACCCAGAATAAAGTAGAAACACAAAAGAGGACCATTTTAAGTGCTCTCTTTTGTCTTGACAAAGGCCCTAGTAGGACTGAAATTTTTTTGTATGTGTCTCTACTTTATGATAAATGAGCTTGCTCTCATTTATATTCCTTTTGACTTTTGATACCAATGCATGTCTACCTGTACAAGGATCTCAAGCTCATCCTGTTTGGATTCAAACAGCTTGATGAACAGCTGCAGCACTCGATGGTGGAGCAGGGGATGACAGGTGACCACCTCGTCCAGCACTGCCAAGTGGAGGGGGGTGTGCTCTGTGCACAGCTTGAAGTAACTGGGCTCCGTCACTGTGCACTCCACCCACCTCACGACTCCCACTGACACCACTGGGTACCTGCAAGTACAGTCTCGTGTCATACACTCGCACTTGAACTCAGTTCTCACAATCTATCAAGGGAATGTAAGAGTTAGATTTAAAAGTTGACAACTATAGGCCCACCTGAATAATAACCAGGGCAACACGCAGCAAAGCATTTAAGCACCGCTGGCATGAGTGAAGGAAATTTCCTTTCCAATTTGTTGCTCTGATACACTAATTGTAGCCCACAGCCTCGCTTAGACCTTCAACCTCAGCTTTGCTTCCCATATGATCACGAGCGTGTGTTACAAGACTGTTCATTTTGCTCAAAGTCTATCTTCGCCTTCAGTCTCAGCTTTTCATGCTCTACCACCACAAGCATATCAAGGCTGTTTGCTATGATCACAGCCTCGCTTTGGCCTCAGCTTTTCGTGCTATATTACCAAAGGCGTTACAAAGCTGTTGGCTACCCACACAGCTTTGGCTTCAGACTTACGTGGTCTTTTACTGCAAGTTATAAAGTATCATGACGGGAGAACATTTTAAATTTCAGGATGGGTACTCAATTTCATGGTCCCAACCAAGCTGGGGTCTTACCAAGCTGACAGCATTTTTTTCCACAGGAAATTTGCTAATTAAAAAAAACTAGAATCACATGAAAAGAGCCTCACTAGGCTCTTCTATCATAAAAGAACATTTTTATTTTTCCCAAGACCTAGCGAAGCTGTTCCTTTTTACTGTTATTTCGATGAACCTCCTCTGCATTCTATTCCTTAGACTCAGACTGGCCTAATTTCCAAATAAAGGCAAAAAGGATTACCTGATACAGTGGTACAGAGTGTTCAGCTCTGCAATCAGTTCTGAAGAACCCTTGGTAGTACTGCAAATTGTGTGCACCTGTCAAAAGAATTAAGATTTAAGAAATAACTCACTGTGCTATAGAAGACAAATGTCTAAAAGTTATGAAAAGCACGTTTTCAGAATGACAATATTTAGATTACACGTTAGGATTATTTTTAAAGCAACAACAATTTCAAATTTCCTACCGCTACTATGGTTAACCCAATTACCTTTTCCACTGCTTGCATGGTCATTTTCAGTTCCTCTTTGTTCAACACCTTCTTGTTGGCCTCAAACACACTGGCCGCGTAGGCAAGCAGGTAGATGTACTTGGATTTGTGTTCTGGATTCAGCTTCAATCCTGGCTTGAATAATGAATCCACCAACAGCTCTGTAAAACCATTAAACAATTTAAATGAACAACGGTTCTATAAGTACAATGGTTTAATAGTTCTGAGAACAAATATTTAAAATAACCACCCAAAATAACCAGGAACCTCTAAAAACATTTAACTGCATTTTTGCTTAAGACTTTTAGACTGATTTTGGGGAAAATTATGGCTGATAATATTTCCTTAACTTCCAACCTGCTCTAAGAACACAAATAACATTGAGCAAAGTGAGATAGAAAAGTTCTCCTTTGTAATAAACAGTTAAAGCTGAAGACTACAGCATCTATGTAAATAATTTGATGAATTCTGAATCTATTCAAGGATATATTGGGCTTGGATATATTTGGCAAGTCCATGAAAAGGTTTCCTTCAAAGGACCCCTCATGTCGCAAAACAATCGGAATAAACAAATGAAAAACTAAATACAAAATACAAACAACGAAACAATTTTGTCAAAAATAATTTTTAAATTTGGTATTGTTTTAAAGTAAAAGATAGATAAACATTTAATACTAAGTTGTGTGCATTAAATTAAAAAAAGACAGTAGATTGAAGAAAACAGAAAATTCACCAAGGAATTGTGGTGTGCGAATGAGGTCCAGAGGAGGAGGCTCCGGAGCACTGTAGTTGCGGTAGAGGACGGTGATGTCGGCTGGGTTGAGAGCATTGCGCGACAACATGGAGCTGAGTGCCTGCTGAGCCTGCGGGTGCGCTGCGGCGCCGTTCAGTGCCATCGTGATCGGCGTCACATCATGTCGACTGAAACAATGTGTTATTAGATAGCCATAGAATCAGAAAAAAGTGGCTGGATTTCTAAGGGTGGGAATACTTTCACCAAAGATTTCAAGAGTAGAAATTCTGAAAATAGGACCAGATTTTCTTAGCTAGAAAATGTGATTTGAGCGGACCCATGGCAAGTTGGTAATGTGTTTGACCGGAGCTCATCTCTCCAGTGGCATGGGTTTAATCCCTACAGTCACCACTAACAATTTGCTAAGAGACATTGCGCTAACGCTGGGTAAAGGTCAGGATTGAGTGGTAGAAAGGACTTTGCAGACCTAACTTCGCCTCGCTAAACAAGACAAACTTTACTTTTTTTTGCCAGATTCCCGCCTAACAGAAAATCCAATCCAACCAATCCTTAGAATTAGCATAAGAACTTGTTTAATGTACTAGAAAGTACAACAAGAGTTGTCTACTCTTACTTTTGCTGAGCACATCTTGTGATCTCTTGCGTAAGCCGCTTCATGTTGGAGCCTCCTTTGTGTTCCTTGGAGAGCACTTGCAGCAGGACCAGACTGTACACGTACGTGTGCTGTCCGTGGCACACCATTTTCTGTAAAACACGATTCTAGGTTAAAATCTCTTAAAAATTTAAGCCTAATAAATTAGTTATTTTAGACAATTAACGCTAATGTATTCATATCACTACTAAATTTGGTATACATGGTCTACATAGTACATACCTTCTTGTAAAAGGTACTAAAAACAAACTTTGTAAACTTGTGCTACTACCACCATCAAAAGAATATAGGACTTCAAAATGGGTGCATTTTTCTTAAAACTTATCCTTCACAAAAACGTTCAAAAGATAATTTAAAGTTTGTTGGCAAAAGATTTTGGCGATAATTTTCTTTAGCAACCTATTACTAGCTAGCTACAATGCATAATAGCTTGACTTACAGCACATTCGTCGATCGGAGCCTGCCAGTCGTCCGTGGACTGCAGGAAACCGGAGATGGCAGTCTTGAGCACTCTGGAGAAGACTTCTATCTGCTGAGCCGCTGTGCTGATACTCGTGATCTCGCCTTGGAACCCGGCGCCCGAGATCAGCTACACAGAAATCACAAGTTTAAGGGCCGGTTTCTTCAAAGTTGCGTAACTAGGGTTTAAGTTAATAGTTCATTTTATTTTTTAGCAAACCCGCGGCAGGTTGGAATCGTGCATGACTCCGGAGCTCATCTCTCTGCTGGAATGGGTTTGATACCTGCAGTCACCACTAACATTTGTAAAGTGACTCTAAAGTAACGCTAGGTAAAGATCAAGGTTGGATTATAGAGTTAACTTTGTAGTACTAACTGCATATTGTTAAACAAGATAAACCTTATCTTTACCGTTTAAGTTGTTTCTAGAATTTCTCATTCCGAGAGGTTCCTGACAAATTTCAAGCGTGAATTAGTTATAGTAAATACTATGGAAGTTGGCCAGCCTTTTGCATGTTTTTTTCTAGATTTTGCTGACAATCTGTTTTTAGGTTATGATTGTTAGAGTTTCTAGGTTATGTTGGCATTTTATATTTTATTTATTCATTTTGAATTGTTATTCATATGTGTATCAAAGGTAAAAACCATTTAAATTTTTGTACAAAATATTAAGACGATTTTACAAATATCTGTCAGTAATAGATAACACTTGTTATCATCTACTATCTGCCCTTTGAAACTTGAGATTGCACACACAACACAACTATTGAAACAGTTAGATATTAAATATACAATACCTTGATGGTGAAATTCAACATGAGACAGTCAGGATACTCTTCTGCCAGCCTGTAGATGAGTGAACGCCACGTCGGGTGTTCTATCATTTCCGTCAACCACGCTGGTGTCTGAACACATTGGTAAACATAATCAAATTAATACTAGTAACAATTGTTTAATCAAATATTACTTAAATTTACATAAAAGATTCAATGTACAAAAAACAAAAACTCACCTCTCCTTCTTCAGTAAATATAGTGTCTGCTTTTTTGGGATCAAAAGTCTTTAAGATCATATCTTTTAGATGATTTTCTACCATGGCTTGAACTTCCGTTACTTTTACTCCTGAAAACACAAACCAAATTGTTAGTAAGAAGATTCAATATCTGAGGTAGGCTAACTAAAAAATGTACAAACTACAGAAGAGTCCTTTTAATGCGAACTAATGGACTAAAGGACCGACCCCTTTTTGGATTAGTGAATTGTTTCGACTAGCGGGATTATAGTCAAATATTCCCTGATATTGACTTTAAAAGGAAAATTGATCTTTTATTGAACTTACACTATCATTAATAGTGTGTAACGGCTGTTATTAAGCTCTCATGGCCGCTCACAAGCTTGACCATAAATCTGTGTTACATTTCCAAGTCCTAGCAAGGAAACCGTCAGCAGATCTAGCCAGACAGTTTTTTTCTCAATATTTTTTCTAAATCCTGTTTGGATTATGCAGATTTCCGGATTGGTGGCACTCTACTGCATAGAAAAATTAACCTTACTTCAAAAGCTGGATCACTTAACCAAATTCAAAAAGAAAGGCAGTAAAAGTAATTTTGTTGCAACTTGTTTTGTTAAGATCTTCCAAAATCCTAACGGTAAGTTATAAAATGAAATAAAATACAAATTTAGTTTATAATGATTTGTATGGATCCTAAACTATGTACCTAACCAGGACTCAAACCCAGAGTTACGCACCTCCTAAAATGAGCCACTCGGCAACAAGGTTGGCCATTTGTGCAACTGCCTTGTAGTTAGCTGACAGAAGTTCGATCACCTGCTCTGGACTCCCCCCAGCTTGAAAGTACCTACGCATGAACAATGGTTAGCGTTTCAGATCTGTTAATGCTTCCAGTAGCAGAGGTCGTGGGTTTGGACCCTGAAGAAAGTCTTTCCACTAAAATAAAAATAATTATAGAGCAATAAAAATATAATTCAGCAAAAACAAAATCTTCCAAATGGTTACATATTTTATGATAAACTTGTTGAACAACTTTTAAATAATTAAAATTGTAAGGAAAAATTACTCATTGAGAACTTTAAGCAGTAGCGGCTCATGTGTATAGTCAGTGGGAGGGCTCTACCGGGGGAGGGGGTCCAAGGGCCGTCCCACGGAAAATTTTGTAAATTTAGTGATAAAATAACACGTTTTGAAGCAATTTTGCCCTTAATTTTCAACTGCAATATTTATAGAAAACTATCAGAACTAAACACTACAATTAAGCATTTAAATAAAACTAAGGCAGAACACAAATAAAGGTGCGTAATGACGCTATCAATGTATCGACAACCGGCTAAACTGTACTGAAAACTGTTCTTATGATTTCAAGTTAGAATAATCAGTTTTACCAAAAGTTTTAAGTGCCAGTAGCGTTAATTCAATTTTAATTTTTTATTGGAACAATAATTGTTTTGTTTATCGTGTTGGCATCACTGATTGATTATCAGCTGTAAATGTCCGCTAGATCGGCTGTTCGATTTACAGATAATTTGGTCTGACGCGACGGTGGTAGTGGAAGGCCAAGATGCACACTTGGGGCAGAGCCCCAAGAAGTCCGTATGAATGCATTGGAATGACGCCACGGCACCCTCTCAGCTGTCGGCTGCTTCTCCCCGTATGCCTGCTTAGTAGCCTCGTAAGCCCGCCAAGCATCAAGTCTGACCTGGCTGCGCGTTGTACAAACGCTTGGATGAACAAATTTATTAATTTATTTTATTAATAGAGGATTTAATACAAAATTTAGATATATTAACGGACTTGGGAGGGCTGCGCCCAAGAACCCATTAGGGAAAGCCGCCACTGACTTTAAGAACTACTTTATTGTGAAAAATGTATTATCTATTTAAATATTGTAATATACATTCACTATTTTCAAACCTACCTTTTAAGTTGTGAAAATATGCCTGGTTCCATTATGTAATCTGGAGTACTAAATTTTTCTAAACATTCACTTAAAACTTCTTGAGGATTTTCCATTCCATCTTCTGCCCCGTCTGACTACAAATTCCATGAACAAATTTTATTTTTTACTAAGAACATGGATACAGACTATGGTTTTGTACAGAAACCTAGAATGATGAGCTAGGAAACAACATGTAAATCTATAAATTAATTATAACCACGAAATATACTGGATTCAGTTATGGTTATTTTAATAATGAATAAAGCATTGAGGGAAGTAAAGATGTACTGTAGAGCTGAAATTGGTAAAGCTTTTTGTTCCAGAATAGGGTAACTCTAAAGGAGTTTTTTGCTTATCTATGAAAAGTTACTGTTTTTATGTGTTATACTGATCATTCAAGTATTCCTATACTGTGAATCAATAAATAAATATACATAGAATGCTCAGCAGTCTTTCGAAGAACAATACCATGGCCAAATATTTGATAACAATATATGAAAACAAATCCAGCCTAAATAAAAGAACTATTTAGTTATTTAAAAACATTTCTTAGTAATTATACCAGCTTCGGAAAGTACTTACTTCAATATCGCCGATTTCTCCTTCCCATCCTTTCTCATCTTCATATTCATCATCCATTTTGTACTTTTGCAAATACGAATTTGTCTGCTCTTGATCGGTAGCTTACTAAAATAAAAAGGAATTAATGAGTTCATGAATAACAAATCCAATTCAAGAAGATAACATAGTGAAATGTAATACTAGAACTAAGTAATATCAGTAAATGTAGCTAATTTTAATGTAGCTAGACATGTAATGACCTTGTCTTTGAATACTTTTTATTAGTTTTAAGCTTTAAGTAGCATTAAATACTGTATACAATCTGAGGAGTATAGAGGATAGAAGGAAAGAAAAGGAAACAAGTAACAATATTCACAGTAGATTTAGTTTTAATTCGTAAGGAAATTGGGTCAGCGTTAAATACTTAATTTTATAAGTATACACAAAACTTTAAGACGTTCAAACAAAAAGCATGACCTGATTTAAAGACAAGACATGTTTGAGGTGAAACAAAGAAGTTAAAATGTTTTTAAAACTTAAAACACCTAGTTTTTCCCTATTTTCCCTGAAACCTCACTTTTGATATGAGGATTCCATACTGACCAATTCGTCATTGCTAGGCTGTACCAGTGCGTAAGCGTTATAGCCACCACTGCAAGAAGCAGTAAAGATAATAAAAAATGCTTTGGCTGCAAACCGAGGAAAAGAAAGTAAATTTGTAATAAAAGTTAGAAATATTGAGGCAGGAGGCCAATGTGTAAATATTTTCTACAATTTATAAATTTGTATTTTCTTAGTAATAGTTGCTTTTGTTTCACGATACTTGGTATTTTACTTGAAACACCGACCACTCTTAGAGGCTATTTGAGGTAAATATGTCCTGAATGGTGAATGTAATAAGGTGAGGTGTAGTCTTATTAAAAACTAGGGCAGACTTTTCCCCAGAATAGTTCTGGTAATTAATAGCCAACAGACCAATTGAATGGACCAACGACTTAACATGACTTCCGAACAACGGGGAGTGGTCAGTGTAAAGAATTGTTACTGCAGCGCCAGGAATTGAACCTGGGCCAATTTGGTGAGAAGCTCGTATTATACCACTGAGCTATAGTCACTCCAGGATTTTGTTTGTTCCATTTATTTATTTAAATACATACGGCAATCACCAATTTACAATAATAACATCACACTTGTAGAGACTCTTGAGGATTAACATCCATTCATTCATAATAGTATTAAGTTGCTTAGCATTTAAAATTTAGTTGGATGGAGGGGTAAAATAGTGAAAGTTTACTCGCACACGTGGGTTAATAAAGAAAATGTTATGTAGCACATAGATCTAGTCATAAATCAAATTAAAGTCTCAGCCTAGTGAAAATGTAGTCAGGTGGGGAGAATGGGTCTTATGCTTTTAAGAGAATGATAAGCAGCTAACAATTTACCCTACTAAACAGAACGCGAGTTACAGAGTTAAAAACAGACGCTAAAATTATTTTTACAATGAATATATTTAAAATATACGAAGTAATTTAGGTTTACTCACGTCACCTCCTTCTAATCTAGTAATATGGTTCAAGTAACACAAACAACAACACTGACATTTTGTATGACAGAAAGATAATAACTTTAGCAACGTGAACTTTGCTCCATCATCAAGATAGTTATTTCAAGCTACTGTATTACCATAGAGAATCAATTACTAATCTTTCTTCCCCAGGAACCCTACTGCATGTGTGTGGCGCTAACATCACCATTACAACATTTTTTATTTAACTTGAATAACAATGTTTTATAAGTACTGTAAACATACTTCCTATGGTTGAACTGTGAAAATTAAAAAACGTAGCTAAAAATATGTAAAATCACCGCTAGTCATTTAACTGTTTGAATATTTTAGCTTAAGAGTTCTACTGTATATTATCTATTGTATCATCAAAATTATTAATTAATTTATATTCTTCTTCAATGTATAACTAGTGTAATCCGTGCGATTGAATAAATGAATACAGGAAGACTATCTGATCTAAACTAAAAACAAAATGGGATTTGTGTTTCAGCTAAAATAATATTGTGATTAAAATAGAATAGTGTACATTTTTAAAAATTGATGGAAACCTGGTAACATTGTATTGGTTCATTTTGTGTATTTTAACTGAAAATATTACACTCATTTGTGGTTTCTCTGAAAGGGCATTTGCTAGACCTGAATAAATTGTTCATAGACCAACCTAATTGTTTCCAAGAACCAAGTTGGTAATCACTCGGCATTCATTAGTCAGTCAGTCTCATTTTCCTCAAGAACAAGAATTGTAGATATATTTATTAGCAAGAGAGTTGGAAGAATAGCATTGGCTGCTTGTCTATTGTTATGTACAGGTACTACATTAGCTTTGTTTTGTGTAGGTTAATCTGTCATAGACCTAAGCCAAGCACACTTTATTTGAAGCTTCTGTACAATGCTACATTCACCTTCATTCAGCTTCTTTACTTTCACGAGAAATGTGGCACTGTTGCTGTAACTCCTAAATGCATGTATTTTTTGTCAATGTAAACTTCCTGGAAAGAAAATCTTATGAGTTGTCTGCTTGGTTAGTTCAACAACCTCATCGTCAGCCATGGGGTCACGGGTATGTGATATCAAGAAGAAATTTGAAGGACTGAGTGAATCTTCTAAAGAACAAAATATACAACAGGTTCCTCCCTTTAAGCCACCTTGTTCCACTCGTCTTTCTGGCCAGAAATCCAATTCAAATCAGGCAACAACAACAAATTGTCCACAAGTTGGAATCAAAGGTATTATCAAACGATCACATGCATTCAGATCAGACCGTGCAAACAGAACTACTTCTGACATTTTAGGATCTCAACCTGACCCACGACTGAAAAAAGTTAATAATGTACATAGACCTCTTAATAGTTCCAAAGGCGAGACCAAAAAGATGCACCCCATCACCGAAAATAAAATCATTATGTCTAATGGCAATTTGAGCAAATCAAATGTATCTGTTAACAACAGATTAAGTTCAAACACTAACAATAAGTTTTCTTACCCTTTCTCAAATTCCCACAGTACAAAGGAAGAGCAAGAAAACAAAACTCTAGTAAGTGCCCCTGTTGAATATGCTATCATCGTAAAGGATTCTCAGAATTCCAAATCTTCTAAATTAGTAAAGCCTTCACCTATGAGTTCCAAAAAAGTAGGCTCAATCTGTTTGGATATTACCCAAGAACCTAGGCCTATTAAAATGGAGTCATATAATAGGTCAAGTGAAACTCATTTAGCCGAAAACCTATCTAAAATAGCCGAACCATTGTTGGAATCAAAGTCAGCAGCAATACAAACTCCAGAAAATAAGAATGCTACAAATAGTCATATAAGGTGTGTTGAAAAGGGTTTTGATAGTCACACACTTTCAAATACTTTGAAAAAAGTTTTAAGTTCTCCTTTGCCTTCAGGGGCTCCTCCTAAAAAGGCCCCTAGAACATTTGCTCATACGGTGGAATGGAATACAGACTTCCAAGATGACATTAAGCCTAAAGCTGAGCAAAGGTTACATTCAAATGATGATTCAAGTTTGAACCTTAGTCAAAATGAGAGCAATAGCAATAACAAGTTTATAAGACCGTTGCGCTCCAAGACTGAATCTCAGATCATGCTTAACAAGTTGGAAATGGCTCTCCAAAAACACAAACAACAAGGAAAGATTATTGAGCCTAAAGTAGATAAGAGCAAAGAGGTTTTGAATGAAGAATATAAACAAGTGTTCACAAGCCCTGACAGTGCCAATTTAAAGAGTAAACAAGAAGATGCACTCCCTGACACCCCGAAAGACAAGTATGGCTCTAACAGTGGATGTTTCGGAGTTGGCTTACTATCTTGCTCAAATTCCATGGATCTTGTTCGTTCATCACATATATATGATGTACCTTTTGAATCTAAGTCACAATTTTATTTAAAAGACCTTAAAGATGTGCCAAGTCTGAATAGTTTTTTAGGAGATAACAGTAGTCCCCACTCTGAAAAAAGGTTAAGGCCGGACACTTTGGATTATGGAAAAATCAATTGCATTGATCAGTTTAAGCCTAATAAAATACCATCTTCAGAACCTATTTATGCAAAACCTAACAACGAAGCAAAACCACAGGGTTTTTCTAAAAACTCAAGAACATCATCTGTGTCTGAAATCGTAAAAAGCATTAACTTGAACGAGTTAGAAAAATGTGGAAAAGAAAAACAAATTTCAAAGCCATCTACTCTTCATTATATGGTAAGTTAGTTGTATTAAAAAATTGATTTACATTCTTCTTCAATGTATAACTAGTGTAATCCGTGCGATTGAATAAATGAATATCCCGGAGCTATACTATGGGAAATTGTCTTAAGTCTTAAACTATAATTAATGGTCCGCTTCAGTGCCGCGGCGACCAAAATATAGGTAAAATAATGCACGAGCATAATAATTTCTCCATACATTAATAATGGAGGAAAATTTCAGCCATTGACTTTAAATATACATTTAAAATCAATGCTTCAGCTGACGATAGATTACACGAGGCAAATTTCAATATTCCGAGAGATTGTTTTTTTAGAAATGAAAGGGTTTCTGTTACTTCTTTGGTGTATACTGTATAATCTGTGTTTTTATCCTAATTAAATGAAGACAGGAAGACTATCTAAACTAAAAACAAAATGGGATTTGTGTTTCAGCTAAAATAATATTGTGATTAAAATAGAATAGTGTACATTTTTAAAAATTGATGGAAACCTGGTAACATTGTATTGGTTCATTTTGTGTATTTTAACTGAAAATATTACACTCATTTGTGGTTTCTCTGAAAGGGCATTTGCTAGACCTGAATAAATTGTTCATAGACCAACCTAATTGTTTCCAAGAACCAAGTTGGTAATCACTGGCATTCATTAGTCAGTCAGTCTCATTCTCCTCAAGAACAAGAATTGTAGATATATTTATTAGCAAGAGAGTTGGAAGAATAGCATTGGCTGCTTGTCTATTGTTATGTACAGGTACTACATTAGCTTTGTTTTGTGTAGGTTAATCTGTCATAGACCTAAGCCAAGCACACTTTATTTGAAGCTTCTGTACAATGCTACATTCACCTTCATTCAGCTTTACTTTCACGAGAAATGTGGCACTGTTGCTGTAACTCCTAAATGCATGTATTTTTGTCAATGTAAACTTCCTGGAAAGAAAATCTTATGAGTTGTCTGCTTGGTTAGTTCAACAACCTCATCGTCAGCCATGGGGTCACGGGTATGTGATATCAAGAAGAAATTTGAAGGACTGAGTGAATCTTCTAAAGAACAAAATATACAACAGGTTCCTCCCTTTAAGCCACCTTGTTCCACCTCGTCTTTCTGGCCAGAAATCCAATTCAAATCAGGCAACAACAACAAATTGTCCACAAGTTGGAATCAAAGGTATTATCAAAGCGTCACATGCATTCAGATCAGACCGTGCAAACAGAACTACTTCTGACATTTTAGGATCTCAACCTGACCCACGACTGAAAAAAGTTAATAATGTACATAGACCTCTTAATAGTTCCAAAGGCGACCCAAAAGATGCACCCCATCACCGAAAATAAAATCATTATGTCTAATGGCAATTTGCAGGCCTCTTGTTTTTTCCTTCCTGTGGAGTCAAGAATTTACGTTGTAAAGTAAAATGGCATTGATTCATTACATATTACAGAATGCAAATAGCAAGAAAATAGTTTTAATCAGTGTTTTAACCGAGTTTTTGCATATATCACTCTTCACAATTACATACCCTTTTCCTTTCTTCTTTTCAGAAATTTATTTATTTTCATTCTTTTCTTCGTTTGGAAAAATTATTTTAAGTCTATGAAATGTCAAGGAAGGAAGCAAAGTGTTAGGAAAAAAATAAAGGGAGGAAGCAAAGTGTGAGGAAAAAAATAGGAGCCTTGGCTTTATATTAATATAAGTGAAATCCAGTGTAGGACCAAAGTTCAATTATTAATTACCTTGTATTGGGCCTGTAGATCCTACCGTTGCTGTAAATGTGGATCGCATTTTGCCCTTGTTGGGCATCGTCACATTGCCCTTAACTAAAACATATGGTACACTATTTACACTAAATTATTGTCTTATAAACAGGGGCTAACGCCGGTGACGACTACGCTGGTTTTCGTCCGGTGGCCGTCTATGAAACATCGCACTGGGGATGAATGTGCTACTGGCAGGTTGGAGGTGTGCTGGGGTGCGAGGGCTGGCCTGGGAAGCCCCATGGCGGTTTCTCTGCTTTGTGTTGTCTGTGGTGTCCTACTTTCAGCTGGCTTTAAATTGTGTTTTCATGTTCTTTTCATATCTTTTAGTTTAGTTAGATCCATAATGTCGTGTTTAAAATGGCATAAAAATCTCACGAAAGTTATGCCATTTTTAAACACATTGACACCCAATGATCCAACTCACTATTAAACAAAAAGAAGATATGAAGAACACAGTAATTTTAAAATTACTTCCCAGGCCAGCCCCCTGCACCCCAGCACACTTCCAACCTGCCAGTAGCACATTCATCCCCCAGTGCGCTGACATGTTTCATAGACGCCACCGGATTTAAAACTCACAGAGGCGTCATCGCTGCTTCACCCCCCCGTGTATCAGACAATAATTTAGTGTAAATAGTGTACCATATGTTTTAGTTAAGGGCAATAAGAGTGCCGACGATGCCCAACAAGCGGGGCGAAATGCGCATCCACATTTACAGCAACGGTAGGATCTAAAGTCTCTGATTTAAAGTCTATGTACAGTGAGTAATACAGCAACAAGTTAGTAATTAGACAAACATCACGCATGTTTTCTTGAGGTTAGGGTGGAACGCTCTTTAATTGCCAAGTTGATAGCATACGTGATGTTCATTATTGATACTTGGGTGGTGTAGACAGAAGTACGTGTCGTGGGAGAGGTGTGTTGAATCGTATGGCGGGTTAAACTTGAACGTGCCGATTGAATTTTTCTTCCTGCTTGATGCTTATTTCATTCTTGTCTTGCATTCTTATTTCTCATGTTTTAAATTGTTGTGCACATACAAATGTAAATAGTTTTTAGATATTTTTTGGCAGTTTCCTTAGGAAAATGAACTATTTATCCAGCTAGCATGATAAGACTCAGACCCAGGCTACAAAAAGTGCACCGATTCAGCCCCCCCAGATTTGAGAGTTTTTACGTTTTTATTTACGTGTATATTTTATTTTGCCGATTATAATTTTTAACGATTAAATTGTTCTTTTAACCGTATCTTTATTTATAAAATGTACACTCAGGTCTTTATAAAATACGGCAACTTAAATACAGATTTTAGACAGCTTGGAAATTGGTCTAGTGCCGAAACTCTTTGGGTCAGATAATTTTCAAGAAGCAATTATTACTTGCACAACACTGTCACATTTCTTCAACTCTGACTCTTTACTTAGTACTGACACATTCTAGCTTAATAATTGAGACTGACTCGGTAAAGTTGTGGGGAACTTCTTTCACTTTCTCAGAGGAAGAACCACCTAGCCCTAAACCTTCTGATTTCATAATAAAGTAGTCTTTAATTTAAGGATGTTTCAAAAGATCTATGTTATTAGGAGTTATAATACAGGATTTTACTGAATATATTTCTGATATCCAAAACAACAATTTGAGCGGAGAATAAAGCTATGGTTTCCTAGAAAAAAGTTCACCGCTAAATTACGGCCGTATTAGCGGTGAACGAACGGTGACGGACGTGAATAACAATATTTAAACAGATGTAGACAAAAACAACTTTTGACATGTTGTTTTTAGTTGTCAAAGTTTATTTACGTATGTAGTAATGGACAAGCTAGACTTTTGTTTACAAAACAAAATGTGTCACCTGGTGAGAAAACCCTTAACTAGTTTTCACCGCTAACTTTACGCCCACCGCTTTCAGGAAACCACTCTCATCTGATTGTATTGAAAACAAAAGTCACCGTCATATTACGGCCGTAATGTAGCGGTCACCGCTTTCTAGGAAACCATAGCTTAACCTTGCAAAATAACCTGTTAAAAAAAGTCATTGGTGTGAGAATTGAGTCAGGAAGTTGTGAATCATTTTGTAGCATAGGTTTTGATTAGTGCCCCCTTGATAATCAACTGTCTGACGCTCATTGCTTGTCATCTCCTCTACAAACTCATCATGTGTGGTGTCATTTGTCCTGTAATGTTTATTAAATTTAACAGTTTCTCTGATTTTACTTCCAGTGTATGTTGTAAAGCTGAATAATTTATACTTTATAGCCTTAATACATTATTAGTTTTAGTCCATATTAATTGACCACTACATTTTTGTCATGAAACATTAAGGTAGGAACTAAGAATACTAACTTGTTTAAAATCATTTCAAAATATAAAAGTTTAATAATTGCAGTAATAAAAATGTATTGAAAGTTAATGATATATTTTAGTAATATACTCTTGTAGACTAGATATATTCTATTGTAAAAAAATGGAAATACAGGGAACAGTTTTGTATACATCAGCGTTTGCTATTAAATTTTAAGTCCAGTCCAGTTAGAATTGTTTTGGTGACCAGTTTTTGTATTACATCTTTTGCTTGAATGAAAATAATCTTTCATTTGCCACAAAAAGCTATCTGCTTTCATCTGAAGGTCTCTTTGATGTGTAACTTGCATGGAGCTGTTGTTTATTGTCATTGATAAATACTTTATGGTATTTACCGAGGTCTTGTGTGACTCATGTGCAACGTTTTGTTTTATATATTTCATTAATATGGACCAAGTAAGTCTAATATCTACATATATTACTCTGTATTGCTTTCAGGTATCACTTTCTAAAAAATGAAATATTTAACTTATAAGATTTGGTGAAAAGTATAAGATTATAAATTAAAAAAAAATGAAAGTGCTGCTACTAACTAACCAAAATGTTGTTATATATTTTTAAAATTAAAGCAACTCAAGTATACTACATTATTTCACAATATATGTAAAATGGTTGTTACGTTCACTGTACGAATTGAATTGTATAAAGAGAAAAAAACTATCTTGAGTTTTATAAACTGGCCAAGGCTTTAATTTGGCTTAGCCACTCAATAGTTTCTTAATCAAAACCAATTAAGAGTTGTGCTATGTATTTAAAGAACTTCCATAACTATAATTTGTGTTGTCTTTTCAGTCCTCTCCAATCGTGGAAAAGGTATCCTTGCTAGAAAGTCTACCACCTCTCTCTACAAACCCTGAGAAACCAGCTGCTGCGCCAAAGAAACTAATCGAAATAAAAACCACTCCCAGAGTTTTCCCAGCAGAAGCTGCAGTCTAGACTTTGAAAATTCAGTGCTCAAAAGCAACAGTAACCGAAGCTTTAGTTTGGATCTATCACAACCTGGCGACAAAGAATTCCACATAGATAATGAAAAGGTAAATCTTAGTGTTATTATAAAGAACGTTTTAAATTTCAAAATTGGTAAATCTTTACCCTTAACTAACAGAAGGAAGTAACCTACCTTAATTTGTTTTTAAAATTCATTCAATACAAACCATATGGTTTTAAGTTTTACTTAAATAATCAATTTAACTGGAAAGCATTTATAAATGTATCCAAAACTGTATTTAAAAAGGTTTTACCTCACTACGTAGTAGCCAGCTGATGCTATTGGGTGGGTTTCTAACTAAAAATGGTTGACCATTCATAGGAGGGGTTGGGATTTGTCTGCTGATAGTAAACATTACCTTTGGGGTTTATTGATGAATTTTGCGGTTGATATACTATAAAAATTGTGTATTTTACATGGACATATGCAGCCCATGCTTTGTCGTTATTGAGGATCCATGAGTCCCTTCTTACTAAACTATATCAGTCTCTGAAACCGTGACTTCATAATTCTTACATGTTTAAAGAAACCGTACAAATGTTTCGTTATCCTGCAAGAATTAAATTCTTTCCTGCCAACAAAAAGTGTGTTGAAGTAAGGATATATGAGGTTCAATATACTTAGATATGAGAAGAGTAGTAACTCAAGTCGATGGAATAACGTTTATTGTGAGATCGCACCATGAGAGTAATAGCAATACAGTAGACTCCCTCTCGGTCAACCATCTTGGGATAGGACCATCGGCCAAACAAAAAAAAACAGTTGGACTATCCGAAAATACGAGAAAAAGACATTTAGGGGCTCTTTAGGGCTTTGAAACTGACGTAGTTTAGCTCTAGGCGCATGCCATTCTGCAAAACCCTAAGATTTGAGACTAATTTCGAAAGAAACCGCTCAAATGAACATACACGTACCAAATAATTGTAGAGGTAACCTATGTTTAGGCCTCAGGTGGCCGGCCAGACCATCCGACGGCCGAGCAAGAGGGAGTCGTCTACTGAAGTTAAATCTAAATTTGGGATTAACTTTTAGACTCAGACTGAATCAGAAAAGTAAAACGACTCTGAAAGTAAATTTTATTTTTGAATCAAGTAGCTACCTAAAAAAAGTATAGAATGTGAATATAATACTTGTAATGTATTTGTTCAGATTCAAATGATCGTGAACGAGGCGTACAACAAGTGTCTGACAATGCCACAAGACAGTGACTCAGAGTCTGTGGCTTCCACTCCGGACGACGGCAGCAGCAAACCTCTTCCCGCTAAAAACACCACCCCAGGTATATACCTACGTCATTCTCTGTCTATGGAGCAGCTCCCAAAACAGAACAACAGATGAAAATGTGCTCATTTGCAGAAGAACTGCAGAAAGAACGGCAGCAGAGGACAGCCGAGCGCAAGACTTACCTGAAGCGAGTTTGCAGCCGAACCAAGTCGTTTCATCAGCCGTCAGTCAGCTATCCTCGCCTGTTCGAGTACCTGTTGCTGATAGGCCTTGACCTCAACCCCAACCTCTGCAAAGTCCCTTACATCAAAGCTAAATACCCTCAAGATGTAAGTGCCTCAATATATCACTTTGTACTTTTTTCAAGTCAAAGAACATATAACTCAATTATTTAATAAGCTTGAGTAATTTCGCCTCTCCAGTTAGACAAGTTGTTTTTAAATTAAAAACAAACTGCTCAAAATAACTGTGCCAAAATAAGGTTTATTTCTTTCAGAATGCGATTTAGTTCATCTCAGTAATCTAAGATGTAATGTTGCGTTCTTAAATGTTTGCGATGTTAACTAAAAACATCCGTTTTGATTGTGTGGGTTGTTTCGGTCCTGACCATATGTTTTAGTCTTTCACTATGGCTGTGTTTTTGTAGGCTAAAGTGCCGAGAGGGATTGAGCAGCTGTGTTTCCCCGACGCGTCGGACTGGCCGCCACAAGCGTGTGTGGATGAGTCTGGCGTAGGCAGCTGCTACTGTATCGTCATCACTCACGCCAGCGGAACTCGCAAGTACGGCTACTGCAGACGAGTCCAGCCTGAAGGTGCCCCCATCTGCCTACCTCTCGCCTACTGCATTGTCTCCCCGTACAAGGCTAACTGCTACTTTGCTCAGGTACGTTGAAATATTTACAGCTTTTTAATGTTAGCTGTACTTTTCCTCTTGTGTTTATTTCTTCAAGAATGTTTAGTAAATAATTTATCATTATTTTTGCTTGAAGGTATGTAACATATATTGGGGTTTGTAGGTATTAGCTGAACTGGAGTCGAGGCACGGACAGCCAGAACAATTGCTGTCCAACTTCATCCACCAGCTGTACCAGAGTCCCTTCCCAGCGCCTGGGCAGGGCATCCACATCACAAACCCTCACACCAAAGACAAGTATGTTCCATTCTTCAAGTATATAAATTGCTATGTTTCAGTCATATTTAGGTTTTATTACTTTTGCTTCAATGCTCAATTAGGTCACTTGTCACTGCAGAAACATCGCGTTAAAACCTAACTAATTACTTGCAACTAGTCTTTTTATCATTAATTTTCAAGTGAACAAATATTTTGTGATGTTTACCTTAATTATTTTCAACAATAAAAATACTTATTTATTGTTACAGGACTGAAATATTGGCTAGAAAGCTGGACCCACGTCAGGAAGAAATGGATATTGCTCGTTTGCTAAATATTGTCAGATTCTCTGTGTTTCTTCAACTGTTTGGAACATTGCTTCTCGAGCGAAAAGTCATCTTGCTAAGTTACTCGATCAGGTCAGTTTTCACCATGCACTTACACGACTAGTTGAAATGTAAAGGCATCGTAAATGATTATGCTTAGATTACAGTTTTGTCAAGCTACTTTTGTAACAACTGAGTAAACACAATTTTATTGATTTTTAACTATTCAATCTTTGTGTAATGACTTTAAAGAAACATCAAAGATAGTAACGAGGTAGGTTTGCAGATGACTTTGCCTGATGATGTTTCTTTGAAATAAAATCTTTAATTTAAATCCACACTGCTTTCTCTAACCGATCTAACAATCAAGCTTTTTCTTGATTACAGTAAGCTGTCTACATGTATTGAAGGCCTGTGTGCCTCGTTGTATCCGTTCCACTGGCAACACACCATTGTGCCGATTGTTCCGTCTACAATGTTCGACCTCTGCCAGGCTCCTACCCCGTACGTCATCGGGCTCCTCAAACCCAGAGAGGCTAATGGCCAGCTGCCGCTCTCGTTCAACAACATTGATCAGGTCAGCCTCCTCATGATGACACATGATTTGTATGCCAGACAGAACAACCCATGGGTTAAACTTTTACTTAGGTAAAAACGGGCCGCCCAAAACTGAGTCTCATGAAATGTTAGAAACCTTAGAACCTCACAGAACCTTCGAAATTAGTGGTGCCATGAATCTTCAACTTGAGATTGAAGGTAGTACCATCTTAAAATTGGTACCATTCAAAAGTACAAAAGTTCACAATTTTGAACGTTCAAAACTATTCCTGTAAGTAAATAAAACCCCAAGAAATTACTGTGAATTTAATTTTAATGGGTTAGTAGACACTGATATAAACATGATGTGTGCAGGTCCTGGTGGTAGATGTGGATGAAAGTAGGATCGTACAGAGCTGTGGGGACGAGAGTGCAGTGCTGCCGCCGAGGTTGAGTCGAGGTCTGCGTGAAGCTCTAGCCTGTGCCCTGCCTGACAAGGCAGTGCCTCTGACTCCGGCTCATAACCTTATTGCCTCGGAGGCTCTCATTGCCTTGTTCGTTCAACTGTTCGGACACTACAGAGATCATATCATCACTTCTGCCACTACCGGCCAGAGAGAGTTCCAGGTTTGTCTACCAATTCTTTTATGTTGTTTTAACTTTGATTGTATTTTTTCCTGGGAATCGAAACCCCTTGCAACAAAAGCTTTGGCTCTCCTTCTTATTTGTAGCCATACACTATTTATACTAATTTTCAGCTTTATGCTGTGTGTAAAAAAATAATAATTATAACTTAACAAAGTGTCAAAACTAATTTTAAAAAACCATGAACAATTTAAAGGCTTCCTTTCTAACCTAATAGTTTAGCCTGCACTCTGTCTGCAGAATAGTTCTTTAATCCTGTAAACCCTAACATACATAACTCTGTTAAAAATCTCAGCTACCTTTAATCCTGTAAACCCTTATATACATAACTCTGTTAAAAATCTCAGCTACAGCCAAATCTATGATGTATTTCTAAAATCACTGAACTTTTGGTTTCAGCGGGACAGTTTCGTGAAGAGTATTGCATCAAACACAGTGCAAAGTTTCCTGGACTGGTTCACAGAGACAACCATGTTTACCGGCTTCATCGAGTCTAGGATTGATCGCTCCGTCGACCCCTATGGTGAGACTTTTACAAAATATCATACGGACAAATTTGGTTTAAAAATATTTGTTTAAAGTTTGTCTTGTTTAACGAGGCAAAGTTAGGACTACAAAGTGCTTTCTATCACTCAACCTCGACCTTTACTTAGCATCACCTTATTGTAACTTTTAAAATTTAAAGTGGTGAGTGCGGGATTGAAGGGGCACCACCGGAGGACGAGCTCTGGAGTCGTGCATGATGCCAAACCGCCTCGGATGTGCCAAATAAATTGTTTGGTTTTATTTCTTAAAATGATTTACAAAGACGTATTGGAATGCAAAGAGGGATTATCTTTATGTTAAAAATTAACCATTTTAGAATATTTTCTGAATTTGTCTTTCTTATTTTATCACTCTTACACTATTGAATTTCATAAGAGATGCTGTTTTTATGTTCAGGCCTGTTTGAACAACGCTGTGTGGAACATTTGGCCCAGCAGCAAGCTTCCGCCTCCAAGAGCTACCGATCCATCAACAAGACCGTGAAAAGTTTTGGTAATTTTACTTCTCTGAAACACTTAACTTAAATGAGCTTATCACCTAAATAATGAGTTTTGCTGGAACACAAATAACACTTCAGAGGTGTTAACTGGTTGATCTGGAACATCATTTTGCCTGGAAAAATCAGAGCTTCCTAAAGGATTAGAAAAATTCTGCTAAATTTACAATTTTGATGCTTATATTGCTAGAAATGGAATCATCATGTTTCATGGACAATCTAACTAGAGTCTAAATAACCTGGAAAAGTTAGGTTATTTGAATTTTTAACCTGGTACATAACCTGAGTTAGAATATAACATAATTGATTTTTGGTTATTTTTGCAGGTGTTCGTTTCAAAGAATGGACCAACTCCACGTAAACACGTCAGGTTGGAGAGCGTGGAAGAATTCTAGTCAATATTAATTGTACATTCCGAACGCCCCACCTTTTCACGAGCAGCTTAGCTGTACTTTCACTGAAAAATCCCTGGTACAGTCTTTAGCTCATTAAGAGGCCCTGTACTTGATCGAGGCGAGGCTTGAGTGCAGCAACATGGGACAAACTCTTAACACTGTGGTTTCACAAAGCCCTGGCACAAATTGAGAAAAGTGCCACTGTCGGATTAAATAACTAACTCCTCCACTGCAAACAAACCATTTTAAAAGTTTGTAGCTGTAAATTTCGATTTTTTAGAATGTATTTACAAAATTGAGTTTCTTATGGGAAAATCGATTTTGTAAATACATTCTAAAAAATCAAAATTTACAGCTACAAACTTTTAAAATGGTTTGTTTGCAGTGGAGGAGTTAGTTATTTAATCCGACAGTGGCACTTTTCTCAATTTGTGCCAGGGCTTTGTGAAACCACAGTGTTAAGAGTTTGTCCCATGTTATAAGCGGCACTCGTGGCGCCCGGCCTCGGATCAAGTACAAGGGCCTCTTAAATTACATAATTTTAGCTACTCGTTGAAAACAATCTTCAACGCAATTCTTCTATAATCCAATCTGTAGGTTTTGTTCAGTTAAAGTTCCTAGAGCTTTCAAAAGAGCCTTGAATTTTGCCTTGTAGGTGTAGGAATGTATGTGCCTTCTAGTGATATAAACGCTAGTTAAGAGTTTTAAAGTGCACTTTTGATACATAATATTTATAACGGCCTACTAGAGCTTTCTACACATCATAATAATCAGACTGTTTTCACTCGAAGGGCCTTAGTTTTAAAACTTAATACGAGTAGAATTAATTATTTCAATGTGTTAAAATGAATACTATGTCTATTTTAGGGATGCATTTGGATCTGATTGCATTTATGTATCTACAACTAGTAGGTTTATACATTTCCATGACATTAACGTTTAAGATAGCTTAACATTATGCCTCCTTAAGTGCCAGTTTTTGAATAGGTCGAAATAATAAGAGTTTTTTTAATGGTAAATTAGTTGGTTAAAATATTTTTAATATAATTAAGTAACTTGTGGGAAATTCATATTAAGTTTTCAGTAATTGTTACAATATTGTAGATACAAAAAGTGATAAATGATCATTCTACGCAGTTTTTAGTTTTAATTTTATTTGAAAACAAAGCACCACCTACATAAAGAGACAATACTGCCTTCCACAGTGCAGTATTTCACTTGTATTGCTGTTTTCCCAACGTGTTTGATATGCACAACCGGTTGTGAAATTTAAAGAAAGCACAGATGTTGAGTACATTAGAAGTGTGTGAGAGCAGATTTTTAAGGTTGAGACAAGGTCGTGCAAGAAACAGGAAAAAGCTTGAGAATCAAGTTTAATTTATGATTGAGAGATCAAAATATTATATCCTTTTACCAGTAAGTTACTCTTATAAATACCATTCTGTATCGATTTAGCACCAGTCATCTCCCGAGCGTTAAGAGATATCATCCGAGGATGTTCTAATCGACCATCACAAACCCCACATGTAGGCTTTTGTTGCGTAAACTACTCACCACAAGGGCTAGAAACCGATCTCGGAGGCATCAACTACCTGCCGCAAAGGTTACATAGCGATCATGTACGCAGCGCTGTAGGTGCTAGATAATCAAGAATTAATGGCATTGGCTGGACTGGAGTAACTATGACTCCCTTTGAGAAATGGAAAATTGTTATTCGTCCCAATTTTTTATCAGTTATAAAATTTAGTAAGAAGAAAAAATGTTGTCTTGATTACGGAATACTGGGATTTTGCACACCTCTGAAGCATTTTGTAAACCACCATTGAGTACCTTTCAAATTGAACTTCTCAACTTCAAGGTAGCAAGTGATGTTTTATTTCAACACTTACGGTGGTGTTTTTTAGTAGGTTTTATCAATTATTGTTTTAAGAGGTAATTTCAGCATCTAACACACATAATATTTTATAAATACTTTAATTATGATTTTCTCCTATTTCTAAATTGTGTTGCCAACCGCACAACTTGCAACTAACGTACATCACATCCAAGATGCAACGTATTTGGAATCAAGTACAAGACTGGTTGGCACAAAACTACTTCCATACTTCTGTCATTCTCTTAAGGTTTCATCCTTCTTCAAGTATTATTTAGTAATTCTTCTTATTGTGGCTGTGTTAACTTTGATTTCCACCATAGGATATTGTGTAGAGAAAATCTTTACATCTTTCCACTGTTTGTTTGATTTGTATAGTATTGTTTGTTTATATTTGTATTATTATTATATAAGCCAAATTTAAAAATAGTTAATTCATAATATTATTAAGTTAAATATTCTTGTTATGTATATAGAATAGCTGTTACTTTATATGTTTGCCTATAGGTAGGCCTATGCTTTTGTAGATTAGGATTATAAGGAAACAAACCAAATTCTTCCGTACAAAGTAATAAATACTACAGTAAGGTGATTGAAAGTAAGTTTGAATTGAAACATGCAGTAGCAAGACTAGTTAAATCTTCCATTTTTTGTAAGTAATGCTCATACATTCCTTATTTCAGAAGGAGTAACAGTGACACTTTGTTTTACTGTTGTTAAGCAATAAAACTGTTTTAGGTGTTAGTAAATGTGAAGCAATTGTTATCAGTTGTTTAACGTATCATTGGTCTTGTCATCATGGTGGAGTTGGTTTCAGTGTTTCTCCCTTTCATTGATAAAGATAAGGTTAAGAAGATAGCTCATTGAGGGTGCATTAAAATCTAACCTAAAAAGGCATCAACTATTTGAGCGGCTTAGTTGGGAGCAGTCTAGTGAACGGCAAAAAGGTTCAGGAAAAATGACATATGGCTGATGTTGAAAGTCTTCAAGCTAAAAGGAACTTAAAATACATAATAAATTTACACCTTTTAATGCTCCCTCATAGAACAGCCAGTCTAGTAGTCCTTGGACTTGGGAGAAGAGCAACCCAAGATCTTTAAACGGATGTTAAGTTTCTGTTTCCTATGTTTAATTAGAGGTCAAGTTTGATGAAAATTTAAGTTTATAAAATGTAGCATTTGCTTGAATTTTATTCAATAGTAGTGGAATTATAACACTTCATACATAATTTTTAGGGCAAACAATTTTGTATCACAGTCTCTTATCTTAAACTGATAACAAGTATGTACTTACCTCTTACTTACTATATACCCTCCAGGATTTAACTACTATCTTCCTTCACTGCTAGTTGCTAAGGGAATTATCTCAAGAATACACTGTAATTTTACACTAACAAACCTAAATAACCAAAGTTCCCGATGGTTAAACCAATTTTGCAAAGGCAGTTTTTTCTTTTAGTTTGAAACAAATCAACAGTTAGAGAATCAGTGTTATTAACTTAAAAGTGTTTTGTAGTTTCTTATGTTGTGCCATGCTTAAGATATTCAAATGTACTCATACTCGTTTTTCAAGTTTAGATAATGTATATTGTAATTCATAATAATTTCATCTGTAGTTATCTTCACAGATAGGTTAACATTTTTCTCCTTTATGTAACACAAATTGAAACAATACAATGTAGCTTTTAAGACTGATAGTATTTCTTAGGCAACTATAATATTGCTTCAAATACATTATCTGTTATCTCTGTAATTGTTACTTTTACACTAAATAAAAAACTTTTTATAAATGGTGTGGTTGTTCACGTTTATGTTAGTTTGTGTTTGATAAGCAACAGGCTTGCTATTAAAAATACTTTGAATAAAACAAATGTGTCGTTCTTTTCTGCCATTTTAATCTTGTCTAAAACTAATTTCATTAGTTGAAAAATTATGAAATCGGTCAGTTTCATAAGTAATTATTTTAATGTTTCATGAGTGAAAGTCAGAAGAAATTCGTCAGTTCTTTTATTGTATAAATTAATAAAGTAGACTAGTCTTAAAAGTTAAAACAGTACAAATAGTTCTTAAAGCTAAAATATCACAGCAAATATCTTTTAAACTATTAGATTCTAAAATATTTAGAACTAATTCAATTTTTTCTACTGACTATCTTCATTGTCACTTTCTTCTCCTCTTGCTTGGTTGTAAAGAGGAAGATCTCGCAGAATTTCAACTAAATCTTCAGCTGCCTGTAAGAATTGAAAATGTTTTAAATTTACATGACAATTGGTGGGTTTAACAATAAAATAAATAGTTTGTATACAACATCAAACTCGAGTAGAGAGGTTTATTTATATGGACTAGGCTTAATTATTAGTTTAAACAAAAAAATCAAATTTAGACCTTTTTGATTAAGAAAAAAAACCTAATGTATAAATAGTGAAGGCAGAAGATGCTCAATATTGAAAAGAGTAATAGTATTATTCTATGCATGAACAAATATGTACAGTAACACAACAATAAATTATGTTAAGTTAAAGTAAAGTTAACTTAGCTCCCCCAAAGTAATAACTTACAGGGAAGTTATAAGAAGAACAGGGCAGCGATAAAAAACTGTTGGTAAAAGCTTACACAGTCCAAGCGACTTGGTCAAAATCTTGAGAATTTCAATACATTTTTCTGACAGTAATTTAAACTGGCACAAAAGGGATTTAGAAAAAAATTAAGTTTTTTCAAAGGTTACAAGAGCGAAAGTGTGAGTAATAATTGCTTTGGATTTCTCCTTGTTTAATATAAAATAGTTCTTTGATGTATTTGACATTTTTGTTTCCCTCTCAAAGATTTAGTTACATCTAAAAACGTAAATTTATGCCCTGGAAGCAGAAACAACCTTGACACTAATAAGACTATACAATACATTTTTGGAAAATTCAAAATGAAAAGTTGCTAGCAGCAAAAGAAAACTAATTAAGCTATTAGCTGCGGAACTGTGCCACGGTCATAACATTGAATCAAATACGAATTTTCACGTTAAAACATGTCGTAGCAGTGAATGTGTTAAAGCTATGGAATACTTACTGAAATCAAAGAGAGTCCAAGATATTAATTTTTCTTATTTCACCAAGAGAATCCATTGATACCAATTTTAACGTTTTGACTTGCCTACATACCTTTTGTGTACAAATCAAATCAATCTTTAAATATTGTCGTAAAACAAAGTTCATGCATTGACACTGTCATCGATTACGGCTTACATTAGCCAAGTCCCTGACCTATACCATTCGTTTTTAAAAAGCGTGTACAATTGAAAGCTTACATTTCTGAGAGTGAGACAAGAGTCGTACTCCAAACGGCGGATGAACTTGTCTAGCTTCGGTGACCAGAGGGTTTGCAGAGCCTTGTCACAGTACTGCGCCATGAGTTGCATCAGTAGGCACGCCCGCGTCTGGAGCATGCTGGTGCCTCTGAACATGAGTTGGAACCAATCCAGGTCTGTAAATAACGATGAAGATTCATTTTCTTTGAGGTTACTGCCAAAAATTGCGAGAATATTCAACTCATCTCTCCTTGGGACAAGAGTGTTCAATCTGAGTTAAATCCACCAAGAAAGGTAAAATTTACCCAAGTATTATTGTTTCACACTGTCTTTATTGATTGTACACAATCAATATGTATCTACATCGATTGATCAATATCTACATTGATTTATGTACAGTAAAACCAACTAAGGTGGTAGTCCGAATTTCAAAAAAATCCGGATGAGTGCGGGTTTTATTACTTACTCCTGTCCCACTGGAAACGATAAAAATAGACTCAAGAAAACAAACCTGAAGAGTCAGACAGCAGTGTTTCATCGACCAGGTTAGAGTTCTCCGGCATTTGTCTCAGGATGTGAGTCAGAATGGCCACCAGATCCAACGCAATCCGAGGTTGAACTCTGCCAACAAAAATTTCATAAATTGAAAAGTACTGTTCATAAAGCTTCTATTCTTCAGCACAGTTCAAATTCAAGTTATGTAGCTGTACTCAATTAATTATTGTAGAAGTGGTTAGGCTTTGTGGAGTTCTACAAATGTAGAAACAAACCTGTGAAGGGAGAGGAGCAGGTGAAGCCTCTGCGTCAAGTGGAGGAGAGCCACAACGTCGCACAGCTGACTGAGGAACAGCTCGTCTGTGTGAACCAGCTGATTAACAAGCACCAACACTCGCTCCAGTGCAATCAGGTGATCAGCTGACAGCTTACCACTCTCCACCTGGGTGACGGGGCTGGAGCAGTTGCTGCGGTTAGTGAGCAGCTTCACAGAGTACATCAGGCTGGAGACCACCTTCACCTCTTTGTACACCTGAAATTCAAAAGAACAACACAGTTTAGTCAAAGTTTTTACAATAAAGTTGCCACAATTTGAAAAATCGTTGCTCTTAGGCTTTTGCGGCCAATGTAACAACTATAATCTAGTTCACACCAATTCATCACAATAATTAGCTTGAAACATTTCGGTCACTGATTGGCAGAAACTGTAGATGGCAAGATTGAAATATTTCAAGCTAAATTATTACAATGTTTTGACAGGGTGTGAACTGGAAGAACTAGATTATAGGTCAAGTTTGTCTTGTTTAACGAGGCAAAGTGAAACTTAATATCTATAATTTAGTTTTCTAACTCCAAGAGATTTTCTATCAGGTTTGGGAATCCAAACTCCCTGATATTTTCACTAAATAACTATTTGAGATGCCGACCACTATCAAGAGGGTATTTTAAGGCAAATGGTGAAGGAGGAGTGTGATGAGTGGTAGTAATGAGTTATGAGGTGTAGTATTGTTACAAACTAAGGCCGACTCTTCCTTAGAATGTGTCATTAATTAATAGCCCAATGACCAATGGAAATACAAGGACCAACGGCTTAACGTGACTTCCGAACCAAGCAGGTGATGGTCTGATATGTTTAAACGATGGTGAAAGTTGATGCGGGTATCATCAGATGATCACTGAGACTATCTGAGCCTCTTTAGACCTATATCATCCTCAAAACCTGACCTCCATGAAGCTGGATTACAGGTCCACGCCACGAGTCCCAGTCAAGGTGTATTTTCACTTTTCAGGTGTATTTTGAGAAACCCCAGACTCATGAAATCACTCAAAGCTTGCATTTCAGTCATATTCTGGCATTATATTAGCCTACTAATAATTAAATTAAAGGCCAAACAATATGTATTTCATTTTACTTGCACCAAATGAAAATGTTAATTATAATAATAAGTAGTTTATAACCAATGTTTAACTGTTTTATTTTAAGAAGAATCAGGAGCAAAGCTCTTCTCTTTAGATCCTTATAACCCAAAACTAGAAAAAAGAAGGCCTGAACAGTTACAAAATTTAAAATAGGCCAATTGATGGACTGTCAAAGGAGGAGTTTGCTAGAATGTACAGGGGTATAAAATAAAAGTAAAGAACTGGAAAGAAAAGGATCAAAGCATGATTCATAGTCTAGTTAGATTTTATAAAAGAGAGAACTAACTGTAAACATTTAACATAGTTCATATTGCAGAAATGGGTCAAGATTTATAAAATGCAACTATTACTTGATATTGGTTCTATACGTACAGAGATGATAACAGCGAGTTCGGACTTGGTGACTCCGGGAGCCACGAAGGGCAGAGACAGCAGACACGCGATGTGCTCCGACACCTGAGGTGAAGAGCCGTGATTGGTCAACGCGTTGGTTACCATGGTGATGAAGCTCTTCTCACTCATGCTCTCCACGTCTCCCCGCATCACTTCCTTCATACTCTGCTCCAGGAACGCTAACCACTCTTCCGTCTCCAGCGGAGTCACCGCAGGCGTGGACTCATCCGTCGTGTCACTCGTCTGTCACAAAGTCACAAGTTACCATGTGGAAATCAAATTGAACAGTAATTAACGAATGACCATTTTACCTTTCCTAGATTGCTGACTACCTTTCAAGGCCAACACGCAGCTGAACGCTGAAGCGTTACTGGCGTGAGTGAAGTGAATTTCCTCCGCAGTTTGTCCTCTAACTAGCTCCACTCACAGCCTCGCTTCGCCCGCAGCTGTTGTCCTGTTCTTTCACAGGAGCTGTTAGCTATGCTCACAGTCTAGCTTCTACCTCAGATATTGCTGTGAAGAATAATATTTAGGCTGATTAAAGTTAGATACATTAAAGTAGCGCAGATAGAAGGTATGTGTAGGAGCCTACAATTAACACAGTTTCACTTTATTAAATACTGTATGTCTTAAGTTCTGATGTTGATGCTTTTTAAATTGATTTTTTTAGTTTGTATCATACCATCCATACTCACTAGTCATCCATAAATTTTTATTAATGTAATTCATTCCATTATTCATTAACTGTATTCAATCCATTATCATGTGTTTCATATCCATATTAATAAATATATCAATTTGGCACTTATTTGTTTCAAAATTTTTAGTTAGTGTACACATGCAATAACATTGTAAATTTGTTTTATTTTGCATGTTAATAAATAAATAGATTTACTTAGTCACTTACTGCAAGTTATGATAAATATTATAAAACAAGAACATTTTTCAAATGTTATTAAAGTTCCTATTTAACTCAATATTGTTTTATAAAAATTAAAGAATCTTTTTACATTTTTTGAATACAATACTTGGCTAGCGATAGTAAGTACAAGGAGTTTACATCGTTAGCAGCAGTGTGCGAAGGAGGATCAACCTCTACGTCCATCTGGGCAGATGACATCTTCAAACTGCTCAGTTTCTGTTCCAAGGTCTGCAGGTCGATGGCTGAGAGTCCTCCCCCTCCCCCGCTGCTCTCACCCCCACCCAGTCGCTCCACCTGGCAAGCACCATCCCTCGTCTCCCCTCTGTCTCTTTTCTTGCTCCTCTTTTCTGTTTCTGCAATCATCTTAATTTTCTGTGGAAGTCCTCTGAAACACCAGTATACATGGTGGTCATTTTAAGGTTCTTTTAGAAAAGAACTGTATGGTTTTGAGAGTGAAGGAATTAAAAAATTACTGATGATTGCTTTAAAAATCTTTAGTTAAGAAGTAAGGATCAGTTAACCATTTGACTGGTACGGCCGAGGTTTATGCAAAACATGCATTAGTGCCTCCAGTGCTAATCCCAACAGGGATGTAAAAGAAACACTAGTCTGGAAAATTATACCTCCAAATGTATGACTGTTACCCTGCTGTAATATTGATTTATACATTTTAAATAGTAATACCAATTTCATAAACATCATATAAAACTCACTGTAGTAATTCTAGTTATTATTAATAACTGTTGGTTAAAATGCAATTAAAATCACACAGCCACTTGATTTCGTTGGCAAAATCTTTTGTTGAGCCATGAAAAATATATTTCTGCAAAAACTTGTTTCTTTTGAGTTTCAAGTTAATTTCTCTTGTTATGCTAGTTATCCAAATTATTGCTTAGGCAGATTGGGCTCCACTTATTTTGGTAAGTCTCGATTGACCGGATTGAAACTCATGTAAACTATTCAAAACATGTGTTTAACAAACTTACTGATCATGACTTTCTCCTTTCTTTGCCAAATCTTGCTTTTGAGTTTCTTTTTCTAAGGCTTGAGAGGAGGATAATTCTTGAGTTAAGGGTTGAGAAATACCTGAAATACATTAAACAATGTTTAAATTTGATAGTAACATATTTTTAAAAGAAGCCAAATCACAAAAGTGCTGCAGACTATTTTGATTAGCTATTAGCAGCCCAATAAAAATTGTAAGGTAAAAGTAATCCTGTTGTACTACAAACAAAATAAAATAAACAATAGAAAACCATTTTATAATAAGAAATAATGTGAATACATTAATTCTTATTTTTGTTTGTTCTTGCTTAACATAATATCAAGAAATAAGAGGTTGAATACTGTGGCTCAAACCCAGACTCCTCATTTTTTGGGTGAAAGTGCTCAGTAATTTATAGGTTTTGCCTATAATAATGCTGCTTTATTATAGTACGTACTGCATCAAATATTAATATTGTTTAGCCTCAAAATTCTGATTCTGTGTTAAATAAATAAATTAAATAATTTAAAAACTCAAGAACCATGTGCAACTGACATCACAAAACTTCTTTCTTAATGTTAAATAAGTTTGTCTTGTTTAAAAAGACGATGTTAGAGCTGCAACATTCTCTGTACCACTCAACCTTGACCTTTATCCAATGTTACCGCATAAACACTTGCCTACGACTCGATCCCGGAATCATGAGCGATCCATCCCAGGGATAGGTCCATAACAGAATTTGGAGTGAGTTTTGTAGATACTTTTAATTTTTTTATAACCAACTGAGGTTTTTACTAAAGCACTCAGAACTAAACAAAGCCGTCGGGCAGCATTACATACATGAGGCAATAGACGAGGAGACCTTGTCCTGGAGGAAGGGGTGTTTGAGCAGCGTGGGCCAGGAGAGTCGCTGAGCAGGATCTTTCTGGAGCAGCCCTCGCAAGAAGCTGGTGGCGTTGACACTCAGGTGCGTCGGCCACTTGACCTCCTCGTAGCGGATCATGCGCACCAGCTGCAGAATCGAGTTGGTCTTGAACGGCGGCGTCCCGACAAGCATCTCGTATCACGATGCATCCAAGTGACCTGGAAGTTGATCAGATCTACTTATTCAAAACTAGCTGTGTACCTGTGCTTCACAATAGAGTATCTGTATAGATTTTGAAATGTCCTGTTAGTTCTTTTTACAGTATACTCGATATTATTTACATCTACTATACCTGCATCACTTAAAGTGTTCAAAACTTAAGTGTTTCAAACGTCTAAGCCCATTGCAGAACGGTTTGAAAATACATTTTTAAACAATTAAATACTCCGCCATTTTTGTAAACTAATATAGATTGATATTGATTGAGTTTATTGCACTTACCACAAGTCAGCATTGTGATCGTAGGGGCTTTCCTCTATCAGTTCTGGAGCCATATACAAGGGAGTTCCTTTGATAGAAGTCAACACGTGAGTTCCGCGACTCATACTCCGAGCAAAACCAAAGTCACACAACTTTGCAACACTGTCTTCTGTTATTAGAACATTTTGTGGTTTTAAATCTCTGAAACAAAAATGTCTTATAATTAGTGGTTGTTAGTGACATATTTAGCCTAGATTTACACCTATCTGCAATCCCAAGTCCTCTCAAAGCTTTTTTTCTTATACTGTATTGCAATTTTCAATTTACCTCTGCTAACAACCTCTATTTAGAGGAGAGGGAGTAAAACACTTAAACATGGCGAAATATTGTACTTCAGATGTACCCTTACTACTTATGTGTTCTTATATGTTTGAACATTTTGAACTGTTAAAGTAGTCTTAAGATTAGGAGGATAGTTATAACACAAAAAGTTAGTAACTACAGTCAACTCTTGATTAACCGCGATAAAGTCTGGTTGAGGCTTCCCAAATAAGCAAAATCGCGGTTAGTCCACAAACACTCAAAATTATTGTACAATGAGGTATATAAAGACGTAAACAACTAAAATTGCGGATTCTAGTAAGCAGTGCATGTGGAATCTGGTCATTAGTTCTCATGTATTTTAGCACTGTGCGGTCGGGCGCGTGGGTTGGTTCCACGGTTTTAGTTAGCTACTAAGCGATCAGCAGCGCTAGCGTCGAACTCTTTACAGGTCACGTAACTTGGTTACCACAGCAACCAGAAAATGGCGACAAGATGGCGACGGAGTATTGTTAGTGTTTATGCTGTTATTGTTATCTTACTTTCGTATATCACCTTGATACCATTGTATCGCCAATGCTCAATGTTATACTGGTTGCACAATTGTTTACTGTTGAACCACGATCAATGTTCTGCATCATGTAGTTTTGCTGTACTGAGGTCAATACAACCCGTTTGCCTTTAGTAGTCATCGTTTCGTAATCACCAATAACCATTCCGATAACAAAAACAACTCCTGCAACCGCACT
This sequence comes from Matsumurasca onukii, assembly GCA_018831715.1. Taxonomy (NCBI): domain Eukaryota; kingdom Metazoa; phylum Arthropoda; class Insecta; order Hemiptera; family Cicadellidae; genus Matsumurasca; species Matsumurasca onukii. The sequence goes on along the minus strand of CM032063.1, from coordinate 39,363,619 downwards.
TCAGAAAATTATATGCTCTCTTATACCACTGTCAAAACCTTCAATAGGCCTAGATTTATTGGTGAGGAGGATGGGTAATTCCGGTAGGTGGGGAAAATTGCTATTTTTGGACTAATACTGTCAAGGGAGTCAGTGAAAACGAGTCAACGTCACGTGGCCCGCGGAACACTATTATCGTCTGTTTTGTGAGGGATGGCGGCATTGTAATTTTTCCAGTTGGTGTCGCGGTTAATCCGCAACACGGTTAATCGATTACGGTTAATTGGGAGTTGACTGTATTTCACTATCATGATACCTGTGTAAAAACCTTAGTAACTACTTCACTGTCATTGTACCTGTGTAAAACTCGGTTTGAATGCAAGTAGAAAAGAGCTGACACCAGATCACAAACTATTGGTAGAGCTACTTTCTCCGTTAGACGACATTGCTTGGATAAAATATAGTGAAGATCCCGTTTGCAAAACTCAGTGACAACAACTATCTGAAACACACCAGAGCATCAACTTGAAGAAAGTAACTCGTTGAGGAGTTTGAAAGACATCTTGACTAAATCTTACAAACATAACTTAGTAAGATTTAAACATCTCTATTTAGTTTGAAAGTTCATAATAGTGGCGGAGAGCAATTTAGTAAAAGGAAAGAACGGACTTTTCCTGCCACTTCCGGAGAAAAACTACTCCTAACGTTTGGTTAGTTAAAAACTCCACCGTCTTCAGAGAACCACACTAATCTAGGAACTATATTTAATTAATATCTTAACTTAAGACCTAACCTAAGACTATTCCAACCAATATTTGAAAATACTGCTACATCATAAAATTTGATGGCTTGTCAAAATTACAATTAAAAATATAACCAGGACAAGCCATCAAATTTTATGATGTAGCGGTATTTTCAAATATTGGTTGGAATAAATAGTCTTAGGTTAGATCTTGCCAAGTTATTAATTAAATGTAAAGATTAATGTAGTCCTCTGAAGACAAGTGAGTTTTAACTACCCAAACGTTAGGGAGTAGCCCTGAAGTGGCAGGAAAGTCCTGCTCTTCTGCTTTACTAAAATCTCTATTTAAACTCTCAAAGTTTAAAAATCTGCAGTAATAGCCATGACTTTCTCCCATAGATCAGTTTAAAACATGCATTTTTTTGGGACGCCTCACTCCTACAATTTTATTGTATTTTCATGAAATAAACATTGTTTTAAAGTTTGTCAATGTTTTAGTGGTTCTGCTGAATTTCCATATTCTCATTTATAAAGCAATGACATAAGGCCAAAAATTATAAAGATTTGTATTTTAACTTCTTGGTTTATTATTAACCAACAAATGGGATTTTTAAATATTGGATAGCGGATTCACTGCAGTACATTGCAATCTTCCAATAAAACTTGTTTCAAACCGATGTATTACAGTAATGAAAACGGTAGACTAAAAAATGCTTGTTTTTAGATTATTTACATGGAAAAAAACAAAATGGCTGACCGGTACTGGGCACTCTCAAGTGAGATGCCTTTGCATACATTATTTGTACTGAGTGATGGATGAAGGTTTGTAATTCAATGTATATTTCCTTTGAAATTTAACAACAGATTTTCTAATTTGTTTTTCAAATAATACACAAAGTAAACAATAAACTTGGAAATTCAAAGTAACTTATTAGTAAATATGGATGTACGCCTCTTTATACTCTCAATTGTGTAAACTTTAACATTAAAAAACTTGATCATCCCGGAATAATTAAAAGCCAAACACAGATAAACTGAAACATATGTTGTTTTAGTGCATTTCACACTCTCAAGTCTAGCCCATCTAGTTTTAACTTATGTATAATATTATATTACCTCGTTCTCTGTTTCAAAAGAATTAATCATTTGAATAATGTTGAGATGATGAAGATTCTTTTGTATTTCACATTCACTTCTAAGACTTACTAACTCTTTGGTCGATCTCCCACACTGAAACAAAATTGCATACACACTTTTGCAAGGCAGTCAATTGTTGAGTAAAATTGCCAAAAGCAATAACCACTCTTAGCTTATATAGCCAGCATTCTACAACATTTATAGATGACAAAGACAAATTAAAAGACCGTAAATGTAAAGTTTGTAATGAGATATTTGTTTTTAAATTAAATTTAATAATACAAGAATTGAAACAACTGAGATGCACCCTTTAAACATTTAATTTAACCACTACTACGGTTTCGGGAATTATCCCATCTTCCTGGTGGTACAAATCATCACAAATTACCTACTAAAATACTTAACTTTGTATACAAACAAAAGTATAAATTAACAAGATAAATAAATATTTACAGATGGTCAATTTCCCAACAACAACAAAAATTAAATGTTTAAAGGGTGCATCTCAGTTGTTTCAATTCTTGTATTAATATACCATCTATCCCTCAAAAGTGAACAGATATCACAAAATATAAATTTTATTAATAATTAATGCATTTTTATGAGAAAGAGTGTTATGTTATATCACTCATTTAACAGGCTCTAAAGCCATTCTTGGGAGGAAAACTGTTGGCAACCTATGAAGATCTCAAACAAGAGATGACATTTTGGTTTTAGCACATGGTATTTTTACAGTTTGCTTTTTTGCCATGACAATTTGATAAGCCTAGAAAATTTAATAAGCCAAATTTATCTTGGCTCTACATTAGAAGAGTTTTTCACATGGCGCCTTGAAGAACTGTGATAAACGATGAGGAAACTCGTTTGGTCCCAGGGCCAAGCTAAGGCAGTGGGTGTAGCTAACAAGTGACACAAATTTTTAACTATGTTATTTTGAAATTACAGTAGGACGTCAATAATCCGAACTAATTGGGACCAAGGGTGGTTTGGATTTTCAAATTGTTGATTTTTTCAAACAAAGGCAAAAAAAGACATGTGTGCTTTAATTGTTGTTATTTTATTGATTTAAATAGGTTAACTGCAAATACAAGACCTATAGAACATCTTAAATTTATTTTTGAATTGTAAGGCAAACATGTTTCCTTTTCAATTTTGTTGACGCGTTGCCATTGGGAGAAACTCTCACACACCACGTGATAACAAGCGAAATAAAAGCACTGTACACGGTACCTAAGCGTAGAAAGACTTCGTCACTGTTTATTATGGCAGGGTACAGACTAGTGTGTTGCTAGTGGAAGGAGAGACGGATGTAGGGTAGAGGCGAGCTAAAAATAGCTCTTAGGTCACTGCCACAATACACTGCGTGAGTCACCGCATACATACATCACACACACCTGTGGACTGTTGCGGGTGAGTCACCATTACTGCTTATGTAAACAACTTATTGGTGCATATGGACCGTTCCAGTTCAAACACACTTCTATTTTAATCTCGCTTCGCCAAACTTTTTGTTCCATCCTTAGTAATATTTAAATCGTATTTGACAAAAACATATTTTTGCATTTTCTTCCTGGAAAGGTGTTTGGACTTTTGACATTTTTGGATAATTGACGTTCAGATTATCGACTTCCTACTGTAATGTAATTTATCAGCGAAATGTCACACCTGAGGCTCAGTACCTTGTGCCCATGCGCGGCTCTGACCATAGGTCCCTGTCTTGAATATTGTATTGATTTATTTTCCATGACAAATGCCTATTTCACTAATTTTTTCAAAATATTGATGACTCTGGGAGTTGCCAGGTCGGTGCTCCTTGGGTGTTGTCCACTATCGAGCTAACCAAACCGTTCCTAAACTAAATAACGACGAGCAATCAATCGAATCAATTTGAGGAGTACTTCAAATGAATATAATTCTAGCCTGTTATCATTGCATGGAATAAACAACTAAGTGTTGCTTAAAGAACGAACGTCTAAATTTAGTACAACTCTCATGGAAATTGTTGATAAAATGAATATACTAGCTTTCCAAGATAGACATAGAATAATCCAATGTAAAAACTTACCTTTCTGATTATTTTCAGTGCAATCACTTCTTTTGTAGCTCTAATTTTAGCTTTGAAAACTCGGCCAAAAGAACCTTCTCCAACTAAACTTAAAATTTTGTAGTCCTCCATCGTGCATATGCCCAAATAACCTGGTAGGACCTAGCCCACGGCTAAGAAGCCTAGACCTAAATATATAACAATGCAAATAAAACGTCTAAACAATGACCACAGATTGTATTCGGCACTACTAAGTCATGATTTTACCTATACTGATAACAGCTAACTCTCATAACATTATAATAAACTAGCAGTACGTTCCAAACAAAACGTATAACCTTTCTAATGAACCTGGGTTTTTGACGTTAGGAGCAGAGAGGTTTTGACTTTAGAGTTTAGAGAAAGAATGGCCATGGAGGAAGAATAAGCAGTATAGAATAGAAAAAAGCGTGTAGCAGTTTAATATTCACGTCCCCTAAAAGTAATAATGAATTTTATCTTGGGCCGGAGTTGGGCACGGGAAAATGCGTCAAGGGAAAATTTATATGAAGTATTTATTACAACAAAATCATATTTCTGGGTGGTTTCCTTCATTTATATGTTATATATTGTCTAAAACCCTTGCAAATATGATATTATTAAGCTTACGCATGCAGTAAAGTAATAATATACTAAGAACCTTATCAATATACTTATGTATTATATTATTCTTCAGTTACACAGAAAAGGTAGAGCACAAGTCCACATAAAAATATATGGTTTATATTGACGGGGGCAACGATCTTCTATACATAAGATCGAAATGTCATAATTTTGTCTTGCCCTTGTTTTGCGATTATGGATGAGTGAATGTCCAATCTTTAATTATTGTTTGTTGTGTATTGCGCCTGTAGATCTTACAGTTGAGAGGAAATGCTATGCAGAGCGGAGGATCTACAGGTGCAATACAAGGCATTTAATAGTTTGAACTATGTTTGTTGTGGAATACAATAATACAGTGGATGATAGCTTCAAAGATGTACTTATTTATGGCTTTCAAAGTAAGGTAGCTATGTAGCGTTCATTTTTATTTATCAATCTTATGGATTTCATTTGTATTATTAATTTATTGGAATTAATTTTGTTATAGACGGATTCATGATGTAGTTCCCCAAGCAGTTTCCCGAGTCCTGTCGAGTCATCTTATTTGTGGTATGTTTAAATCTTTAATGATTGTCAACGACGTAGTGGAAGGTAAAATACCCTGTAGGTAACGCAAAGCTACAAGCTACAGCTTGTTGTAAATGTCTTTGTGTAAGTCTCGATGCGGTATTAAATACTTAAAAGCTTCAATGATAATAAATACTAATGAGGGTAACGAGCTCCAACAAATGAAAATATATAACTAATTAAAAAATGTAAACCATATAAAATTAAGATTTGCTTTATGAAGTTTTAACACTATTGAATAAATACTACTTTGGTTGTTATACTTAATTTACCAACACGAGGTTGTTCTGGGGTCTGCTATAATAGAAAAATCAACGTTCTTTGTTCCCTTCAGTGTTTATTTGTTGATTGGACGAAACATCTTTTGGAAGGGGTCAGATTTGGGATAATGACGAAAATGGAAAATTAAGCAACTGTTCGTAGGGGTTTTATTTGCAGAAATAAACACAACTACTGCTGCATGCATGTAAGTTATTAATTAAATTGTGTACATGATAAGTGTTGTATTAGATAGCTATTCATAGGCTTGATGTTGAATTCGCCTTGATTTCTAATGCATAATTGGACTTTGTAACTGCTATCATGGAGGTTAAACTAACCGAGTGTTTATTAGCTTGGATACGATTTTAAAAAGGGCCAGGAGCTTGTAACTGCTCATATAATATAATACAATTATAATCAATACCTTTTTCTTGTACAAAGTCGGTAGCTTCTTCGATTGTTAAAGCCTACTCCTGTACTTAAATACTATTCCTGGATTGGGTAATACAACATGAAATTTATGAGTGTAATAATATGAAAAGTACAAGTGTCCATTAACCATCAACAGGATTTTAACAGACCATTTGGGCTGTAACTCAAATGATGATCTTGTACAGTTGTCGAGAGTAGGGGCTTATCCTCTTGAAGTGGTTGAAGGTGCTAATTTACCCTAAAATACCAGCACTTTCACCCTCCTTGTAAAATGTCCTAAGATTGACTGATTTTCATCTAGGAATTAAGCGGAAGTAGGTGAAAACAGCATAAACTTACCCTAACCTAAACTGACAAAATCTAAACTAACCTTGTCCTCTTGTTAACCTTCATCAAAACTAACTTAACCTAGCCTAAACTAACTTGCCTTTAACCTGGGAATAGTCCCAACTTCAATGATTTTTTTAATATGCTCCACGCCTCAAATAAAAGAAATGAAAATGTGGGGGCCCTTTTCTTTTTGTGCCAAAATCAATTTTTATCAAGTAGAACAAAAGTCACTAAACTGGGGACATACTTTAATATCTATTGTAAACTGTCAATGTAGGATACTAACAACTGATTTCTGCAACTGGCCAATCTGTTTTGGGCTTCAAAGATAACTTCCAACATTATTCTACTTTACCACACTATTAAAACATTTCTTTTCCATTTAAATGCTTAAGATTAGCATTTCTGAATAACTGCAGTAGTGTCAGTCTAACCACGCTAACCTTTAGGTTTAGTTCTAAACTTGTTTACAATTTTAGTGAACTTGTATTGACCTAGCCAATTAATGTAAGTTTTGTTTTAACGGTCTAATAAAATCATTGAATCATTATGTTTGGGTATCAACTTTTCAAGCGTCATTGACGTAGAACCCTGGTTGCCTAATACAAGCTCAGAACCAAATTGCCGTAGATCACAGTTTTACAGTCTATAGCCTATTTTCCGCCTGCTGGGCTAGTTGCTTATTCCACCATAGTATGGTAACAGTAGTCATGTGACATAGTTATGTCGAGCTCGGGCTTCACTTCTATGACAATGGCGGCCTCCTTGGCTTCTGATTGGAGAAAACAATATTTTTGCCTTCCCAAGGATATTTAAAAAGGCAATGCCACAAACTTCGGCTGCCGCGACCGGCTCCTCAATATGCAGGATTTCACCCACTCCATATTTTTTGTTTACCCGTTGCGTTTTATAGCATTTAATTGCTTAGTTTTTACAGTTTAAATGGCAGAATTGGCAGGTGGTTCTGTTTCCTATTATTTTTAGTCTAATTCCATACAAAACAAACAACCTAATAAGAAACTAACAAATCTAATTTTTCTTAGAAAATACACTATCCCCAAGTTCCAGATGCAGGAAGTTTTGTTGCATTATGACAATAATATTGACATTAATTGGTTTGTTTGTAGGTTCTTCCAACAAGATGATGGGGGACAAAATATTACAACAAACTTGTAGAAGAGATGTAAGGAAGGAGTCAAATGAAACAATTTCAAATGAGCTTATAAGTGAAGAACAAATGCCCTTTCTCTGCAGTTTAAGCTTAACAGACTCAATGTGTAGTGATGACACAATTGATTTGGAACGTTCCAAGCATAGTGAACCTTTTGATTCGACAAATAAAACCTACCCACAGATGAAGCTGACACCTATGGAAAATAACTTTATGGTAAATGAAAACGAATGTGTTCAGTGCGACAGATTGAACACTGAAATTTCTTCTTCTATGAATGCAACAAATAATTCAAACAGTACACTGAACAACTCGTCCAGAATGAGTTTATCACTTCACGATGTTTCCAATCTGTTACCACTACAATTGAATGAAAAATCCACCAACACAGTTTCCTGTGAGACAATCCACAGTCAATCTCTGTCTTCAACTACCAAGTCTAAAGACTCTGGCTTTCAAAGATCCTACAGCTGCCTCAGTTTGAACAGCAGTAGGAGAAACTACGACCATGTTGAAAGCAAAGTAAAAGCTTACATTCAAAATATCAAAGACTCAGAAGCTCTGAGAAAGAAAAACAAATTGTCAGCGGCACAACTGAAATCTCCGGAATGTAAGCATGATGTGCTTGAAAATGACGTAGATGTTGATAAAGATGATTTGATAACACAAATTCAGGAATTGAAACATGAGTTGGAAGAAAAGGCCCTTTTCATTGATACCCAACAAAAAAATTACAACAACTTGTTGTTGAAGTTTGCAGAAGCAAAAAATACAATTGATGCATTACGGTTGCAAAGACTCAGTTTGAACTATTCAAGCAGTTTTAATGAGCTAACCAATGACTCAAAACCACTCAACAATATAAATTTCCATCCTTTCAAAACCATTTCCAGAAATTTGAAGAATGAAAACTCAATGTACTTTTCAGAAAATGAACTGAATACAACAGACAAAAACTCATCCGTAGGGTTGATTTCAAACAGTTCACCAACTGCGTCTTTCAAACCCAGGCACATTTCTACTCCGTGCAAGAAAGACGTAAACATTGGTAAATGTTTGAGTCCCGTTAGCAAAATGTTCAGCAGCTCTTCAAGACTTGATTCAAATCGCAAGCCACTTTCAAATTTAAAGAAACAAGAAACTTCACAGAAATCTACTTCTCTGAGTGAAGAGAATATTGATTGCCGACATTGTGTATCTGGAGTGTCAAATTATAATTTTGCAAAAAGAATAGAAGTGCCAAACTTGGAAGACAAGTCTAGTGTATTGCCTAGACAATGCAGAAGTGTTGGACAAATTGATCTCCCTAATGTTGATCCTTTTGACAAGGTAAGGCTATTTTATTACTAATTATTTGTTAAGATGAGATAGAAAAAAAACTTTAAGATGCACAGTGTAAAAGGCTGCATGCTAGCTAATAAATAGAAAAAAGCTGTTCTTTGCTATCCATACACACGTGATGAACCTGTATCTCTATTGATAATTTATTTCAAGTGTAGTGTTTGGATTTTTAATAATTATTGTAATAAATAGCTTAGTAACAAAAACACCCTTAATTAAAAACCTTTCTAATGAAAAGAAATCAGTGTAATGTTTTGGCTCTCAGGCCATGATCACATTCTTTGTATCATCTCCATTATCATAAAAGACAACACATAAAAAATCATACAACGACTTTAACAAATTGTGATTGTAATTAATTAGTTGAATCTGTTTATAGCCTGAAAGCCGAAACATGTCACTAAAATTTCTTTTCACAAAAGTTTTTTACTAAGGGTATTTTTGTTACTTATCTATTTATAAATACCTGAAAGTCCCTTTAGTTATTGAAATGCTGATTGATTCTGTCTATTGCATGTATTTGCTTAGTGACAAATAAACAGATTTGAACTACAGGGAATGTCGAACTATCCCCTATGTTTCTTCTGTACCTAAGTAAATTTGAAATATACAGTAGGTTCCAGTTTGTTCAAATGCATCAGGCCCAAATACTGATCCAAACTAAGAGAAGTATTAAAGTATCCGTGGATATTAAGTATTTTAAGGTATTATTAGTTATTCATTGTCCGACCAATGTCTTAAAAATCTTTTAATTTAGTTTTTCACATATTTTATTTTTAACTAAAGATGTCTTACAAAGGTGAAAACCCATGTTCAAGACATTGAAGATGATGTTGTGACAATCAGTGGTGAATGCACTTGAAACAGCATCAATAAATCTATAGAAGATTTAGATAACCGACTGAAAGATAATTTAAACCTAAGTTGACATAGGTTTGACTTATCTTATAGTGTCTAGACTTTGAATGAGATGAGTTGTGTGTTGTATTGTATGATATTATTTAATTAACTAAAGAAATATTTTCAGGTTAAAAAATGGCAAGCATCCCTTCCAAGCGTTAATCTTCTCGGGACTTCAAGCTCGTCAGAAGTTGAAGACTTTGGAGTTGAGATGGATCTAGACAGCAAACCAGCCACTCACAAAGAGCAAGAAATAAACCAATCCCTGTCGAAAGAACTTCATGTCAAATGCAAAATCAGTGACATACCAACATCAGTTTCAAATTCAATGCCCACCAATAAAAACCTGTCTGTGAATACCTATAAAGAGGTTACCAATATCTGTAATATTACTAAAACTGAAGAAAAGAACACTTATAACAAAAATTGTTCAAGTGCGAAACAAAACAAACCAGGCACCTTCTCCAATTTTAATGAGCATGCGTTTCCGGATCCCATTGAAGCACAATTTTCATCTATGTCTGAAGCGGAAACACAAAGCTTTCTTCCAAAATCTTCCGGCACTTGCTCATTTGGAAACCAAAAAGAAAGTGCTTTGAAAAGTGATGATGATAGTTCAAGCGTGTCATCCTCCGTATTGGGCTCAAGCGCTGCCAGCAGTCCGTTGAAAGGGTGCAAACGGGGATCCACTAGCAGCCAGACTGCCAATCCAAGTAAGGCTCCGAAGTTTGTTTTGCGGGAGCCTAGGCTCAGTTTTGAGCAAAACCAGATTGTCGTGGATGCAAACAAGATATCTTCTCCAAAAAGAAGTGCCAAACCAAAGAATTCCAACCTAAGCAGTTCCTTGTTGTTGAAAACTGAATCTAGTCAAAGGAAAGCATGGAATGCCAGAAACAGCACAAATTTCAACGTTTGCAAAGAGTTTTACTTTAAGGTGAGTAGTTTTTATTGTTTTTAAATTGTATGTTGGAAGAATAATTGTGCAGAGTTTAGTTCTTCATACAAGTGTTAACAATGTTTTAAGTTTAACTGTTATCTTGCACCGCTATTGATTTTCAAAAATTATTGAATGATCGGTTTTAGGTAGAGTATTTTTTAAAGTAACTCGCTAAAAAGTACATTCACACTGATTTCAAGCTATCTTAAGAATGTTGCTTAGAGCTGGAGTTATTTCTAATAGTAATGATTTTGTTTCCTAAAACTCATGTGACTAAGCGGAGCTATGCGTTATGGCTGCTCTGCGCTCATCGTCCCGTAACACAATGTTAGGTGCACTCTGCATCCGGCAACACGTATCCTATCATTAAAGTGACAGTTGTTTATAATATTTGTTTTTGATATTTTAGGACTAAAAGTAGGTAGAAGAAGGAATTATCATAGTTTACACTAAATAATCGCCAGTGTTGGGTAACCTAGTTTTTAAAGTTGTGAGCTAAAACGACTAGAAACAAGTAGCTATCTGTATTCACTCTCGTTAGAGCTAATTTTAAAATGGCTTTTAGAACTAGAGTGAGATGAGCTCAAATAGTCTATTTTAACGCTAGCCTACGACCGTGCCACACTTGTTGTCCCAAGATGCATGTTTGGGGTATCGCGCTGTGGCACGTTGTGTATTACATCTGGGGCACAGTCTATGTTTCATATTTGACTATTTCAGCACTGAAAGTAGCAGAAGGAATAGCGTGATTCACACTGGATAATGGTAATGGCTCCGATTGTAGTGTGCTGATGCAAAAACTAACAATTGAAAGTAATAGCCGCTACTTCCCAAACTGCTTAAAAGTAGCATGATACTACTTAACACTGATAATTGTTCTGAATGTAATACACTGACACCAAAAACTAATCCTTTCAAGAAATTAGCGTTGTTTTTAAAACTGTTATGCCTAGGGGCACGCTAAGTCATTAGCTACAAATAAAATAGTGCTTTACTGTCAAAAAGATTAATTAAATATTCAATCTAGATATCTTTATTATGATGAAAAATACATCAAAATTGAACTTAAGTGCATTATGGAAGATATAACTAACAAAAAATATGTTCTCCTCCTCTGCCAAAGTCCACGATATTATGTTTTTTTCTATAGTTACACCTTCCCAAGTTTGAAAATAAATAAAACTTGTTTCATCACGTTAGTTTTATAATTATATTGTGTAAATAATTAGAATAACTCTTCTGCTAGGCAATTTTCTGTTAAGAATGTAAGAAAATTTTAGTTTGAATAAAGTGTAGAAGATGTGATTTCAGTGAATCATTTTGTGGTAGCTACATCAGGCGCAATTAACTAAGCTTATCACTTGTGCGCTTACTCTGTAGATAACAACTTACTTATTTACATAACTTAACACAGCTGATATCTTCTGCTTCTGTACTGATATCGTGAAAGCTTCACTGCACTGGGACTATGTGAAAAAAGGCCTCATTTGGAACAAAAAGAACACAAACATATTATAAGACAAAAAGTGATCAATACATTCCATCAATATAAAATTTAAATATTAAATAAATATCAGTAAATTCATTGTGTAACACCAAAATCTCAGTTAAACCACTTCAAAAATTTTATGAAACCATAAAACTAATTTGTTTGGTTATGTAAAATTTGTGTAAATAATCTCCTGTAAACATTTATTTTTTGTAGAAGAGCAGTTCACTTCAAGAGAGCTTTGACATCATGGAAAAAATGATTGTTCAAGGATCATCAATCATTAAGAACACTCTTATGGAACTGCAACAATCGCTAATAACCGGAGAGAAACAAAGAGCTCAATCGTAATACTTTGGTACCACCAACTTCAATCGATCGTTGATAAGAATAGGCCTACTGTATTTCCCTGTACATATTGCATGTCGATTATTTTACATAATTGTTACTTGTGCCATGTTTTTGTTACGTATGTGTTCTTTTATTGTGAGCATTTTTGTGCATTTATTTTACGTGTGCTTTTATATTTTTAATGACGTGTTTTATACCCAAAGAATTTTACATATATTATGTACTTTTTACCAATTGATCATCTTTTGCATAGGCTTTTGCTGTGTATTAATTTGTTTGCTTGTAACATGTTGTTAATGAGTTAATCTTAATTGGAATGGGCATTTTGGAATACACGTTGTGAGACAGCCACTCAAGCTCTTTCTTGCTCGAGTCAGATCCTACTTGAGCTGCGTTCAAATCCCACCGTATTTTGCAGCGACAATGGCTATGGCTTTTGCAAAGTAGGATTTAACCCCAAAACAGCTTCAACCCCTTTGTAGGAACTCGTGTATACCATTTTTTTTAAAACTAAAGTCAATGTTAACTGAATAATTGTACATATTTTATTTTGTACTACTACTTGTCAATATAAACTTGCTCTCTGATCAGTGCCCTGTCACCTATTGTCAGGTGCAATGATACTGTTTTTATTTTAGACATTAGTTTTATCTTAGTTTGATGATAACCCCACTGTTGTTAGTTTATCATTGCCCTTTTGGCTAACTATTAAAAGTCTGCCTGATCAATCATTGAAAACTTGAAACTTTACATATTTTGTTAAGTCGTTTTTGTGTGCCATTAAACATTGTTGTATTGTTACTCAATTGAAATGTATTACTCTCAGAATGGTTGTATCTCGACGCAATGTTTTCATGAGGTTCTATGTAGTTGTGTTTTGTGCTTTTTCTTCAGTTGTGCATTTGTTAAGCTTGCAATGTTGTTCACGGGAATATTACAAGGCATGGAACGTTACCGATAAACACAAACTGTCTATGCCAATTTCTAGTCTGTAGATTTTATTCGTTCAAATAGTTTTATTGTGTCACCAGACTTGTTGATCCCTGTACGATTTGGTTCCTTTCAAAACAAGAGTGCTAGTACATTTACCTTAAGTTTTATGGTTGAAAGGTTAATGATAATTCTTTGTTAAATGTAAAGTGCAGTTATTTTTGAACCTGTAATACTTGTAGTTAAAATAGTACATTAGCTTAGGTAATAAAATGTACAAAATCCTTAGTTTACCAAATCAATAGGTTTGTATCTCATGATAAAATACCAAATATTGTTGTGTCTAGTCTATGATAATTTACTTTATTCATATTATAATAATATCATAATCACCAAAGATTCTACCGAAATGTTGTAAATTAACATAAACGTCAATAAACTTGGACAAGACTTAAATTGAATTTTTTGCATGATTAAAATTAAATCTTCCAACATTTGAGAAATAGTCAGTGTAAACTTTTGATTTTCAATATCTTGTTAGTTTTCTCCACCCTGACTAGTTTAATCACGGTTAGAGTGAAATTTATAATCTAAACTTTGAAAAGTTAATAAAGACGGTTTCAATTTCATTTTAGTTAAAGCGCCTCACCAACTTCTAATGTGGGAAGGACACTTAAATTAAAATTTTAAAATTAAGACTTAAATCTCATTAGTTTAGAACATTATCACAGTTAAATTTGGCCATTCATTTTGTCCGCAACTAGTAGCTATGTAAGAAAATGTTGTTCTAAAAGTAATGTTTGTAAAATTTTACTGGAGTACACTAGAGTCCTGCTAATTCAAACCCGGTTAATCCGAAAATCCGCCTAATCCAAACACTGTTAGGGGAAAAAATTTATAAAACTGTTGAGTCAGTTTATTAAATAAAACTAGTTCCAAGTTGTGTCATACTGTATGGGTTTAATAACGAACCAGCACTCATAATGGCGCACTATACGCATGTATGTGCTCAAATAATAGCTTTGAACAAAACACACTGACAGTATGACACGGTGAGTCATCGATTGTATTTAGAACGGATGACCGTACTGTTTTCTACCTGGAATTTTAGGTCTGAAGCGAGGGTTGGTTAGAAAGGTCAGTGTCTGTTGTTACATGCAGTAAGCCCTACTGCGCAGCCATCCGTATACTGCCAAATGCGTTAATTCCGCTGTTTATTAGTGCAGAGTACTGCAGGATTAAAATACATAATTCCGTTCTTACATATATAACATATTAGTCCCTCAAAGTCATTATATGACCTTATAAGGTCAATATATAATAAATGCACCAATATATGCCAAAATCGCCTAATCGATTTTGGCTAATCTGACAGGTCCGGTACCAATTAGTTTGGATTAGCAGGACTCCAGTGTATTTTAAACTTTCCTTAAACCCATGCTCATTGTCCCCTCCCCTTGTGGTAAATCCCAGAATGCACTACTTTGGTCATTTCTATGAACAGGTAGATGAGCGTCCGTCCTTATATTGTACAAAACTGATGCTGACTGTGGTGTCAACTGTTTCAAATGAAATATAACTAACTCAAATTATATTTGAACATTTCCCCATGTACAAATAATTTTGAACAGTGCAATCACATCTTCCTAAATGTTTGGAAAATTTAAACCAATATATTTGTACATATTGATACCGAACTAGTATGAATGGTTTTTATAATCCCTCGGCCATTGTTTTGAATTTCAAGTACAACACTGTTGATTGAAATAGTGAAGTCACCTATCTCCAGTGCCTTCAAAAATGTGTATCAGAGCATCCTTGTATTTTTACATAATATTTTCTGTAAAATTTGAAAGTGATCCACAAATGATATATTGAACAAATATAATCCATTTTTACTGTTCAACGCAGTAATATCCGAGAGGCTTGCAGTTGTTAAAATCGCAAACCAAACAATTTTCGGGGTTTGGACAAACTATTACTTGTAAGAGAACACTACAAGTTATGCTTTCCTTGTTATGCTTTTGTCACATCTTCTTCATGTTTGTGCCATTTATGATCTCAACCAGAAACCACTTATAGTTTGGTTAAACGGCACACAGGCCAATGTACACAAAGTCTAATTAATGTCATTTATTAGATTAAGGTGTTTTAACATTAATTTATAATGTTACCTTTAGAAACAATGTGTGCCAAATTTTAACCTTAACACAATAAGTAGTAGTTACTAATTGATTTTCTTTATATAGTAGTTTAGTAAACATCAACAAATTTGTTGTAGTTTTAAAAGTTGAGTTTAATAGTTAATATTGTAGATTAATATATAGTAGGTTAAGAGTGTAATTAAGAAATATGAATGAGTTTCAATTACCATTTTAATTTACAATAACATTGAGTCAATTAGTTAATGATCAGCACAAGAAATCCCACCTGAAGTGTCATTATTATTAAGAACTGTTTTTGTGTTGTTGAAATATATAATCTTTTTTACGTAGCCTCTTGTTTATTAAACCTTAAATCGCCTGGTTTTCTTGGAGATGATGTCGATCCGACACTGGAAAGTAAAATTGTTGTGAAACTTGGTTTACTTACTTAATGTCTTCACCTGACGCCTTTTAAGGATTGGTTGCATCAAATTAGATTTTCGGAGCTAATCTTCCTTCAGAAATAAAGGCTTTCAGCTCAAGTCCCCTCACGTAGTAGAGGGAGAGATCTTAAAATTAATTCTCTTCTCAGTGTACTCTTGAATCTATGATTGTTTTTTAAATATTTTAACCTTAATATTAAACTACTGTGTTAGGTTCTCACAACATTGTTATCTGTGTCCATAGCTCATTGGGAGAATTGTGGCTTCAGGTTCTATTCCAAGCACATGGAGTTGAACTGTTTTTTAAATTGTTGTAATTCACTTAACTATAGATTAAGTTTTTCAGACTGAAACGTCCTCCTTTTTTACTAACAATGAAAAATATCCCTGTTAATATTTCATACTCGGAAATTCTCCCATTGTCAACAACAAAACTAGAACAAAGTAAAGTTCATCGACATCTAATATCATGGTTTATTACCTATTGGTTGTAAAATAGCAGTCGCCACTTTCTAGAAAACCATAACTTTAAAATTCCTCTGGTGAATTCAACAAAACAATGTTGGAAATAAACTTTTAAAGAGAGTAAAGGATAAAATACCTCACACTACAGATTTTGAAAAGTGCAGTTATTAGAGCACTACAGCAATCATAGACAGATGGTTAAAATGTAGTTGGTTGTGAAAAGTTTTCATCAATCGGTTGTCCTTCAACATTCGTACAAATTAGTTTCACCAATTAAACACATGTTTGAAAAGATTTCTATAATTTAATTTTCAGACTTTTACCAACAGTCCTGGGGAATTTCATTTGTGATATTTGTCTGTCCCCTGGTTTTGTTGATTTGTCAATGACATAGAATAATTGCAAACGCAAAAAGGAAACCACATCTTTTATTTGACATTTGTAATGAAAAACAGTAATGAAAATGTAATTAAATGCCTGAGGGTGAAGATTGCTTGCTACCGCTTGTAGACTCGTATGTACTATTATTGAATAAAGTAATTCATATTCAAATTAATATTGACTTTTATTTTATACACAAAATTATATGTTCAAAACAAAACCAGTAATGTTTATCTTTTTAAACAATGTAACATCAAATAATATTAGAAAGGAACATATGGTAATTGGTTGTACTAACCAATTTCCATATATTTCATTTTCATATAACACCACAGTATAGAACTGGATTCATACCCCTGGACCTGACAATTTCATTCGGGGAACAAAGGGTACAAATAATAAACATCCAACTATTAATTTGGGTGTGCCCTTTATTATAAACAGTAGTCTAAGATTTCTAGAAATTATAGGCTATGTAAAAATATGCATAACATTTGTTTATTTACAAAATGTCCCACTTTTCTAAAAGTAAAATGACTATACACATGGTTTTGTGAGATTGCAAAATCATAGAAAATCCAGCATCTTGATTTCAAGGGTAGATCGAGATCATGAAAATTGAAGAGGCGATCTTAAGTTTAACGCATCCAGGCAGTTAATTAAACATAATTATACACCCTAAAAATAGGGTTTCATGAAAAAGTTATTAAAATCTTGGAGCACTTAAGAATTGCATGCTCTTTGCTAAACTAAATCACTTGCAAAGGTATTTGTTGTTTTTTTAAACCTATAGTACCTATATAGGGAATGAAATTACAAAAATAAAGTATTTTGTTAACATCCTCACTTTTATCTTAGAACAAATATGGTAACCTGTTAATTTGTACATAGATTATTGATTCTAACAAGTCAGTTTAATGAAAATTATTTAAGACATACTAGTAATAAGTCAAGGGCAAGACATAACAAAGTCCTTAAAGTACACAGAAACAATAAACACCCATAAACCCTAAAGTGTTTATAACTGGAAGGAAAAAATTAAATTGACCAAAAAACAAACAAATCTTTTGACTATTCAATCTAAAATAATACAATTCCTAATATTATTGTTGAAAATAATGGTAAATCTAGTTTTTTAAAGATATATTTACATGTAATTTTTTTTATTGCCAATTTTCAAGCAATTTAGTCAGTGTATTATGGAGGGAAAAATTAAAGCATATATCACAAACAAAGTAATAAGCTAGCATAACAAACTGTAAGAACATTTGTACACACATAGTTTTAACTGCCAATTATGTATTTCCTTAAGTTTCTATGTGCCGTTTTGCCAACTCCTCTAACCGTAGACGGGTATGTTAACCATAACATTACAAAACATCAACTTCCAACTCTAGTAAAAGTTAACGCTTTATGTGAACAATCATTGTCTTCTAGTCACCTGGTGGCCGAGGACTGTCTTGTTTTATGCATGTTAACTTTGAATACAATGTTCCATTTTCTATTGTTGTACACAAAGAATGTAGGGTAGCCAATTAGACTGTTTATCAGGCATAGTGGTAGTATAAAAATCACACCATTAAAAGAGGGATTCACAGTAATCCACAGCCAATTAATGATAATAGTTTTGGAAAAATAGTTTGTAAAATTTTGTTTATGTATATTCTATACCACAGTACACATTCACAATAAATAATTATGTGGTTATTTATTGCAGGTAGGATGATCAATATTATCCAGCATCCTTTACTGAAGGGTAAAAAAATGTTTCAATAAACCTAAATTAATTCATTAAAAATTTAAAATATACTTAAAAGAAAACTTAAAACCCATTCACACGAAAACTGTATTATTTACACTGCCTGGTTTCATTCTTTGGGCTATTTACAATCAAGTCTTTTAGCATTGGTGTATTTACATTTAATTTCTACTCAAATCCAGTTTATGAAAAAAGTTCACAAACTTTAAAAAATTTCTTACTAGTAAAACCCTAAGGAATTAAAGACAAAAATATTTGCCGATTAAATATCTGCTTATGGTTGAGAGTTCGAAATGCTCGTTGGGCTTCTGGCGGAGAAGCAAGACACACTCGAGCATCACCCGTTGCTTTCCCACTCTCGTCGAACCTCCGTATAACGTTGTCTTTAGTCAGGTGGTAGCCTCTGAAGAATTCTAAGATGTCTTCGACCTCTGCTCTGAATGGTACATTTTCCATGGCCACAACACAACCAGGTTTTCCGAAAGCATGGACGTTTTGGGATTCTCCATCCCTGTGCGGTGGAGGCGGACCAAATCGGCCTCTGAATGCTCCTCTCCCTCTACCTCTTGGTGGGAAGGGCTGGGGATATCTCGTGTGAGACCCTGGAGGAGGAAAGAACTGTTGATGATGTGGATGTTCTGGAAAATCTGGATATGAAGGTTCATAGTGAGGTATTAAAATTCCGAGTGCTTGCATCATTTGGTCTCTGCTTACTGCCTCTACTGTTACGACACTTCTGCCCATCAATGTCTGATTTTTATTCAGAGCTCTTTCAACTTCCTCAACTGAGTTGAACTCACAAAATGCATCTCCTGCAGGTTTTTCTTGTTTGTCTAACATGATATGAATTTGAGTTGGTGCTAGACCTTCATCTGAAAAAAAGTCAAGTATGTCCCTGTCGGTTGCTGTGAAAGGCAGGCCTTTCAAAATTAAACATTCCGTGTCAAGGAAGCCTGAAGTTCTTTTGTTATGGTGTTCTCTAACTCCATGCATTTGTCTAGCTTCTTTTCTATCAGGAAGAGAATGGTTTTCGTCTCTTGCCTTAATTGAAGGCAGCGTTGGCTTAGGTTCAATCGCTTCCCCTCCTTTGGGTGTTTTTACTTCTGACGCATTATTGTGTTTTGATGGGTTAGTTTCAGTTGGCAAGTCAGGCTTTGGAGTTACATGAGTTTCCTTTTTAAAATCTGAGGGTTTTCCTCCAGCTCTTTCATCTGAATCAGTTTTTTTTACCCTATCATCTGAATCTGTTTTTTGTTGCCTGTCATCTGAATCAGTTTTTGAAACAGTAGGTTTTTGTTCAGTCTTGGGTTTTGGAGGACGCCCTCGTTCTTCCTTATAGTTTTCATAATCGTCACGAGATGTTGGCCTTCTTCGAGGATCATTCCTATCTCTGGAACTAAATCGACTTCTTTCCCTTGAAGGTTGATGTTTGTCACGGTAGTCCTCCCTCTCATAGGGTCTTTTGTTGTAGCCTCCTTGTGATGATCTTGGTACGTCTTCATTCCTTCTATCTGAACGTGAGTCAAAACTGTTTCCTCTTGGATCTTTCGTATCAAAAGGTTTAGAACTTGGTGTGGGTAATAAGCCTTTGGACAAAGGTCTATTGTCATTTTTGTATCTTGATTCTTGTGAGTGGGCTGTTGGCTGGTCCCTGGTATGATAAGGTCCACGTGTATCGTAGTTATCGGAATCCATTTCCTCATCAATTTCTTCCATATTTTTACGATCTCTTGCATGATCAAATTCATTTTCATAGCATGCTGCTACTTTGACACTGTTATACCTAACGGAAAGCCTAGAAGAGTTCATCAGTGCTCTTTTTGCTTCCACTGGATTTTGGAATCTTATATAACCAGTAGCAGTTTTCATGCCCATTCCTATTAAAAGAAAAGCATCTGAAATTTTATAGCCTCTGAAAAGATTATAAATATCATTATCATTGGCATTTGGTGGCACTTCATGAATAACAAGATCTGTAAATGGTTCTGCAGGGATGTGAGGCTCAGAAAATTCATTGTAGTTTCGGTTAAAACCCCGAGGCTGAGATTCCTCAGGGAAGTTGCTTTTGTATTCAGAGTAGTCTGGTGTTTTATCAAAAATGTGATCTTCAATTGGTAAAAGCTCCACAGCTGAATTTTTAAGCATTAGGCCTGTCTTTTTGAGTGCTAAATCCTTGAATAATGGTTTTGCAAAACGTACATACGCCATTCCTACTTTATTTCCTTTTTTATCAGTAACAATTTTTATTCCATCTCTAGGAATCTGAATTCCTTGAAAAAACTGTTTTATATCCATTATAGTGGTGTTCAAAGGCATATTTCTTATTTCCAAACAAGAGTTGTTGGAGAACAAGTTTTTCTTTGTGGGGTCAAAATCTCTTCCTTGAAAGTTTCCTTTTTGAAGGCTAAAGTGGTCATCTTCTTGCTCAGGATGTCCCGGTCTGAAATTGTTCCCCTGTGGAGGGAATGCAGCTTGCAGTCTTGGATCTTGAGTATAAGGTGCAGGAAAGCGTTCTGGTGGCTGGCCAATAGAAGGATTCATATACATTCCCATCCCAGGATTAACGAATTGTGGTAGATTGCCTCCCATTGGAGCACTCATATTGATCCCTGGTGGCATACCCATCATGGGTTGCCATCCAGTTGGTGGTTGTAATTGTTCTCCAGGCTTACCTGGTTGCTTTTGTGAGAATGGCACAATAGGTAGAGTTGTTGGAGTAGGAAATGGAAAAAGACCAAACGATCCATCAGGGTTTTTCAGAGCATCCATCGGGAAAGCTGGTGGCATTTGCAATGGCACTGAAGGAGCTGTTAAAGAGGGTTGAATTCGACTCGGGTTTATCTGCGGTGGCAAATGAGGTGGACCAGTCACATTTGCACGTAAAGGTTGAAGGGTATTTGGTTTTCCAGCAGGAATTTCTGCTAGTAACTCAGGATTTACTGGTTTGTCAACTGTTCCCGCAGAAACCCATCCAGAATTCTTAAATCCCGGTTTCTCAGCAGCATTTGGTGCAACACTTTGAGAGGGGTCTGCATCTTTCTCAGTGTTTTTCCCATTTTCTAAACTACTTCGGTCATTTCTATCATTATCTTTCTTTCTGTCCCTTGATGATTTGCGGGATCTATCCCTTGATCTACTCCTGTCTCTGTATCTCCTTCTATCTCGACGGTCCCTGCTACGGTCTCGGCTCCTGTCTCTTCTTTTACGATCTCTCCTACTTCTATAACGATCTTTTGATCTTGAGCGATCTCGCGATTTTGACCTATCCTTTGATTTAGATCTAGAGGCACGTCTTCGGCTGCGCTTGCTGTCCTTGTAGGTGGAGTCTTTATCTATGTCTTTGCCTTGATGATTTTTTTCCAAATCAGTGGCTTGTTTAATTTGATCAGAAAGTGTTTCAGGAGTTGGGATGTCAGTCAGAGGAAGATGAGGGACAGTTTTATCTTCTGGAGTGGCTATTTTAGGTGGAAGATGACTTAAGGGAGTCATCACTGGCATGGCTGGAGCTGTCTGGATTGGAGTGGGTGGTATCTGAGCTACTTGCAGAGTTGTTGTTGGGATAGGGGCAGGAGGAATGTGCATGAAGCTTTGCATGGCTATACTCTGAGCTCGAGCAGTTTCAATCACTTTTTGCATTTCTGAACGCGAGCTCAGCAAAAGTTTTATCTTGACTTCTTTGATTTTCCCTCCGTCTATCAGCATTGCTTGGCGAGCATCTTCATCCGTGCTGTAACATATTTCAGCTTGATATAATTGTAGTAAAAACACAAGAGTTATAGAAAGCAAAATAATATTCAAAATTTATTATTAATTTCAAAATCAAGTAAAATAACTAAATCATTCAATTTTGGTTATGCCAATGCCATTGCTATAACAATAAAGATATATTTTTAGTTAAATTAGAATGTTTATTGCAATAACGTATTTTATTAGTTTAAGACTGCTCTGACAGACAAACTTAGGTGTATTGTTCCTTGGGTCTAACTAAACCATTGTATTGAACACAACAACTTTGAAGTGCTTTGTTTTTTTTTCACAGGCCGACATTTTTCACTAAATAAATAATTATGTAATAGTGGCTCAAACAACTGAGCTGAAATTTGGTGTGATGTATCTAATAACATATACATAATCAACAGATTTGTAGGACTTGAGTTTCCCCAAATGGTACAAATTCAAAAGTGGCACAAACAGGGTTTATTTAAAATAACACAAACTTTCTGTGCTTGAAAACATTCTTTCATTACAATCAATCCAAGAAATAAACGTAGGGCCTAATTCATGATTTCCAAATAAATTTAGTTAAACCTAAGGTGCAATTGGATAAGTGAACAGCATTTTAAAATTAGTCCCATCATGCTTTGATCAGCTGTAGGATATATAAGTCGGCCTAAAATTTGCCTGTGAGTCACCTTACCCTATTCTGTATTATCTTCCTATCACCGAACATGAAAAGGGTTAGACTTTGACCTGCCTAAATCCTAGTATCTTAGTGTGTGTTTATGCTTTTGGGTGAATGCATTGTACATTCTTTGTGTCTATTCTTAGACAAAACCAAAGGTTTCTCATTACTTTGGCCTATCCATCACTGGGTTCAGTCCAGAGGTAACAAACTAGAGAAAGCTGTTTAAAATGGTGATCATAAACATAAATTTTGGACATTTACAAAAACTTTGTTTTGTTTGTAAGCCTATGAAACGGTTCTAAGTTTTGTCAGTTTTCTAATAATATGTCACAAGTGCACCTTTTGAAAAAATTGTCACTTCCAAAAAACATTAAGAGTAGGTAGCTCTTAATATGAAAACTATTATTACGGTATGAGAAAGAGAATGTACGATGTAAGAAAGAAGGACTCATTTGTATTCTTCTATCTTAGAAAGTAAACTATTTGAAGTTTGTTGTTGAAACACCAGCTTGTGTTGAAACACTGTATATGAAGTGAACAAGTATACATAATATAAGGGCTTCCGTATTGTCATGCTAAAAGATTATGTTGATTTAAACACAAGGAACAATACCCTTCAGTTTTTAATACAGAGTCCTTTTCCAAGGACTCTTTTTCTTTCAACTACCTTTAAGTTTTGATCTAGTATTTTGTATTTAATCTCAATGTTTTCCTTGATGAATATTTTAATTCACATTCTATCCTTGAGATGTAAATATACCATTTTGTCCTTTTGTTGGTTTGTACTTATTTCTAGATCCAAACAGTGCTTGAAGTAGTACCTAAACGCAATGAAGGCATCGCCGAGTTCCCCGCCAACGATGTGGACTCCTCCCTCGGGGATGGACAGGCCCTGGAAGTAGGTGCGAATGTCGAGAGAATTGGCCGACCACGGCAGGTTCTGCAGGCGGATGATTACACTCATGTCTGCCTCGGACGATCCACTGTGGGCACAACACCGGCAGATAATAGTACGGGCATCTTACCAAGCAGAGGATTGACTGCTGCTGTTGACGTAAGTAATCTACAATGTGAAAATATTGTGGTGTAGCCATGAGTTGCGAGAGCTCTCATAACCAACTATCTTTAATGGTAGAAGGCTGTTCACATGAGAAATGATTTGATGGAAATTGTATACTATAGAATAATTATAGCTGATTATAATGGCAATAAAAAAGAAGACTCAAAACTAAACCAGGCCACGACGACCATGAGTAAGCACCACTTGCACAAAGTGAATCAAGTTTCCTTTGCAATTTGTTACTGTTATTAAGCTTCATTCACAGTCTAAGCTTTGCAATTCAGCTGTTCGCTCGCTCACAGCCTGAAAGCTACCTCAGTTTCACCTCCTGTCTGATCAGGGGCATTACGAGGCTCAAACTTACGTGTTCTTTTACTACCAGTTTTATTACATATTGATTTCCATAATCTTTGGTACATTGATGGATACCATTAAAATACATATTTATTTAAAATATTAATGAAATTGAGATAGAAATTAACTGTTTTAGATTATTAAAAGCAACTTTTTGCAGCTCTCCCCCAAAGGGTACTTTTCGGTAGTTTAATTTTGCTGGCTAGCGATTCTTGACTGAGATATTTTATAAAAGGAAAATTTGTATCAAACTTCATGAAAATCTGACAAAAAATCAACTGTAGAGAACACATATATAATTATATATATTCTTCTATTACACAAGAAAGTAAAAGAACAAGTCTACATATGAAGAAAGATAAAGCATATTTTGCCATTTTACATGGCTTAATCATAGCCTAACTAACATGATTGGTAATTAATTTTTCACAATATCTGAGGGCATATTAAAAGAACCTCCGTTGCTGTAGACAAGTGATTGATTGTGAATCAATGTTAAGCCAACATTTTTGTATGCAGTTTTGTGATGCTTAATGTAAAAACAAAACTACAACTTTCTTTGGTACTCTGTAATACTAATATACTTGCCAGCCAGTTGTACTGAGCAGTATTGAGGCACTTCCGGCATCCCGGGCTACCCCCTCAACATTATACTCTGCTTTGAAGCTTTTGTCACATTTTTTGTCAGTAATGTGTTTTAAGTGTTTAAGTTTTGGACAAAGAAAACCTTCAACGGACACATTTCAAGATTCAACTGACTGATAAACGTTACAATGGGTGAGAATTTTCAGAAAAACTTTGCTTAGAAATGTGCTGTCCCAAGTTATTAATAAAAACCTATTTACTAAACCAAACAAAAATTGACATTTAAAATAACTAAAAGACTCAGCATAAATTATTATTTTCAATTTTGAAATTTTCTTTCTTAGCTACATTTCAAGCTAAGTGGCCAAAGCTTTTCAAACTATCATATTAGTTTTTGGAAACATTCAAATCCCTTAAAACCCTGTAAAATATTTTTTTTAATGTTCCTCCATACTAGATCAATAATTATGTAAAATTATCCCCACCCATATTGCCTAACTTTTGTCAAAATTCTAAGCCAATTTGTTTTATTTTCCTCAAAATTTCAACTACAACATATTGGTGACATAATATTACCCTACACCAATGGCTATAATGACCTAACCATTTAAAGTCTTTGTGGTTATCTTGTACCATTTGTTTTGGCGAAAACTTATTCAAATGTAAAAAAAGGATTATTTTAACTATCGCCCATAGCAGTGACCAGGCACGGGTTATTTGCTGAGACAGTTCTGTGTGAGAAGCAAAAACGAGAAAGAAACCACGCTCTCTCCGCCCAGTACGAGATTGGTCTCTCTTAGCTAGGAGATGTTGACCGTGCTGACGTACTCGTGTATAACATTGAAGATAGCTCTCTGAGTGATAAGAAGGTATTGAACCCACTGTCAGCACTTGAGCGAGTTAGGAAGGCCAACAAGTCTGTTCACTCCTTAGGAGCCTGACACTCTGTCCAAGAATTTTGCAAGAAGTAGAGACCTGAGCTATCACCTCAACCAGGCCCTGCAAGAAAACTGGCTTCACTGCCACTTAATAGCAGGGTCATGTTCTTCGTTCGTGGTTAAGTGGTAGAGAGGACTATAAAGTCCTAACTTCGACACGTAAATAAAGACTTTTTCATTCATTCATTCATGTTCAAGTGAAAGCTCCGCCTCCCTAAACGTGCTCTTGACACGCATCACATGGTTATATCCTCATGCTCACCCTCTACCAGCGTTCTACAGTACTTTTTTACCAGCCTGTACCAGCAGTGGTGCCTGGTGTAGACAGATTGAAGCTGACTGTACAGTTAGATCAAGCAAACTGTAGATCATAAATGCTGTTTTTAGAGCAGTCAGGATGTGTAGGGGAGCTTGTTGATACTGCTTGCCGTTTTGTTCTTTATGGCAATAGAACCAAATAGCTTATATCATATGGAAATTTGTCAGGCTACAATCTAGAACAAATCCTATTTTCTAAAGAGCACTACAAACCATCATTTGCCCAGGGCTCCGCAAAGTCTGAATCTTCCCCTGAATTTCATCCCATTCTGATGAAGTTACACTTTTAATTTCATAATAATATTGTACATTTCCGCTATGATTGATCAAAATATAAAATTTGGCCTAACTTTTTAATTATCATTTAAAATCTTAAAAATAATATAATTAATTTTCTAAATTTTAAATTTGTTATCATTTTGTAGTTTTATTATAATTTTTTTAATATTTATATACAGCCTGTTCCAAATTTTATGCTCACGATGGGGATCTCCCAAACCAGACAACTGGACAAGGTGGAATAATTTAAGCTCATTTCAAGCTCTTCAAACATTTTTTTGCTTGCTTTAAGCCAATTTACAGCTCCTATAGTCAAAAATGTTTTGTCAAAATTTCATTTTAGTCCTGCTCCTGTAAAACAAACAAGATTTTAACTAAACAAAGCGGTTATTTTCTTTTTTAATCTAAACTTTAAAACAAGTTAATTAAAATTTGTTTGAAGTCCCCAAGTGTTGTTTTTGGGGTCAAGTTGAGATTGCTCTTAGAAAGGGCATTACACCTTCGATAGCATTATGAAAATAATTTTCGATTCCATGATACCCTACAAGACATACTTACTCTAAGATTTAGTCTAAAGTTATTAAAATAAGAGTTTTTCACAGTCAGGGCCTCCCTGGTGGAAGGGGGTTAGACTGTGCCATCGCTGATTCAGAAATAAAGCTAGCGTGGTCAACTGGTTAGCTTTATTTAATTCTTCTTCAGAATGAAAAACATCTATAACAAGATTTTAAAATTTCACTTAGATGATATTACAATAAACTATGTGACTATTACGTATTACTATCCAGAAAGTAAATTACGTTTTAATAAAAATTCTACGAAGATTAGGAATTTTTATTATATACATTTGAAAGCCACATTAAATAACTACTTTTCTACATAATGCATGCATACAAATTTAGGCAATTATCATTCCGATGGCGAGCTTTAAAATTTCTTGGTCATAAAATTCTGCGGCTTGTTCCTTCAACCACATTTTGTTACTTCTTCCTGCAGCCGTTCATCATCATCAAAGCTGTCGCGTTGCCATACTTCTTCATCGTTGGGAACAAGTGGTAGTAAACGGTGCAAGATCGAACTTTGTACGGTGGATGAAACAACTCCCTCGTGCCGGTCACCATAATCTTCCTTATCGACATCGTTTGCATGCATTTCTTTTTGTTTCCGGTTTGT
This sequence comes from Matsumurasca onukii, assembly GCA_018831715.1. Taxonomy (NCBI): domain Eukaryota; kingdom Metazoa; phylum Arthropoda; class Insecta; order Hemiptera; family Cicadellidae; genus Matsumurasca; species Matsumurasca onukii. The sequence continues at coordinate 39,336,062 of CM032063.1, read as the reverse complement.
GTGTCCACTGCATTGACTGCAATTTCGTCTCACAGTTAACATGTTTCACATGTTCCACCACCAGTAACAATCGATTAAGTAGTGAATCGCCATATTTGTGGTAATGGTCAAAAACGTTAACGCTGCACCCATTCGCTGATTTTTGCGATTTCATTAGCTTTTCCGCGAAGTTCGGCATCCGTAGCTGGGTCTTCCACCGGCTTTTAGAGTGGGTGCACATTTGTTCAGCCATTTTAAGCGTGCATTAGTAAAAACACCACCCCACACCCACTCAGGGGCCGATCCCACCCGTCCCAAAACTCTTGTTTTAATACCTTTGCCCAAATCTTACACAAAGTATGTCTTGTGTGGTATTATTGGAATCAGAAAATTATTTTCCTAAATTCGAGATAAAACCTAGTGCTACCATAAAAAATCTCAACTTTACCCCAAAAGTTGACACTAAGGGCTGCAAAAATTTTTAATTCATTATGTTTTTAAATTATCATTTAAAATCTTAAAATAATATAATTAATTTTCCAAATTTTAAATTTATCATTTTGTAGTTTTATTATAATTTTTTTAATATTATAGCCTGTTCCAAATTTTATGCTCACGATGGGGATCTCCCAAACCAGACAACTTTCATAAGGTCAAAAATAAAAAATGGAATAATTTAAGCTATTTCAAAAAGCTCTTCAAACATTTTGCTTTCTTTTAAGCCAATTTACAGCCCCTATAGTCAAAAATGTGTTTTGTCAAAATTTCATTTTAGTCCTGCTCCTGTAAAACAAACAAGATTTTAACTAAACAAACGGTATTTTTCTTTTTTTAATCTAAACTTTAAAACAAGTTAATTAAAATTTGTTTGAAGTCCCCAAGTGTTGTTTTTTGGGGGTCAAGTTGAGATTGCTCTTAGAAAGGGCATTACTTTTTAACTCGTAAACGTATAGAAAATAATTTTCCGATTCCAACGATACCACACAAGACATACTTACTCTAAGATTTAGTCTAAAGTTATTAAAAACAAGAGTTTTTACAGGTCAGGGCCTCCCTGGGGAAGGGGGTTAGACTGTGCCATCGCGTTCCAGAAATAAAGCTAACGTGGTCAACTGGTTAGCTTTATTTAATTCTTCTTCAGTATGAAAAACATCTCGCTATAACAAGATATTAAAATTTCACTTAGATGATATTACAATAAACTATGTGACTATTACCGTATTACTATCCAGAAAGTAAATTACGTTTTGGAATAAAAATTCTACGAAGATTAGGAAAAGATTTTTTATTATATACATTTGAAAGCCACACTAAAATACTACTTTTCTACATAATGCATCATACAAATTTAGGCAATTATCATACCGATGGATGAGAGCTTTAAAATTTCTTGGTCATAAAATTCTGCCGCTTGTTCCTTCAACCACATTTTGTTACTTCTTCCTGCAGCCGTTCATCATCATCAAGCGCTGTCGTTGCCAGCCACTTCTTCATCGTTGGGAACAAGTGGTAGTTAAGCAGTGCAAGATCCGAACTGGCGATTGGATGAAAACAACTCCCATATGGTCACCATAATCTTCCTTATCGACATCGTTTGCATGCATTTCTTTTTTGTTTCTGAGGGAAATTTGTGTGTCTCTACTGCATTGACTGCAATTTCGTCTCACAGTTAACATGTTTCACCCATGTTCCACCACCAGTAACAATCCGATTAAGTAGTGAATCGCCATATTTGTGGTAATGGTCCAAAAACGTTAACGCTGCACCCATTCGCTGATTTTTGCCATTTCATTAGCTTTTTCCGCAAGTTCGGCATCCGCCCAGCTGGGTCTTCCACTTCGCTTTTCGTCGTGCATTTGTTCAGCCATTTTTAAAGCGATGCATTCGTAAAACACCACCCCCACACCCACTCAGGGGAGTGGTGTCCCACCCCGTCCCCAAAAACTCTTGTTTTTAATACCTTTTGCCCAAATCTTACACAAAGTATGTCTTGTGTGGTATCATTGGAATCAGAAAATTATTTTCTAAACGATTACGAGATAAAACGTAGTGCTACCCATAAAAAATCTCAACTTTACCCCAAAAGTTGACACTAAGGGGCTGCAAAAAAATTTTTATTTCATTATGTTTTTAAATTATACATTAAAACGAGAAAAAACTATTTAAATTATCGCACCTTTTTCATTTTTGACCTGATATGAAAGTGGTATGGTTTAGGAGATCCCCATTGTGAGCATACAATTTGGAACAGGCTGTATATTGTTTATTTAGGGAATTTAGAATTTTTAGTTTTCCTAAAACAAAGTTTTTTGTTATGTATGTGAAATTTTAAAATCTTGAGTCTTTAACCCAAGATTGTTCTTAATTTTCTTTCCTCTTACTGTTGGTCTTAAAATAAGTTATTTTTTATATTTCATAAATTTTTTTATTGGATGAGTGAATTTTAATGGAGGGATCCTAACCTTCGACTGTTGCAAATCAAATAAAACAAAAATGCCTTTATTGTTGAGCGATTTTAAGTTTACAACCTTTTACACAATAACATGTTATTGTAGATTACAAAATTTGAACAACTAAACAGACTGCAGGGTAAAAATGCAGAATGCAGCGTTTGTTCTTCGTTGGAATAGGAAACAAAAATAATTTAGAAATAGCAAGGTTGAAGCAGTAGCGGCTCCAGAGCATGTCTTTGGAAGGGGCCATGAACCAGGGGGGTATGGAATCCCCAGGGAAGTTCTTCAATGCGCTGCCACATGAACTAAAAGTATTGGTTCCAGGCATACTGAAGAAGTTGCAGCAAAGGCAGTTGGTTGAAGACCTTTTGACTGGAAGAACTATAACTGTTATCTTTGTGAATTGTGGTATTTTTGTTTTGCAACTTTGACGCCATTGTTCAATCTTTTAACATTGTAAAAGTAAAGATTTTTGTCCCTCTCTTATTTACCAATGTTCTTTCAAAAGATTTTTTTTCAGAAAATCATGTAGTTTGAAAGTCTTTTTTGAGCAAAGATGAATTTGTTATTCAATTAAAGGTCTTGTTTGGTAAAGTACAGCGCTATGCCCTCTTTTTCTAAAGGATCATTCTATCAAAAATTGCATTCATGGTTAAAAACTTAAACTGCCTCGAGGATGACAACTTAAATTTGTGGTCTTTGGATTTCTACTTGGAAGTCTATTAATTTGAAGTGTTACGCCGAGACTTTTCTCCTTGTGGACCGCAACCCACAAGCAGGAAAATTTAAAAAGTATACCTATGAAGAACAAATTCACCCCCAATAGTCCCACCCGAAGCGTCATAATTATTAGTAAACAGAAAGCAATTTCAGTGATTTCCAGCTCATCATAATGGTACTTCTTTCAACCTAATCCTTTGCATATTTGAAAATAAAACCTTAATTTTACATCAAATGAAGACAACTATCACTATTATTAGAGGGTGAAATCATTTATAGTTCCTGGAATAAAAGTAGTGAGCTGTATCTAGACAGAATATAATTTTATAGATATAATTATTATAATAATAATTATCTAGAACTAATAATATGAGAACTTTAGGGATACTGATTGGTCGTTTTTAGAAGAAACTGATAACCCAAATATGGCTGTGGAGTTGTTTTATAAAGCTATCTATAAGGTTTTAATGATTGGTGTCAAAAAGGCAATAAGGTAGTAAATAAATATCAGTATGGTATAGCAGTGAAGAACTGGCAAAAAGCGGTTGTCTTTTTATTAAAGGCAGCGTCTGTGTTGGCGTCCAACCCAGGAACACTAAGGTGCCTGGATCGAGTGAGCTTAGATAGCGTGCGTTATTTTTTTTTTAGAATATGGAGCAAACTATATATTTTGTATTTATGCATCTGTATATGTTAACTATTTATATATAATTATTGGGTTTATGTACAATTATTTTGATGATATCACGTCTAGTATTATGGTTGTTTAGCTCGAGATATTTATCAATTGTTACTACTGTTATGGAATTAATATAATTATAATTTATTTGTATTGTAATTAATTGTAATTGTACTAGCTTATATTATATTGCTCTGCATGTTTTATTTATTGTTCACTATGTTTATTTATTGGTCTCTATTTAGTATGTACAATCTAGAATTAGTATGTTTTCCCCAAGTCTGTACAGTACTTATGTTTATATTATATTTTTTATTAGCACTGGTCTTTGCAATTAAGTGTTTTATGTATGGTTCAATTCTTAGTGTTATATTTTGGACTTATTTCACCACAATATGCCATGTTAATATAGAATGAACTGCTGTAATGTAATTGGATAATTTCTGTTTTACAGCATGTAAATTAAATACATAAATCTACCCTAAGCAATTTTTTCACGAAATCATACTTGCTTTTGGATGGCAGACCATGAGTTCCAACAGCAAATAGCTGGACAGTGCGTTCAAATCATTTATTTATTAATCTTCAAGGGATGCTGCTGGCGGATGTTGGTTTCCCAAGGGACTGTGAGCTCCATGATGAGTTGTCTGGTACTTAAAGAGTAGGCCGTTATGTCTGGGAAAGAGTTCAGTCAGGCAATTTCTTGAAGGAACCGGTAGTGCTTATTTGCAAAGTCACTTCAAGGAAACATGCTTTCGCATTACAAGGAGAAGTTTCACAAAAAGGACATTGAGCTTCTGTAGAAATCACAATCTTTCTTGGGATCTGGCTAAGTATTTTGAAGAGCATTAGCATACAACTTTTATCATTTGAGGGGATAAATAAAAATTAAACTCCTCGCACATACTTAGGGGAAACAATTGGTGCAAAAACCTGATTAAAAACCTATTTAAGTCAGAGAATGCATTGCCACAACCTCGCTTTTGTATGTCGCTGCATTCTCCTGCTAAGGCCTGGAACTTTTTGATCACACCTTGTATTAATAGTCTTCTTCAGTATAGTATCTATACTCTCACCATTCCAGAATGGTAAGTAAAACTAATTGAAATACAGCACTTTAAATCCAAAAATATGGCCAAACTAACAGTATTGTACTCTATTAATCATGTTTTAACCTGAGGGCGCTATTGACGTGTTAACATGCTACGGTTCAAGCAGGAAGGACCATTGACGCTTCAGCACGCAATACCACTAATCCTATGTTTCAACACTCGGTAGTTCGGTTTCATCGCCAGAGCGCATCGTGTAATGGAGTCAGTCCCCCCTCGCCAGCTGACGGGAAGGCAACATTACTTGCTCAGAGCGCCATCGCAGTAACAAGCTGGTGCTAAAGGCGTATCATCAAGCAGCAGCTTAGTTGACGTACTGTTGCTGCCTTAACTAGTTCGTAGCGTTATCTATTCAAATATTTCAATATGATTTTAAGTTTTCTGTACAAATAGTGATGAGTTTCTTTAGGTGATTTATTTTGTTTTTTTTATAGTAAATGTGTTATTAGTAGTGTGTGAGAGATAGTTTGTGACATTTAGTATGGACAGTTCCGATTTCAAGGATTTGTAAATTAAGTATCCAAAATTCCATCTACTTCTCAGCAACTGGAATGACAAATTTTATGACATGTACATTATATAAGCACTGATGATATTCTTGCTCGTAATACTCCTAATGACAGTGATGTAAAAATGAAAGTGAGGAGGAAATGGAAGACGCTGTCACTTAACAACCAAGAATTTCAACCACAATCCTAAATGCAGCAGTCTCAACACCGAGTTCTTTTGGAAGTCTTTTACTGGAATATATGTTTTGACAATAAATGTGTTGCAAAAGTTACCTTGAAATGCATTTTTGTCATTTTGATCTAAAAACAGCTGCTTTAGACACATGTATGACATGCTACAGTGGCAAAAATTACCCAGGTAAATAAAGGACTGTTTTGATCTTTTTTGGGCATGGACATCAGCTGTTTCTTCAAAACAATGTTTAATTTTAGTTTCTTTATAATATGAAAACATTTATTGATATTTGTTTCTTATTTGGATAATGACAATAAGCATTGTTTGTCACTTGTCCCAAAAGTGTCTTTTTGAACCTCCGTCATATAAATTATAATGGCCTCGGACATTAACTTAAACTCAAGTCAAAAAGTGTCATTTTAGGACCTAGTGAGGAAATATACTATTAACAATACTTCACTAATTAAGTACATTTTCAGATTTTTCTATATACAAATTATTTTGAGCGGCCAACTAATAGCTGCTGAAATGAGAGTTATTATAGCTTGTGGAAAAGTATCCTGTTGAAAGAGTTTATTGTTATATATAACTTTATTCAAAAGAATAGCTCTTGTTCAATATTACAATAGTGGGGGGTATTGTAATGAGTTTATGTTTTGGTATGAATATGCTCACTTCTCCGATCCTTGGCTATTCATGATTAGAACGGGCTGGCGAATAGCCGGCTGCCTTTATTTTTACATTTTTGGGTGCCTTGGGCTGAGTCAAGATAATTGTTTTGAAAGGATACACATAACCTTTGTGTAAGTATAAAATTATTTTTTGGCACTATAAATTAGAAACCGATCTTGTTTTAACAATAACGTTTATATACTTCTTTTTCGCAGTATTTTATTAAATAAAATTGAAGGAATCTCAAACAGGCAATGCCTTTGAGATCCTATATTTTCTTGTAATATTGTATAAATGATCATTGACTAAAATTAGTTTTATAATAGTCTATTTACTTGTACAATCATTTGTTTAACTACATCTAGGATATTTTATACTGTATTTATTCAGCCTTTAAGATTCAGCCCTGGCAGGTAGGTTTCATTGTTTATTTTTGAATTTAAGTTTTGTCTGATTTAAGTGTTCTATGTAATATGTAAATAATCAAGAAAATAAATACATTCTTATTCTTAAATTTAGGTATTGTTCCTCTTGCATCAATCATTAGACAACAAATTTCAATTTGCGTAGGGTTGTTTCATATTGAAGCCAAGATGACTTGAGCGTTATGTTGCTATGTAAAAAAATCCCAGTGGCAAAGTTATAGCGACCATGATGTAGTATTTGAGATTTCAAATACTAAATTCAAATAACACTTAGCTTGAAGCATAAACCATGCTGGTCAAAATGAAAACAAACATGTCAATTCAGTTTAAGTCTGTGATGTAAGCATGTCTCGTTTGTTCCTTTGGGCCCTGAGAGTTGTAGAAGTGGGTTTGAAACTAGAGATGTAGAGTCCTTGAGTTTCTTCAAGACGCTTGACCTTGGCAACTGAAACCAGTTATAAGTGTGTTTGCAAAGGTGAGAGTAAACAATAGATCAGTCTGTCTCTAGCACTCGCACTGTGAGGATACACTGTAACATTACTTTCTAAAAACATCGGTTGGTTGGCAGGCATGTTGCAGATGCGGTTGTACAAATAATTTGTTTTTTTTTATCGAATTTCCTTTAGAAAATGAGGTATTTATGCTGTCAGCATGGCAAGACCCAGGCTCAATACGATGAATAAAGCACCGATCCAGACCCCATTTGAGCATTTTTTTAAAAACTGTATATACATATATTATCTCTACATGTCCCATCTGATTTTCACCAAATTTGGTACACATGTTCCTTTTGTAAATATCTCTGTCAAGTTCGTTAACCAGCAAAATTGACTACTGTGAATCCCCTTAAGGTTTTGAGGAGGACTTTTCACCCAAAAAATTGGTTGTAATGATCTAAAAAAGAAAATTGTGTCCAATTTTAAAACAGGCTGACTCGCAGCTAAGCCCCAAAGCGCCGCTGGCATGAGTGAATCGAATTTCCTTTGCAATTACTATTTCGCTCCGTTCACTGATTCGCTTCGGCATTTGGCTGTTCTATTATCATGGGCGCTAATGACGGCCAAGCTGAGGCCTTTTGAGTGACCATGGGCTTTTATAGAACATAAAAATCGTAGTGCCCGTGTGATCATACAAGAAGCCAAGCTGAGGCCGATGTGGGGCTATGAGTGGAGCGAATCAGAGTACCAAATTGAAAAGGAAATTTGGTTCACTTATGCCATTGGCCTTAGCTGCGTGTCGGCCTGATTTTTAAATATAAATCGGCCTATCAACCAACTGATTTCTGAGACTGGGAATGTTGACGTGTTACGCTAACCAGCGTAACAGACTGAGTAGAAAGGTCGGACCGACCCGTAGGCATACTCCTATGTCGCTGTTCGCCCCACCCACTTGCATCACTTCCCTGCTCCGGACTTCACGAAGAAACACACAGACCCTTATTTGTTGGTGCTTATAGGGCCCTTCAGTTGCCATTGAGCAAAAAACCCAGGAAAATCGCGAGACTTCTAAGACTATCAACATCAACTTTCTGAAACTAGACACCTTGCAGAGCAACTCAAAAGAGTTTTGAAAGCATCTGTTAAATATCCAAAAACCTTCTCGATGTCACACTACCCAAATTCAACCCTATCAGAAAAAGAGCAATCGAAAGTTCAATTTATGAAAAGGATAAAACTAAAACATCATTTTGGCTCTCTATAATAACACTTAAGAAAAAACACTTCGACTTGTCTGGTTTTGAATTCAGAGATGCACTATCCATGCAATATCATAGAAAACCTGTAAGTATGCCTCACACTTGTGATGGGTGTGGAAGCCAAGATTTTAATTTGGACCATGCATTATGCTGTAAAATCGGAGGCCTTATTACTAGACGTTACAATGAAATTAGAGATTTGTTTGGAGAACTTTGTCAAAAAGCATGGGGCAACTCAACAGTAGAACCAATCATTTCCAAAGGTGACGATGGACTGCGAGGGACTTGGCTTGTCGCGGAGTCTGGGATGCACAGAGGGAGGCATTGTTCGATATACATGTCATTGACACTGCTCCCTCTTATGTATCCAGGCCTGTGGCGTCTGTCCTGTCTTCAGCTGAAGAAGAAAAGAAGAGAAAATATCTTCAGGCATGTGAGGACCGTCACGCTTCATTCACGCCACTAGTTATATCCGTTGATGGAATGTTCGCTCCCCAGACAAACAGCTTCATGAAGAACTTGGCTGAAAGGTTAGCTAACCGATGGGATCGCCCACAAAGTCAGGTTTCAGGGTGGCTGAGAGCAAGAATCGGGTAAGCGGTAGTGAGAGCCAGCAGCATGTGTGTCTGGGGCACCTGTCAGATGTGCGCAAGTCTGCTGGGTTTTGAAGATGGGACTGGTGTGCAGATATAGTTCTTCAATTTCATAACATCCTAATTCAAAATTTTATGTGTGTAATAACCTTGTTGATTATATTTATATATATTGTAATGTTTTTAATAAAATAGTATTTTTTTGCTTCATTAATCTGAGGCCTCTATGTAAATTAATTTAAGAGTTCTAAAAGCATTGGTAGTAATTTAAATTTTAAAACCTGGCTGTGGCAACTTTGAAGTTTTGAAAGCATCAGCAACTAATCTCAGTTTTCAAAAGCCTGAGTGGTAATTAAAGAGTTCCAAAAGCATTGGCAGCAAGTTTCAGGTTCAAAAATCTTGGGTTTGCGTCAACTAGAGTTTCAATCGGCAGTTAGGCGATCCTAAAGCAAAAATTTCCAGTAGGTTTTCCTCAATACTGATAACTTACTTAGAGACTTGCAACCTCTTAAATTAGCCCCTCCAGGAACCCGCCTACTTGGAAATACAACATTGAGCAAAGTGCAGTCTGTATAATCAGGCCGTTTGCCACTCAGACAGTCCAGTAATCTAAGATAAAACATTGTAAATAGATTTCTTAAGTAATTTTAATTTTGTCTATTTCAAATTGAGTCTTTTTTAATGTACCTTCACTAATCCAGCATTCCGATCCTGATATAGGGCTGGATTAGTGAGATTGTACTGTTTGTATGTTATTAATAATAAAATATTTTCCAACCCAAATTCTAATAAAAAAAAGGTAAAGTTTGTCTTGTTTAACGAGGCGAAGTTAGGACTAAAAACTTTAAACAAACTACAAACTATGGGGCATGTTAAGCTAGGG